>CM032232.1:128885000-129247500 GCA_019009955.1 Riptortus pedestris | reverse complement strand
AAATCTATTAAGTTATAATATGTTACAGCTCTTATAGTATTATATATATATATATATATATATATATATATATATATATATGCATTTATAATATTAATGATATGGGTATTATATATAATGAGGTGTTATGGGGTGCTCGAGTGTTATGTATGTGAATATATGTATGGATTTGAATATTGTATAGTGTTGAGGTGTGTTTATGGTATTATGTTGCAGTATATGGTGCTGAGTTTGTCAATGTCTGTCCCAACAAGTCCAAAAGAATGTTTAAGGAAATGCAATAAGAATGTATAATAGTTTATAGATATATTTAGTCTTGGTAAGTAATAATAAGAAAAAACACCCTTTTATAACAATATTGGAACAACAACAATGGACATTTGAAGAAAATTTCACAGAATTTTTCAAAGAACGACCTCAATAGCTGATTTCCCTAGGGAAATCTGCTAAAAAGGCTCATTATATTAAATGGTATAGATAATATCAAGTGGAAATTGGGGGTGCTGCAGTTCCACACTGCCTATACGCGAGCCGCCACTGGTTTTATATATATATATATATATATATATATATATATATATATATATATGTTAACAAAGTTTTCTACCTTGATTTTGTTAAAAGAGTTCGCCACCAAATAAATTCCTATTTCCCAGGTGAGGATCGAGCTCATGGAGTCCTTAAATCTTATTACAGGAGGAAAGAAGATCAGCAGAGTATCTCGTTATTCATTGCTTTGTGTTGAGAGTAAGAGTTTTTTTGCAAATGAGTAAATATTTCACTGGGTCTGTCAAGAGATTACACAAAAAAAGCACGTGTTATCAGATAATCCTTTGGCTTGTTTGTGGAGTGCTATCAGTACTTGATGCGATCTTGGCCCCACCAAGTGCATTTCACTTCCTCCTCATTGTTGCACCTGCTAAACTGCAGAATATGGCTCTCTGTGTCGACAGCTGTTTGGAGTGTCAGGCTTGCTGCTGCTTCTGCAATTGCCTACAAACGGTCATCATCGGAACAATAATAGCACTCATTGTTATTGGCCTTGTCGTTTATTTTGGAGTACTTTCAAATTAATCATTGAGTCGCAAAATATTGGGTGAGTTCAATAAAGTTATCCTCGTGAAGCCAATCCCTGGAAATTATTGAAGAAAAGAATAGCTTGGAGAGACGCTATTATCCATCGTCTTTTATATATATACACACACACATCAGTACTTTACAGCATATTTTTAAACACTTGTTGCCCTCCCCCCTGTTATGTGTGTACATAATTTAGAGCCCTAACATTATTTTAAAATATCAAAAATTACTTTCAAATCCGTTTTCAAATATTTAATCACTAAATATTATCCATTAAAAGTAACCCGGCTCAGCCTTGACTTTATTATAGCTATACCTTGACCTGATATTAATAATTAAATAAAATATTCTAATAAAACATTTATTGACAGCGATAAATAAATAAAGTAATATCCAACGTTGACCATCAATTACTATACAGTTTCTGAAAGGACTAAATTACCACTATATTCTTGTAATTCAAAGATCGTATGTATTATATCTATCATATCTATACTAATATATAAATTAATTTTTTTTTATTTTAAACCAAAGGAATAGAAAATAAATAAAAATTTCAACTAATTAATTATTATTAATACCCAAAAATGTGTTAATTAAAAATTGCCCTTTGAACTATTGAGATCGAAATCTTGGCAAGATTTTGAAAACTATCTCAAAATGTCCACTGATTGTACACGATAGCGTTCGAACGGATATTTAAACTTCCATTGTAAGATGAAGGTTGAGATCGGAGCAGGATGAGTGGTGGTGTAGAGAACAGGTAATATCTAAAAATTACAACTTATATCTCCGTTATTTTGACACTGATCGAAAAGCCAACCTTGTGAAAATGTAATTTTAAAAATTGTTCTTCAATTCAATATTTATCTTACTGGAATATTAAAGGAGAATTATGTATTATTTAGTTTTCAGCCTCTAGTGAATTCAGTTTTTGATTAGAGTATGTTCTTATCATTTAATAGTTTGTTTGATTTTTTTATAACTTTTATATTCTGACTTTTATATATTTAAAAAAAAAAATTGACATATTTTAAATTGTGACTAACATGGTTTTTTTTTAAAATATATACAGGGTGTAACAGATTTTAGTGCTTTAACTTTGAGAGATGATTCTGGATACAATTTCCTACTAAAAGGTTCATATATGGTCTGATGCGATTCTTACTCGTTTTGGAGATACAATTTTTTCAAATTGCAGCTATTTTTCCCCATATAGTAAGCCATAACTCCAGAATTATATGAATTTCCATAAAAATAGCCATGACATTGTAAAGGAAGAACTAAGAGGGTTTTATGAGAATGAGTTTTATGAATACTCAAACTTATAGATTTAATAAACTGCAAATCTATACTTGTCGTTTTCATATCCGAACAATATTCTTCTTCGTAAAGACATGCTAAATTGCCAAAACGGATTTTATTTGAGCACTACATAAAGTGAATTATTTCGATATTGTAATAATTTCTGGTATTATGGATCCTAGTGGATTAGCGGTCTCTAATTTTGTTTGATCGTTCCTAAATTCGATACAGCGTTTATTTAAATCTACAGATAAAGCTCATTAAAGGCTGAAACCAAAGGGTGTGTAGTGGGGGGGGGGCGGCGCAGGTTTATAGTTGTACAAAATCGAAAATGCAAAATATCTGATATTGTGTATCGGATCGTAAAATAACTATAGAAACTTGTTAAACTGTTGATGCTCTACAATTGTAGTTTTAGCAGATTTCCCATGAGGGAAATCTGCTATTGAGGTCGCACTCATGACGCGATTTTCGAAAAATCTAGCGGTCGCAATTTTTGTTTGATCGTTACCAAACTCGATATTTAAACGTTTTATGCAAAAAGATAGATGGCTAATGGCTGAAATCGGACCAGTGGGCGGGGGGGGGGGGTTTAGAGGGGATTTTAGAAAATTCAAAATACCATACGTCGGATCAAAAAAGTATATAGAACCAATCTTATTGCAAATTAAATTTACTATAAATATTGTTCTATACATTTATTCTCTATCTTGAATATTAACCGAGATATATTTATTAAATGTGGGCGGTTAACGCACGAGTGAGTTTCCCACCAAAAGCTAGTTCGGCCGTTTCCGTAACTGTTCGGCTCTCATATGGAAATTTGTCTATTGTATAACTTCAAGTGGGAAATCTGCTTAGTTTACGCAGCCCCTGCGTGACGGGCTTTTATTCATTTCCTCCTGGAAATTAATGAGTTATTGGTCTTTCTTGTATTCAGCCTGAAGTAAACCCCCACTTCTGCTCATCAGTATTTACTTAGAAATAGAGAATATATTGGTCAGGTAGAATAACTAGTATGTCATGCCAGTACCTGGGAAATCTGCATTGTTTACGCAGCCCTTGCGTGAGGAATTTTTAAATTAAATAATAAATTTTTCAGTTCTATTCAACATTTCCAAGAGACACTTGAACATATGTACTTAGATTCTGAAAAAAAAAAAAAAAAAAAGTAGCTGAACAACTTTTTTCATCCTCAAGGGAGGGGGGACTGATAAAATACCTTAATAACAGACGAATTTCACAATCTTATGTTAGGAAACAATCAATCGTTTTATCAATAGGTTGTATTTATATACTTAAAATAGAGGAAAAATGTGTGAAAAGGGTTTGGTAGAATAATATTGTTCTGTCAGTCGTGAATTATAAAGAAAACATTTTGATATGATAACTTGATTTTTCTATTTCATCTTGCCTAACAGCGCACTCCTTCCTGATCAGGTGTTCAAACAATTACTCATACCTTGAGTGTTTTCCAATTGAAGGTAATACATCATATTCTTATAGTTTTGAGTTCCTTATAGGTGTCGTATACATTTATGGTGGGATTAATGTTGGTTGCATTAAAGTTGCACACAAACACATGTAATTCCTGCACTTTTTTAGTTTACCAAGTGCCAAGATTTGTTTTAGAATCGATTTTATATCTTATATGGCACAAACTATATAAATATGGTCCTAATCAAACGAGTTTGGGAGATATTCGATTTTTATGATTTAAAAAAAAATTCTTTAAAGATTACATACATTTTTTTTTTAATAAATTAGATTACAACTGGAGGTTAGAAATTTAAAGAGCTGTAAATCCTTATTTAGAAGCGACTCCATACACACCTAGGCATGAAAAAAAGTAGAGGATATCTTTTTTTTTTATTATTATTTATTTACGTCCACTTTACGCTACTATGGCTAATTGGGACGGGTTATCTACAGGTTACCATCCTTTTCTAGCAAGGGTGGGACTAAGGAATCTATTTATTGAGTCCGTCACTAAAAAAATTCCTATTGCCCAGGGCATGAATCGAACTCGCCACTCTAGGTTTACTGGATATCTACCAAAATAGTTTTGTATTTTAAACAATTTTTCTTGTAGGTACAAGTTTGAATTAGTCAAAAAAACATTTAATTAAGATTCAGTTTAGGAAGAACTCCAAAGGGAAATCAGCTATTGAGTTTGTACTCATGATACGATTTTCGAAAATTTTCTTCAAACGATCATCAATTCTACCCAGGAGATGACGAAAATGTCAAATTCAAAACTATATATATATATACGAGGTGCGGCTATTAAATAACGAGACTGACGCTGTAAAACATTTTATTTTTATTTCATACATTTTTACTTATTATCACCTTCAATATACACCCCTCCTTTATCCCTACAACGCTCCATGCGAACCTTCTATTGTTCGAAACAGTGCTGGAAGTCTTTATCTGTCAGCTCCTTCAGGACGCGTGCCGCTTTCTCTTTCACAGCTTCAACAGACTCAAATCTTGTTCCTTTTAATGCAGATTTCACCTTAGGAAACAGATAGAAGTCGCACGGCGCAAGATCCGTTGAATAAGGCGGATGTTCTAACACTGGGATGCTGAATTTGGCTAGAAACCTCTAAACAGTCAATGCGGAATGAGCCGGCGCATTGTCTTGGCGGAGAACCCATGACTTGTCCTTCCACAATTCAGGTCATTTTTTCCTTATTCTTTCGCGGAGTTCAGCAAGAACGTGAAGGTAGTAATGTTGATTAATCGTTTGACCTTCAGGAACCCAGTGAAGGTTCACAATCCCATGAATATCGAAAATTCGAGCTTTTTTGGCTCTCGGTGAAGATGGGCTCTTCCAGTGCATTGATTGGCGCTTTGTTTCAGGATCATACATAAAAAACCATGATTCGTCACATGTTATTATCCTTTCCAGTAAGTTTGGGTCATTTTCAATGGGTGAAATCTGCATTAAAAGGAACAAGATTTGAGTCTGTTGAAGCTGTGAAAGAGAAAGCGGCACGCGTCCTGAAGGAGCTGACAGAAAAAAGTCTCGTTATTTAATAGCCGCACCTCGTATCTATCTATATATATATATAATTGTAACCTCTGTCTGTACATTGATTTTTTTCGCGAAATTTCACGATAACTTTTCGTTTCACATGTCATAGACACCATAACTGCATTTTGTTTCTTTCGTGTATGTTTGTTTGTTTGTTACCTTTTCACGCAAAAACGGCTGAACCGAATTTTATGAAACTTGGTATGTATATTACTACTAACCCAACTTAGACTTTAGGCTATATTAATTTTCTCTGAGACGAACAGGAGTGGGGGTTATAAGGGAGGCCTGAAATTAAAAATAGCGATATTTCGTTTCCTATTGGTTTTTTGGCAAATATGCACATAACAAAAGTTGTTTATTTTGTTATTTAGAGTAACTTTTGTTATATACACTTTCATCGTATACCGAAGTGTAAATGCGTTAACCGCTAATAATTATAGCGGGAGTCAACAATATTATTTGGCACAAAAGACTGAACCGAACTAAATAAAACTCGGTATGTGTATTAGCACTGACGCCTTAATTATCATAAGCCATATCAACTTTTCTAGGGACGGGCAGGAGTGGGGGTTGTAAGGGAGGCATGAAATTAAAAATAGCGATATTTCGTTTCCTATTGGCTTTTCGGCATATATGCAAATAATAAAAGTTGTTTAGTTTGTTATTGAGAGTAACTTTTGTTATATTCACTTTTGTCTTATAACAAAGTATAAACGATATATACACTAAAACTTTAGCGGGAGCCCACAGTTTTATTGGACACTAACGATTGAACCGAACTTATCAAAATTCGGTATGTCAATTAGCATTAATTCTTCCATGATTATAAGCTATATTAAAATTTTTAGGTTCGAACGGGAGTGGGGGTTGTAAGGAAGGCCTGAAATAAAAATTCATGATATTTCGTTGTCTATTTGTTTTTCGACAAACGTACACAACAAAAGTTGTTTACTTTGTTATTTAGAGTAACTTTTGTTTTATACATTTTTTTCGGGAACAAAGTATGAAGCAAGTAATGTGAGTAGAAATATTGATATGCTCATCAATTCATTCCAATATGAACTACCAGGTACCTAACCTGGAAAAATTAATTCAAATCTATGTTAATATTTTGTCCTTAATAACTGAAATCTATGCATAATGCACAGGAGACGGGAAATATGGCAATATGGAGGACAGTGAAGTCTTAGATAAAAGAATAATTTTATTATTAACAAATGCCAACAACGGGTATAAACCCTAAACACTAGGACGGGTAAATGTCAAAATAGTGTGCAAAGTAAAGCCTTGCCAAAAAAATACCATCACCATTCAGCCTCAAATCAATTCCCGGGCGAAGCCGGGTATCTGAGCTAGTATATATATATATATATATATATATATATATATATATATATATATGTATATATTTGTCTGCTTTCGCTATAGTGGTCCCAATTTCTGTTTAATCATTACCAAACTTGATATGTAGTCATTTTATGTCAAAAGAAATATCAAGTTCGTTAATGGCTGAAATCGGACCAGTGGGAGGGGGGGGTTTAGAAGGGGAATTTTGAAACTGTTTAATATCTCCAAAACCACTTGAAAATCCAAGGAAACATATCCATACTGTTTCAGGGTAATTGAGAAAATGGGTAAACATCCGTAACAGCACAAAAGTCCGTCACGCAGAGGCTGCAAACCTGGGCAGATTTCACACACGTTGTATGACACACTAATGTTTTCATTTCACCAATTCTAAGTAAAAATCCAATGAGTGGAACTGGTAGTTTTCTGAAGGATCAAAACAAACAAGTGCAAATAACTGAATAACTCGTTTAATATTTTATTTACTGAAAAGTTATAGAACAACAATTGTAGAACATCAATAGTTTAACAAAATAGGTTCTTAATATTTTTCGATCTGACTTATATTAACAGAAATATTTTGTATTTTCGAATTCCGTCTCAGTCTAAACCACTCTTATTCCATGTAAGATTTCAGTTATAAACAAATATGATCTTTAGTATTGAACGAAATGGTTAAATCAATATTTATTTATTTGATTTATACCATACTCAATAGTATGGTATAAATCAAATAAACATTTTCGTACCAAGAAATAAAATCGTAATCGGTGAAGTCATCCATCATGTATTTGCATGAATCTCATCTAGTAAAAATATGTTGAAAGAAAGAAGAAAAATACTTTATTGAAGAATTAAGTGAAGCTGCTCATGAAGGCGAGTTGCTGACTACACAGCTAAATCATCAATCAAATGACTTTAAAAAAAAAGAGTAAATGTTTATGAAATAAAAGTTGAGTTAAAATAAAAGTAATAAGTTTTTGACAAAAATTAAGACAAAAAAATATAATACGAATATAAAATAAAAGTAGATAAATATATTAAAATTAAAAATTAATATTTTAAAACTACATAAATATGATGGTTGATTATTTCTAACAAATCTAGGACAATGGATTCAGTTAGAGGCAGCCAGTCTTTGTCTTCAATCCCAACTTTCTTCAAAAACTCCAGTCTTTTTCGAGATTGTTACTTTTGATCAAACTATAGACCCTCAAAGTTAAATTGATGATTGCCAAACTCTTCACAGAATTTTTCTTTATAGTATTCTATTGGTTTCTCATAAATAGGATTCTTTTCATTTTGTACCTTTAAAAATTGGTCCGCGTTGTTGCATTTGTACTTTATTGTAGGGTCTATGATTAAGGCAACTTTAGTCTTAGGCAAAAAGGCACTGTGACTTATGGGAGGCACTCTCAGCTTATGGCAGGCACTCTGGAGCCTTCGAGTTGACACTGTAAACTTCCTCACAGCATGCAATACCTCTCTTCATGAGCATTTCAATGATGAAGTGTTTAGCCCTGTGATGAGATGTTTAGCCCTTGGAATAAGATGTTTCATGATATATTTGCTTATTGTTATAGATAAAGGTTGCGAAAGAATCTATATTACAACACTTTTAGGACATTAAATGTTCAGTAAGATTGGTTCTATACAAATTCTGGGCGGGACTCCTTGCTCAACGCCGTAAGTCTCTTCAAAACTATTACTTTCCTAGTTTAGAGGACTTGTTAAAGAGATCCCTGCTGGCATCCAACGTTTAGCCCTACTCCCTGTCTACATTTTTAGAATAGGAAAGTGAGATGAATAAACCAAATCCTAACATTTTGGTTTTAAATGTATTTACCTTCACTTATCTCCCAACACAATTTGATAAACCATTCTATTGATGTATGTAGGATGAAAAAATTGTTGGTTACGCTTCCACTATAATAATTTATTGAAACGGTAGAGCGCTTTCGATGCTGTGCATCATCGTCAGTGGCGTGTAACAGTGTGCCAATGGTGTGCCGAAAGCGCTCTGCCATTTCAATAAATTATTATAGTGGAAGCGTAGCCAACAATTTTTTCATCCTACATACATTTGAAGTCACTTCCACCTGCCTGAATACCAACTCAGAATATGGAAGCTCGGCAAGCTCAACCTGGCATAAACCATTAGCACACTGTTATGGGGCACTGACGATGATGCACACCATCGAAAGCGCTCTGCCGTTCCAATAAATTATTATAGTCGAAGCGTAGCAACAATTTTTTCATCCTACATACATTAGAAGTCACTTCCACCTGCCAGAATACCAACTCAGAACATTCTATTGACTTTATGCGATCCAAGTTTTTGTCCTACTAAATATTTATTTAATTATTTTAATTTCAACCTCCTTTACATTACTGATGTTATACAATTAATATCTTATTTTATTCTGGCGTGAAAAGTCTATGGAGACTGATCTAATGCAATATAATAGAAACTAACATTGACTACTTTCTAAAATGTTTCAGATTTGAAGAACCAAGCAGACAAAGTTGTGCACCAGTTTTTGTGACAATAAAAAATAATGTGGAGTTTAAAAGTTTCAATCATTTTTGGAAGTTCCCGATAAGCCTTGACAGCACAAAGTGGGTGTAATTTTCAATTGCAAAATAAAGCCATTTGGTTGATATTTACAATTTAAAATGGTCATTTTTCTAAGCTCCACGAAATATACTACAAGAAACATGGAAGAATGTGAAATAAACGATGAAAACTTGCAAACCTTATTTTAGTCATCTTTCCAGAAATAACTTCAAGAAAGAAATGCAGCTGTCTTCAATTTCTGAATTATCAAGAAGCCAATAGAATTATTAACATTCTTCAAGCTGGGATTATACTTTATTTATATATTAATCATCTTTTTGTTTAAATTTTAAATATCTAATAAGGCCCAGCTTTTTGAATCTTTAAAAATCATTCCCTGGTTCCAGTACATATTATTTTTTGTTTTAATTAATGAAATTATATGAATTTTATATCAAAATTAAACAAGAAAATTAAGAGAGAAAAATTCTCATATGATCAATTCAGGTATTATTTTTTTTTTTTTTTTAAATTTTGCATTTAATTTGTCACATGAGAATAAGTTTCATATATTTTTAACAAACTCATATTAATTATTAATATATTTATACTTAAATATGTATGTAAATAATATGTTATAACATGTAATAAAATCATACTATATATATACATTAGTTAATATATAATTATTTATTTTATTTTATTATGCCTAATGTCATTCAAATACTAAAATAGATATTTAAAACAATGACTTTTTATTCCCTAATGCTTATATATGCCATAATTCCTTGTTTTAAGTGGAGTGTATTTTGTAGATAGGAAATAAATAAATAATAAATAATTATCCAGCATTGCATAAACAAAGAAAGGCCACACGAGCTGAAATATGTCACTTTGTTGATCTAATCTCACCATCCATTCTCAATTTCTCCGGTCATAAAGAATGTAAACAAGAATGAAATGTTTGCTACAAATATGAGATATTTAGTGACTGGGGTTCTTAATCCAGGATTAAAGTGAAAATCAGATGAGTAGAAGTAGGGGGTTTTCAATTTAGCCTAAAACTAAAAAAAAAAAAAAAAAAAAAAAATGCAAATATCTCTATAATATTCAAAAGAAAACATGTATACCACAATATATATATATATATATAAAATTGTAACCTCTGTCTGTACATTGATTTTTTTCGCAAAATTTCATGATAACTTTTCGTTTCAGATGTCATAAACACCACAACTGCATTTTGTTTCTTTCCTGTCTGTTTGTTTATTTATTTGTGTATTTGTTTGTTTGTTACCTTTTCACACATAAACTACTAACCCAACTTAGACTTTAGGCTATGTTAATATCCTCTGAGACGAACAGGAGTGGGTGTTATAAGGGAGGCCTGAAATTAAAAATAGCGATATTTCGTTCCATTTTGCATTTTCGGCAATTATGCGCATAACAAAAGTTGTTTATTTTATTATTTGAAGTAACTTTTGTTATATAAACTTTTGTCGTATACCTAAGTTTAAATGAGTTATACGTTAAAAACTACTGCGGAAGTCAACAATTTTATTTGGCACAAAAAACTCAACCGAACTAAACCAAACTCGGTATGTGAGTTAGCACTAATGCCTTCTTTATAATAAGCCATACTAACATTTCTAGAGACGGGCAAGAGTGGGGATTATAAGGGAGGCCTGAATTTACAAATTTTATTATTAACAAATCCACAGAAACAACGGGTATTAACCCTAAACACTGGGACGGGTAAATGTCAAAATATTGTGCTAAGTAAACGCTTGCCAAAAAAATACCATACACATCCAGCCTCAAATGAATTCCTGGGCGAAGCCGTGTATCTGAGCTAGTTTGAAATAAGATTGATCCTATATCATTTTCCATGAGTATAATCCCAAGAAGAGGGCCAGTTGTGCCATGGATCAGAAATTAGCAGGGAAGAGATAAGAAGATTAATCGTTATATTTTTGATTGGGAATAACTGGTGTAATTGATTGCAATTTTTTAATACTTACTCTTCAGTGTTCAGAACTAAACAATTTAAAAGAAAAATTGAAAAAATAACTCCTGACCATGACTGACATTTAACTTTAAAAATATGCATGTGACCTGAAAATAGAAGTATGGGTGTACAGAAAGTTCTAAGCCTGGTGTACTTATGATACCTCAGCTGTCAAGGTTGTTTTGGAAGGTTTTGACAACAATTTTTTTTTTGACCGGGTTACAGATGTTGGAAAAAGCGGTGGAATAAGTGTCTTGCTGTTGAGGGGGACTATATTGAAAAATAAAAATATGTAAGTTGAAATCAGGCTTAGAACTTTCTGTACACCCAGTACAACATCCACCCTATTTGCCTGACATTGCAAATTACAAGTATTATTTCAAAGTATCTGTGATGTTTTAAAATATTCCAAATCAGAAAACTAAGTACAATTTTCATTTTTTTAGCAGATTTCCCGTAAGGGAAATGAGCTGAGGTCGTACTCATGATGAGATTTTCAGACATTTCCTCAAATGTCCATCAATCCTACCTAGGAGATGACAAAAATTTAATATATATATTTGTCTGTTAAAGCTCTAGTAGCCGTAATTTTTGTTTAGTTGTTACCAAACTTGATATTTAAACGTTTTATGCAGAAATAAAGATCAAGTTCATTAATGACTGAAATCGGACAGGAGGATGGTGGGTAACCATAGTTTAGAGGGGGGAAATTCGAAAATTCTTAATATGTTTGTTATTATGCATTGTATCGAAAAATTGTATAAAACCAATCTTATTGCTCTTATCCAATCTTATTATCTTAATTTTCTGTAAATGTTGTTATGTACATTTTTTCACTGTCTTGATTACTAACCAAAATATTTGAATTTTTTAGTTTTTGACCTTCTTTAAACCCTCACTCTTAGTCATGTCATATTAACAATAAGCTATTATGTACAAAGCACTTTATTTGAAGCCTAAACACCAAATATTGTTCTCATTGAACTTTTACATCTTGAGATAACTGCAAATATGCGACACACCTGAGAAATCTGCGTAGTTAATGCAGCCCCTGCGGGACGGACATTTTTTCTTTTGTTGCTTTACAGCCCTTAAAGATTTTTATGCACCATTACCTGCCCTCTACACCTCTGTCTATTCTGGGCAATGTCTTTCCAGTCAACTATCTAGGCCCTTCAACTCTGTCAGTCTATCTAATCTTTGCTCACCCTCTTTGCCCTCTGTCACATTCATAGTCTTATATAGGGAGCTGGTTGGGTTACTTCTTTCCACATGTCCTGCCTATTGTAATCTCTTAGCTTTTACATCATGGGAAATCGACTGTCTCGTTTGGGATACAATCTCATCCCTTGTCTTCCTTCTCTTTAGTCCTAAGTCTCCATCCCACTTTAGGCCTATTATTGCTCTAAGAGCCTTGTGCTCAAACTTTTAAACCTCTGTTTCCAGGGTACTCTTCAACGCCCATGTCACACATATAAGTACAGGTTTGATAATTGATAAACTCCTAGTTTTAAGGCTCACGTGGTTTTCCTAGATTTAAGACTCAAAAAACTGAGAAGAGTGCATGGTTGGCTTGAGTTATTCACTAACCTGGTCATTGTTAGAGACCACTGAAGCCTGAGGTATTAGATGCTTTATAATTTTGGCAAGGATAGATCCCCCAAGCTCAAGCTGCTTTCGAGATGTAGGTTACTCCAGCTCACTACCATTTACTTCGTCTTTTCTTGGTTTACTTTCAAACCTACCTTTTTCCTATTGATATCAATGAACTGGTGAAAGACAGTAAAAAATTGTTCTAAAAAAGGTATAAAACACTTATTAAACCTTATAAATAAATGAAGTTACTTTGATTAAAAATATTTTGATAAAATTACACTTCTTGTTTCTTTTGGCTATTACCCTAAGAAGTAACATTTCATATGTTTCAACAAATTTAGATTTTTTTTACACTACTTACAGAACTATAGCTTTCTGTAATCAGGTATACCAGCAGTAATAATGTATGTAATGCCTGTCTTAATGGTATTCTAGTTTGCAACCATACCATATCTTTATATATAATTTATAATACGATAGAAATGTATCCAACAATTATTTGTCTGAGTGGCCAACTAGACTTCTTTAACTTCCATTGCTCTTTACCTTATTATACATTTTCTATCTCTCTCAATAGTAATAGTGGTTTCTGTAATCACTGTCCAAAGCTGTTTACAGAATCTCCAATCATTGTCCCTATTAAAATTTCAGATTTGGAGATTTTTGATGACTTGGTTTCCTGTTATGTTCAAAATGTATTCATTTGTACATAACAGTAGAATAGACGCTTTCCAGCAGAATCTCTTAATTATAAGTGATATTGGGTTGGTGAATCCCATATAACTTTATAAACAAAATAAAAAAAAAACTCCTAAAAGATATACCAATGGATGAAGCCATTCCTGAGCTGTTTGACTGAATATTCAGTATAAAAAAAAAAAAAAAAAATTAAAAAATAAATAAATAAATAATACAACAAAAAAAAAGAGTAAAAAAACAACATCTAGTCAATTAAAAAGATTTATTTTATTATATTAAAAAATATGTTGCAACAATATGCATAAAACAACAATCTGAAAATAAATATAGCTCTGCATAAAAATAACAAGAAGCTCAGAAACAAAAAAATATAATCTTCTTATTTGCTATAAATTTTGCTCACTTTTATTTTTTATAATTAAAACAACACGACTAGGAATTGAAATCAAATAGGGAATGTAACACAAGGAAAAATATTATTCAAATTTCACAATTTAATTACTACTATTAACTAGCACATTGTGAATTTTAAATACTTGGTGTTAAAATCCTTACATTCATATTATAGTGGTTATCAATGAAAACCTTAAAATTAAATATAATTAACAATTTACTTTAGTGCACTGGAGTTTTCCTGAAAGATATCGACTAATTGGAGGGCTTGAAGTCCCAAACTACATATGAACACTCTTTTTTTTTATTATATTTAAATGATATTTGATAATCATATTGAACAATTTTTAATCTTCAATTTGTCTTTTACAAGAAAACATTCTGAACTGACAAATTAGAGAGATTATAAAAGAAAGCCTTTACAATTAACAATAATTTTATTATTTATGTTACTCAGCAATTGTTCATAACATTTGCACAAAACATGCTCCCTCAGTAAAATTACTGAACACTAGAAGTATATATTAGACAATCTAAGCACAAATATCCATTATTAAAAAATAATCCAATTGTTAGGCATTTTTAAATAATTTCCTAATTAAAAAATTATGAAGAGAGAGTGCATAAAGAATTATCTGGTCATAACATTCTGAATAAGGAGGGAAAAACAAATTTGGAATAAAAGCAGTGGTTCAATGTTTACCACATGATCTACACATCTTAAGGTTTTTATTTAGGGGCATGCATTTCATTATTCCTGGTTGGAAGTAAAATGCATTGAAGTTTACAGTAGTTTGAGTGAGAAAATATTTATGGTCCTATAAGTCGCATTTTGAAGCCACTAATATATACTTTGGTTCAAAAAAGAAAAATTTGCGTAAAATCTTCTCAGATATTAAGACAAATCTAACACCATATTTACTCGTGTAATTTATGCATCTTAAATTTGCTTATGGAGTTAAGCAAACAAATAATTTGCTTGGAGAGTTCAAGTTAATTAAACAAAGAAAATATTTCCGAGTAGTTCATTCTACTGAGATAACAAACTGTAAAAGGTTGTGAGTCACGCTCTGTTGTTCCACCCCCCCCCCCCCATTGATCAATTAATGTTAAATGTTCTGTATTATTTGATAATATGATCTTTCCGTATTAGGAACTGATGCAGGAATATGGAATACTATTTATTTTTTTATTTTTTTTTTTTTTTTTTAAGAAATTCCTGTAAAATTGCCAACATACTTTAATGAATTTATGTTGCGGCCCTTGAAAGCCATATTCGCTCCTTTGCTTAATCTAAACACTCTTGGATAGTGAGTTTGATTCCCATTGGGGCAATTGGGATTTATTTCATGACAACGTACTAAATAAAATCCTTAGTCCAACCCTGGCTTGAAAAAAGAGCAAATTATGCGAGTAAATATGATAACCAAATAAATAATATTCACAGAAAATATATATAATCTTAAATAATTTAGGACAAATGAAGCATTTTTTCATGATTAAAAGAGTATGTAGTGTAGATTTGTAGAGATTATTGCAATAATTTATAACAATCCACCTCAACAATAATTAAACTGATCTTTTCATTTAATAGTATTGTAATCCTTAAATTACAAAAAATGACACTAAGCAATATATTTTAAAAATTAAAAGAAAGCTGCAAAGGCTGATGATAAATACTATAAAAAAGAAAGGCGATTGGGCATTGACAGATGATTTGTTCTCTAAATCACTCATAATTAAAGCCTATAAATTATCTAGAATGAGTAACCTGAGTTAAAACAAATAAATTAGGCCTGAAAACTAAATAAAACCAAGTTAAAATTAGAAGACGTACAATATACCACTCTTTTGTAGCAAGGAAAATAAAAATATAGTTGCTCCACAACTTTTACTAATGCTCAAAATCTTTATTTTGATTAGTAGAAATGTGGAAAGACGTAATATTTATTTTTATACAAAAGAGCACCAACAAAATTTTAAATGACAAAATATCAATATATAATCTTCAAGAAGTAATTTATTCCATAAACTAACCTTTTAGAAAATATTACTTTGGCCACATTATACCAAATAAATCAATTTATGTCCAATTTTTGCTACTATGGCTAATTGGAATATACCAAATAAAAATTTAATAATCAAAAATAAGTTCAGTTGTGATTAATGGAAATTTAATATTTTTACTGTCAAGAAACCAGAATTTTTGATGAAAACATATTAAAAACTAAATCACCAAAATATAAGAAATGCCATGGGTTAAAAGTAACTAATATGAGATGTTAAATTATTTTTTCTTCATTATAACTAATATTTCCTTTAGTTAAATGTGTACATGTATACAATTATTTGATAAAGCCAGAGTAAATTACAAGCCCATAAATAAAAATGAAAAACATAATGTGTATATTATAAAATATTCATTGAGAGGTAATCTTAAGTTTTAGACAATTTATGCATTCTTAAATTAGTGGTGTTTCTCAAAATAGTAGCTATTAAGAGCACAAAGAACTATTTCTACAATACCTTTAGGAAGCATTCCTTAAAAGAGTCATGGTCTTTTTCATTTATACTAATATATCATTTCAATGAAATGATAAATACGACTCTTTAAGGTTTAAAGTCATTTGGTTAATGAAACTATAACAGAATCCATTGAAATTTAATTAAGTGACATCACTGGGACAGAAATATTTTTTTTAACAATGCCTTTATTTTTCCTGTCCATTTCTTTTTTTCATTGGATGCCTGTTAAAATGACTACTACAACTAAAGTATTTAGTTGTAGTAAAAAATAAGTTGGTAGCAATACTATCTGGTATTTAGAAATTTTCTTTTTTTAATTCTGCCAGACTCATCAATAGGAGCTAAAATATTACATGTGAAAACTCCAATGCTTAAAATCAGACTCGCTTAAGTTTAACTAAACCCACTGTGAGAAACCCTATTAGCAATGCATTACTCATCTTCCTTAAATATCTCTTAACCTCTTGTGATTCATCCAATAAGATGGCAATGCCAATTTACCAAAAATATACAATGGGTTAATGAAAAAAGAAACCAGGGGAAAAAGAAACCTATGTTGATAACTATCAACATAGCTCTTGAACTGTCTGGATTTAGTGACAAATGTATACAGCTCCACAACTGTCCAGAACATCTGTGTCAGTTTGAGGAGAGTACGTCTTAAACCTAACTGAACTATGAATGAAAATAAAGACATTGACATAATGATCAAAATAACTTCTGACCCTGGCAGACATCAGTGGTTATAAGTTAGAAGAATTATATTAATAAGAAGGTTACTTCATTAATTATTAACTTATTACTAATTAACATTTTCTATTAACGATACTTAAAAAGTTATTAAACAATATTAGCACAATCCATCATATCTAAAAGTAAGTGAACATAGTTCAGCAGAAAAAATATGGATACACATTTGAAAAACAGTAATAATAAATTTAGGCCGCTAAAAAATTGAGCAAAATAAAAATTAAGTTATTAATAAAGAACTAGAAGTTAAATACTATAATGCTTATAAATACATAAAAGGACAGAATGTCATGGAACATTATTTGAAAAATATATTTCAAGTCATGTTAAATGTTTTAAATAAAAGCTAAATTTTTGCGTATAATTCGATGTGATCACAGACAGCACTATATACATAATGTATTATTTTATTGGTGTGAGGACGAAAGAGGGCTGTACTTGTGTGACATGAAATGTAAACAGCTTAATTGTCAAATACCTATGCTCTTGTTCAAGAGAAAGAATTTTAATTTGCATTGAAACCTGACGCAACACCATTGGCACGTTTATTTGGGATGGAAATCTAATGGTAAATATTTTTCAAATTCTTTAAAGGGGGTAATTATATTTAATTAGGCATAGAATTATTTAGTTTTATGGAATTTAAAATCACAGGGCAATAATCAGAATTAGAACTCAGAATCTACTAACTAAAGTAAAAGAAAAACAAGATTCACCTGACAGTTAAATATAATATATATATATATATATATATATATATATATATATATATATATATATACACACACACACACACACACACATTTATTTTAAGACAAGATAACCAACCATGTATAGCAAATTATATTTTCATTAAACACTTACAAATGTTTTAATGTTTCATTTTTATCTTTGGGATTTTATTTTATTGATTGTTATTATTTGTGGAAAAGGAATACACCCTGAAGAGTTGGTATATAGGCCTTGAAACATATAAAATAAAGTACAGGTAGAAAAAGGAGTTTTTGTTGGTAGTCCTTGCCATTGAATATTACGTTTAAAAAAGCTATAAGAAAAACAAAACTAAAAAAAATTAAAACAAAATCATCAACCAAACCGTACTTATTAATTGAACAGTGTTATTTGAACAAGCATTATAATCTTGATTGTTTAGAAACAGGCTATTCTAAGTATATTTTAAATGGCATTCTTTTTTTTTATTATTATTATTATTACTTTTCATACCATCCTACCAGTCGAGTGGAATTTCTTGCACAGAGACAAATTTGGCAAACCTCTAAGACTGATCTATGTCATCTTTCATTAACACTAAAATATGCAATAAATAATATAAACAAATTATTTTAAAAGTAAAATATTTATAACATAAAGAACATAGATTAGAAATCAATTATCACATTTTTTGTTTAAAAAATAGCCTCTTCTAGGAGCTGAGACATTCACAGATAACTATTAAAACAATACACAGTTTTTAAAATCACAATAAGAGCTTTACGCCATACATTGGATATTCATAATTTAACATTAAAAATACAATATACAAATATTTAAAAAAAAAAACTAAATGTCAATTCCATCCTCAGAGCAACAAAAAAGTAAAAATAATTTAATTGATCAAATTAATGAAGCACATAAGTTAAACAAAAATGTTAATTAATCATGAAACAATGAAGAAACTTTTATTTATTTAATATAAAATAATTCTTACCTTACTTTTTATAACTTCTGTCAGGGCTCACATCACCTTCTTCATTTACATGATTTATTTCGGCCATATATGTTCACGGTCTTTTTATATCATTTTTCAAGAGCATGAAAAATGTATCTTCATACTGTATTCAATGCCCAGTCTAGTGTACCTCAAGAGTTGGTATAAAAAGCCATGAACCAGGTATGGAAGATATGAAAATGTAAATGAAGAAGTTTTATTTATGTATCCACAGCCAGAAGATAGAAAACTTAATAAATTCTGTATTTGGGTAAGAATCACCAACTAAAATTTAAACATTAAAGCATTCTTATCTTTGTTAATACAAAAAAAAACCTATAAAACCAGGAACAATAGTATTACAAGATAGAATTTATTTAAATATAAATCTAATATTCCTCCAATTAAGTACAGAAGAAATGTATAGGCAAAGCTTTAGAGCACAAATACTTAAATGGAACAATATGTGACTGAAAATTTTGAGCAAATTGAGAAGCTTTCTGTAAAATTAGCACTGAAAATTTATTTCCATTTTTGAGGTGCTGGATGGTGAAGGAATTATTATCTCAGGTAAGAAAAAACGCCTCGTTCCTTCACTATTCTTTATTCGTTGTGACAGAGCGCTTTCAGAGCATACGCTCCATCATCAGTGCCCTGCTCTTCACAATGATGTGACAGGAACCAAGGATTCCCTGTGACTCCTCGGTCACAAGGAACCCTTGGTTTCTGTCACATCATTGTGAAGAGCAGGGCACTGATGATGGAGCGTATGCTCTGAAAGCGCTCTGTCACAACGAATAAAGAATAGTGAAGGAACGAGGCGTTTTTTCTTACCTGAGAAAATTTATTCGTGGAAATTCATATTTTCAACAAATATTATATTAACTGAAAAAAGAAAAGAAATTCTAAAATTTCTAAGAGCCACATTTAATTTTTATTTTTTTCCATAGAAAAAGGATGTTACTGCAGGAAAATGAAGTAAGGATTGACCATAGAAAGACTATTATGGACTAGATCCTATGTATAGAACAAACCTTCCTATTTTTATAACTGAAAGAAGATAAATTGAAATAAAGATAATACAAAGCAGTTATTGATGCAATTTGTTCATTTAAAAAAGGAAGTTTTAAGAAAAGAGATAACTGTCTTTTTTTAGGGAAGTACAGCCAAAAATTAAACAGCCTGTATTCTTAGACCATCTGTTCTCAATCAATTTAGTTTGTTAGGGAAATGAGACTTACATATCAAGAATAAGACATAAGGATTTATTCATGAACAAGTTATAAACTCATTCATTTCATTATTTCAAGTAAACTATAAATAAAAATTCATTTGAAGGTCATTAAGTTGACAAAATATAACCAAAGATCAACAAATGTTGTTGAAGCTTCGAAAGCAAATTAATAAACCAATTACTCACAAGAAATCATAGAATTAATTAAGTGATGGACTCTCATAAATGGAAAGCCTGTGATAAATTTTCGTGTTTTAGGCCTCTAATCTAGGCCATTTTGGAAATTCTTGGAAGACCTTAGGAAAGTTCCTTCACAACAGTAATCAAATATGATGTGGACACCGTATGATTTCCTTGTACATTGGATTAAAACATTTCATAAAATATAATTTATATATACTTTCATGATAAACCAGAAAGAATTTTTTGAATATATGGAGGAATTTGATTTTTTTTTTCTCCCTCCACTAAACCTCCCCCTCTTAACTGATTTAGATTAAAAGGGGAGGTGCACAACTAGAGTTACAACATCAACCGAACATTCTAAGGCTAGTCGTTTTGAGTTTCATATGATACATACAGACATCACACCAAAACTAGACTAAATAGGTTCAGGAAGGGTAAAAATATATAATTCTATTGAAATCTGAAAACCAATATTTTTTACGATTATAATAGTTCATTTGCTGCGTACAAGGAAGTAAACATGTGATGGAGGTCAAGTTAAATTTATATTCCTGGTATTTACTTTTTTAAAGTTTACTAGTTGTTTAATTTAAAAAAAAATCTGTTTTAATGAAGGAAAGTTCCTCTTTAATATATAGATTTCATATTTCCGAAGAACAGAAAAGGCTTTTCCAAATGGCCTATAAAGCAAATAAGAGCTGTTGTGAATAGTGACCTTAGTAGTTAATTGCTTTTGTACCATAGAAATATTATGTATAAAATATTAGAATTAATTTTTAAAAAATGGAAGTTCGATAAGGTTATACTATCCTAATTCTAAAAAAAAATAAAAAATAAGAAAACATAAGATGTTTATTATGAACCATCAATTTAAAAAAAAGCATGATGTTTTAAAGGTGGCAATTTTAAAAATATATATACATATATAAAGCAATAGTGAATAAATCTATCTTCAGCAAACTGCAAACCACAAAGGATAAAAATAGACAGAGAATGAAAAATTGTAAGGAAGGGAAGAAAAAAAACTGTAATGCATGCACAAGTAAGCTGAATTAAAGTGCAATAGAATGTTTTTAATACATTTTTTAGGAATATTGGGGCCAAATAAATGATGAAAACTAAACTTCAGCTTACAAAGCAGTCTGATTCTTGAGAAAGAAATATTTTTGTTATATAAAAACCCTTTCCTTTTCTTTTTTTTTTTTACAAAGTTCTATTCTATCTATTAAAGTTTTCTTTACTAATAACTGTGTGAATTTGTGTGTTTTTTCTAGCTTAAAATATATATATTTAAAGATTTTTTAAATAAAATTACAAAAAAATATTTAAGATCTTTAAGCGAGGTGTTTTATAAATAGCAGTGCTTCAGTTCTACAAATCACTGAAATAAAGCTCAGAATAAAAGTATAAATAGAAAGATGAGCACAAGATGCAGGTATTAACCCATTCTACAGTATAGATGTCTTTTAAAAAAAAAAATTGTTTCCTCCCAGTTGGCAGTTATGGCTTGTCAAAACTGTTTTGGGGTGACAGCTCAGGTTCTTCGCGAATAACAAGGTCCGCTTCGATCCGTTGTTTTTCAAGTATTAGTTCTTCAAGGACCTGCAATACAAAATTTATTATAAACAGAATTTTTCTTCAGGTCGATGAATGTTATGATCATCTTTTCGTTTATTGGTGATAGGATTTCCTTCAATTCAGAAGACATTATATACAGAAGATACTGAAAGCGTATGAAAATGGTACCATCATGATAAGTTTACTTAGTACAACATGTATTCGTTGATGGGTTGTTTTCAAACATAATCATGGAAAAACTAAGCTCACGAGAAGACTACAGGAGACCCTAGAGTGGAGTACTTTACTAAGTGAGCATCATTTATATACATGAGGAGGACAGTATCACATAAAGAGTATCAAAGTGGATATCAACACTAAAGATAAATGAAGAAAACTAATTTTGATTTCCACAAATACCAAAATATTTTTTTTTGCCAATCAGGATGGGTTATCACTGTTTAAAACCCCTTTTCTAGCCAGAGTGGAACTAAGAATTTTATTTAATGACTTCAAAACTAAATACTTCTTATTGTCCCTGCGAGAATCAAACTCATGACTAACCTAAGTCCCCGTAAATGGATGACAAATGCCATCCTCACTCAAATAGAATTAGTAATATACAAAACTGAGATGAGAAAGTTGGGTTACAAAAGAAAAAAAAGTTGCTTTTGACCTGGGAAATAAGAGCCTTAAGAAAATTATTTGAATTGAGAAATAGCAGCACAAATAGCACATCAAAAGCAATGCAAAATTAGTAAAATTGTTTCGCAAATCCTGTCATCATGTGTACACTTGCAGTTGCAGACTTCAAGGTTACCTCAAAGGATGAAATCTAGCATTTTTCCCAAGAGATGTTACAGTGTTATACGCACCAGTTAACAGTATACAGAACAATAATTGTTGAATGTTAAATGGTGAACCAGATTTATTATACGTCTTTTAACTCCACTCAAAATAAAGGAAATATATATAGTTTTTTTATTCTAGCCATATTTAACTCCCCCTTCCTTCTCTTAGATTGATTACGACCTTTAACAAATTTTATCTTCAACTTAAAACTTTTTATCTTATCTTAAAATTGTATCATTAACTTTTATTTAAATGTTGAGTATGGTATCGATCAAGTAAATATTCAGCTCTCTAGAAAATATAATCTTTATTGATGACATCACATAGAACATATTTATTTAAAAGTATCACCTGCTTATTAATTTTAATAATCCTCCTTTCAATAGAAGGTGCTAACTGACAGTTTGGTCTTTCCAAATCATCTAAAGATGCTCTTCGAGCTAAAGGACGAGCTTTTACATCAATTGAATGCCCCCGCCGAAGTGGTGGAGGTCCATCCAACTCCTCTCCGTCTAGGCCTTTAACTAGAGAATGCCTAAACAAGAAAGTAAGTAAAGATTATTTCTCTATAAAAAAAAAATAAACAAATAAACAGGAATCAGAAGAAATGACAATAAGAACATAAAACAAATTGCCTCACCTTCTTGAAAGAGTGACCAGGCTTTGCCTATGTTTAGAAACACGCCTACTTTTCCCTAGTCTCATTTTAATTGCTTCAAAGTGGTTCTGAATTGCGATGCCAAGCTCAGGACATGATTCTTCATCAACCTTAAACATAAATAAAGATTTTGCAAAATTAGTCACAAGTACTTCCAGTTACTTAAAGTAAAGTCACTTAAAGGAATTATATATTTTATTTTATAGATATGATATGGTCGTAGTTCAGATCAACAGTGTACTAGATTTATTAAATGATGATCCAAGCCTATGTCTTAAAAATGACCTTCCCAAAAGATACTGCTTATGAAAAGCAGATTTCCCAAATGCTGGAATATGACATGCAGATGATCTTTTATCTCCATCTATTCTCTATTACTTCCGTTGTAAGAAGGCTAAATAAACAGGAATTAGCATGTAAACTAGACATGAGATATTTAGTAAAAGAGGTACTTAAAGTGAAAATTGGATGAGTAGAGGTGGGGGATTACTCTGGGCTAAAAACTAAAAAGGGAAATATCATGGTTTTACATTCGAGATAGAGAAAAACTGTTAAGAACATTTATAAAAAAATAAATTGCAACAATTCAATTTTAGTTAACTACAATTTATGTTTTGGCCCGTAATAACAGAGATATATTTTTTTTTTTTATTTCTCCTCTATATTAATCACTAATGAACTTGATATTTAGTTCTACGTAAACCAAAACACTTAAATATCTTATTTGGTAATGGTAAACTAAAATTACAATATATAATATAATTTTGAATGGACCTTATTTTCATCAACACCTAGGTGGTAACGATCGAAAAACATTTGAAGACGGAAGGACATTTTTTCAGAAATTGCATCATGAGTACAAATTCAATAACTAATTTCCCCAAAGGGAAATCTGCTAGAAAGGACCAATTGATTTTCATTGAAATTTCGTAAGTTGTTAGTGTCAGAAATGCTAAAAGTGGTCTGAATGAAATATGAGCAGTACCAATGTTGTCATTAAAGTGTTAATTTAATCTCAGTTGCTTTTAAGAATGTTTTAAATCGATGGAAAGAACTTTTGTTTATTTATATTATGTATAACATTCTTGGAGCTCTAGTTCATAATAAAACTTATGAATAAATAAATAAATACATTTTTTTTGAGTAATTCGAACAAAAATCATTATGACTACTAATGAATTTGATTAAAAATCAAAAAGAGAATCCATCACGGTGTAAATTCAAAAATCATCCACTTTCTCAGTTGATTTACTTGATTAGCCTCTGATTCAAACCTCATGCTGACTTTAAGATTTATAGAGGGAATTGAAATTATTTCTGATCATCAATCATCTGTATAAATTCATCAGGTTTATAGGGCTTGAAATGAAGTAATAACAATTTATAACTATATAATATCTAAAACATACCAGCACTTTTGCTGACTTCATAACAGTGTAGCCATCAGAGCCTTGTTTCAGATAAGACTTTGTAGCAACTCTGTACCTGAAACATAAAAGATACAGGAAATAGTGAGAAAATGTAAGATATTCTGGTTTTGGCCTGGGAACTTATAAGGTTTAATTAGAAGATAGATGGGGCAGACTCAGCAAGAGTCTTTTTGATTGATTGATTCTAATTCCAACAAACCATGGATATATATATATACAGGTTTCTCTCTCCATCATATTCTCTCTATCAGTTCTGGTGGGAAGAGTAATGAAGGGGTAGCTAGGTGGGTTTTTTTTACATGAATGTCAAATATAGTTCATTCTCTGATTTATTATGCTGACAAATGCTAAGCTGATCTTATAACTTCAAAATCAACAATTTTATACTCAAGGAGACAAGCTTTTGTATAAAGATTGTTACTTCTTCTCTTGTGAGAAGTCTTGACCAACCACCGACTGGTTAATAAACACAGCCCACAGATAAGTCAGACCTTATCTATTTAGACAGCATTGATTTTAATAACTCCACTCTATGCTTATTATTAAAAATGTTATTTCAATTCTCGAGTTTCTTACATAAAAAGTAATGAATTCCTCTGAATATTTTATTTTTGGGCCCTCTCTTTTCCTTAAAGTTTCAAAATTTTGTTGAATAAAAAGCAAAAAACTCCTTAAAGAAGAAAAAAAATGAAATGAAATTCAAAACATCTGAAGTGCGCACCACATATCTTCCCTTTACTACTCTAAATTTAAAAAAAAAAAAAAAGGTTTTGCTGCACTTCATTTAAAAATCATATCTCCATTCCATTGCACTGGATTGAAAACTGTCATAATATAATTTATAGATCTATTTATGATGAAGAAAAAAGAAAAAAAAAAGACCCCAAACAAATCTTCTGTTTCCGTAATAGATATGGAGAAATTCTCAGAGATTTGGAATAATCCGAAATATAAAATTTCAACATTCTAAGACTACTCCTTTTTTAAGTTATGCAAACTAGTCAAAATAGGATCAGGAGGGGTAAAAATGTCCCCAATAATTCCGTTAAAATCTGCCACCCCAAAACTTTAGTATTTAGAAAACTTATTTTACATTGTACACAGAACCAAAACAAAACAATGACTCAGAAGAAAACACTCCTTGAAAGGCCAAGCCTGAAAATATACTACTAGTGGCTAACCTACAAATATTTCTCAGATAAAAAAAATAACTGAAATAAACATGAAAACTAGTTCATTATGAATAAAACTTACTTAGAATCTGGTATTAGATATTGATCCCCAACTTTAACCAGATTAGTAGCAACTCTTCGGCCAGGAGGTTCGTTCGGATCAAATGCAAAGCACACACCAGCAACTTGTGGAAATCTCCCTTCTAGTCGGGGAAAACTTGAAACACCATTCTCCAATGCCACAACAACCTCTCGACCTGTACAACATTTTAATTTTATTATCTTCTCTTTTGGATTTTGGTAAAGCTATTTTTTGGGGATAAGAAGTTAGAGGAAGAAACGAATTGATACGCTTAAGACATCCACTGCTAGTAATATTGTTAAAGAAAAGAGTAAAGTGAAATAATAAAAGTTGAGTGAAAATACTAAATATTCTTCAGATCCTTATTGATAAAAGTGATTTTTTAATAATATATTCAGTTGATAAATAATTTACTTTTAGAAAGCATTGAAATGTACTAATATAAAAAAGGAGGCAACTTTTATAATAAGAGTAGTTTACTTGATTGGAACTACATAAAAAATATAATAAGATAGTGACCCAAAAACACTTCAATATATATTGCTAGGAGACAAAGGGAGAATGTTTCAAAAACACTACACTTTCATGCCACTTTCTTAACACATTCGCTGCTGCAGTCTATATATGATTTACTCCACCACTAACTGCACTGGTCCCTGGCGTCTGATGCCTGTCCTAACAATAAAATCTGTATTGGATCCCGAGGACCGATGTAGTTTTTGAAGGTAACGTTATCTCTTGACAATTCTAGTGAACTAAATGAATGAATTAGCAGAGCCATCTGTCCTCCAACCCAAGAACTAGAACTAGCAAAGCCAGGAGTGGTCCCCGGCGTCCGATGTCGTCTACAACTAATGTACATTTTATATCACATTGGCAGCTGTTATTGTCAATAAGCACACTAAACTTGTAAGCTCTTCTAGGACAGTAGTTGAACTAGAACAGGAGGGTAAATAGTTCTTGTTTGCAAAGCTATCGTCACTTGAAATCACATCATTCTCACTTTCACTGCTGTCTGCAAGAGATGTAGATAGTGCTAACTCTACTAATTTCCGACCACAAGACATACTATGTGCAACACGGTGAATGAGGGGCATAGAAAGTAAAAAAGATTCGTCAGTTCATATTTGATGAAGTGGTGACAGGAATTAGTATTGGGCACGGGGGGTGGTGCCGTACACAATTCGAATTTCCCTATTTCTAGACAGTTACGGTCCCTGGCGCCCTGTAGTATTTTTCTATATTAACTAAAGCTACAGGGACTAAGAATAAATTACATCCAATTCCCGTTAAAATATCTTTCATAATAAGCTTGCTAGAGCTTTCATCTTTCTGGAGTAGACTGAAGAAGAAGGGCCTGTCCTGATATACTTGATGACGATCGGACCTGAGGGACCGATACAGCAGCAAACGTGTTAAGAATTCATTGTACATGGCTCAAGTTTTCTGCTTCACATATTCAGGAACATTTCTTAGACCAATCTGTCTTTACAAAGCTATGTTCCTTAAGGGGTTACACAAAGCACAAAACATGTGGAACAGTCTTAATAAAGTGGAGTGAATGTATAGTATTTTAAAAAATTTGGACCTTTGTCAACTAGCAATATTTATACGTGTATTTATCGACAATTAAAAATAAATAACAGTATCGAAAGTAATTCTATATTAATTCAGTATTGTAATAACCAATTAAACAGAAACTCTATAAATAAATCTATCTAAATGAATGAACATATGCATACATAAACTTAAACACTTCAATTTGACGTACGAAGAAAAAATTTTATCTTAAAAAATGAGTAGACATTAATAAAATCGGATTAATATCAATTAGATGTGCTTTGTTTCACTTTTGTAAATAACATACATTTTCATTATACTGGCTCTATGAATAAGAATTATTAAATATGTGATTCTTAATATCCTAACATGATTTATTAATATTGAATGAATACCCAAAAGGTCATTTCCAGAAAAATGCTGTTTGAACATAATTTTGTAATAATAAGAGAATTACTTTAAAATCGATAGACCTTAATATTATAACATACAATTATATGATTAAACAAGTAGCTTAATTAAGGCACTAAAACATGACATACTGGGATTGCAATGATTCGATAATTGGGATAAAAATGTCACAGTAAGTTAAATTAAACCAAGAGAGCCATGAATCTACTTAGAATAAAAAAGTCTTTTTTTATTTTTTTTTATTTTAAGAGATTAAAATCAGTAAAAGTTAGTCTACTATTGGACAACCTTTACTTGGTTTTGTGCTATTATTGATGATTCTAACTAAATCCATTATTTGTCCTATGCCATATAACAGTTAATCAAATGTATATTTTTAATTCATTATCTTGCTTAAACAGTAAAGCTTCAAATCATGTAAACACATTAAATAATTTACCCGAAAGTTCTAGAACACAAAGTGGGTCAGTTATTGGAACTATTGACATAAGATCTCGGAGAGTGAAAGGCCCCGGTGGATGAATTCTGTCTGAACGTAGTGTTCCGGAATTCAGTATAACTAGATCAGCACCAGTAGCAGCCAATATCACATCACATATCTAAGGGATGAAGAAATATAATATATACTACCATTTAATGGTAAAATCCTATAGTGAACAAATTTATAAATAATTAAATTATATAATATAAAAATTAAAATAATGTATTTCTGCTTTAAGTTTGAATCAATGTTTAGAAAATACATACCCAATTACCCAAGTTGGTCTCGCCTCGTCGTATGCTTTCAAACCGCCCATCTAGATCCACACAAAATTCGCCCAGCACTTCGTCTAGCTTCCCTTCAATTAAAGCTGGAAAAAAAATTGATCACAACATTGGTTTTTCTATTCAGTCAATTTAATGTTATGAATAATGGTGTAATATATTTTAAAGTAATAAAAGTCTGAAATGGAAATTACTTCTTTGTACTCGAATTAAATTAAGTAAACAAAATGTTTTGCAGCACTTCACTTCATTTATAATTAATTCATTTGAAAGTAACATGCAATATCTCCATTCCATTGCATAAGAACAAAAAATTTCATAGAACATTATTTATATATCTATTTATAATAATAATAAAAAGCCATGCACAAATCTTCTTTATCTCTAATAGGTATAGAGAAATTTGTAATATGTTATTTTTACCTCCCTTCCCCTTAGTAGTTCAAACGAGGAGGTGCACAAAAAAAATTAAACGGGATGTATAGAAAGAAACAACAAGTCTTCTTTTATATGCTGTTTTGGTATTATACTTTTTATAGTCACACTAGAAAATTGTTTCCATTGTTTATTTGGAACTGAGGTTAGTCATGTGTTATGACATGATTAACCAGTTTGATTTTCACATTGGCACAGGTATTTATTTGATAAATTCGTGTAATTTAAATATGAACAGCATCTATTTTAGGGGGTGCATTGTATAGACCTATTTGCAAAAATATTGTAAAACACCAGAGTCCGGAGGAAGACCGAAAACATCAAAAGTGTTTCATAGAAGACTATTGGCACAGTGCGTAATGATAAAACGGGCCGCTAGATATCAAATTCTTTCAAGCAGGGAAGGAATGCTGTTTGGAAAAAAAGTAAATTAACTCTTCATGAACACTATTTTAAGGAATATTATTCCAAGATGTATGTTTGATAAATGTGACTAAAGCAAATTAATATGACTGAATGTTATGATTAAAAATAAGTTTTTTTTTTTTTTTATTTTTGCTGCCCCCTTTCATTCATGGCTCCTATTTGGGAACAACGTTTTTTGGCTGAACCGTTTGTGAACAATCAAAACTTTTACAAAGGATATCTCAAACCAATTATTTTCAAACCAATTTTAATGTTTAAATAAAAAAGAAAATCAGAAAAAAAGCAAGAACTTATTGGGTTAAATAAATGTTTATGAATCTTACATGTGTACTTCTGCAATTCTTCTTTCAACGTCTCGTCTTCCTCATAACTTTCATTGACTTTTATCTCTTCAACATCAACTGTTACATTTTTTGGGTCTGCAAAGTCAAGGGTTACTTTTGAAAAGTTGAAGAAGTCAGTCCCACTCTTCAAAATAGTTTTACCATTCACCTGAAAAAAAAAATTAATGAATCATTATCATTTCTTCAAATTAAAAATATTTAATAACTTCGTAAGGATACTTTATGTATAATGTTATAAAAGGGGTATTAAATAACTAAAAGATTTTCAAGAAATAGTCAAAATTAATTGCAGCTGACAACCTATCAATATTTAACAATTCTACCTCCCAGTGTTTGAACAGGTAAAGGATTAAAGAAGGCCAGATGACTTCAACAATTTTTAACTGTGAGTACAGTTTATTAAAAGATAGCAAGCAATTCCTTGAAAATTATACTTGAAAAACCTACAGGAAATGCTCTATTTTATTTGACTGCTAATATATCCTTCAATCTATGGTGGATTAGTGATAATTCACATTCCAAATTTCACTCAGTTCAGTTGTTAATATAAACCCTTATATTTGTAAAAAAAAAAACTGTAAATAACAACTATTGTTGAATGCTAACTTATGTTGATGTTTAAGTTTAAAAAAAAAAAAAATGGAAATAAATTGTGTACAGATTTTTTTTGTTTTTTTGTACTTCATTTAATATCACCAATACAATTACCAATCATTAGTTTCTTAAGAATACTAATATAACTTTTAATCAATGTTGGGCTACTAAAGAAATATTAAAATTTTCATTTTTAAAAAAATAAAAAATTCAAAATTAATCATTCCTTCTAACCATTATTCTATAATAGTTTTGTTTTAATTTCATTTCCATTTTTAATATTCATAATTTGTTGAAACTTGAATATTTTTAGTTAAAAGTAAGTATAAAGTTTCTACCTTCTCGACTGCATATATGTGATCATGTCCTCCCAAAATAAGGTCTATTTCATCACAGGATTCAGCAAGCTTGATGTCATTGGGCATTCTCATATGTGTCAAAGCAATCACATAATCGCAACCCTGTTAGGGAAAAATATACATGTAATAGTGATAGGAATGAAATGTTCAAAACAAGTCTCAGCTCAATTAAGGGAGCTTCTAATTACTATAATCATTATCTAAAACACTAAATTTAGCACTTTTTCCTAAGTATTGATGAAAATATCTACCAATAGCTCTAATTTAAACGTTTTGCGATGCAGATTTTGTTTCTGCTAGTTTTTAAGCTCGTGCATATCAATTTTCTCATATGTCCAATGTATTCTTTCTCATACGGACACAGGATATAGTATATATCCCTGGTCACATTTTCCACTTGGTGTCATCTGGATCATTTTCCTATAAGTAGTGAAAATGTTCTTCATACTGTATTTATTGAGAAATTTTGTTATCATTTTCATGATAACAAAATTCCTTGTGATCATGTGAACTATAATCAGATTTCCTGTTGTTTTAAATATTGTTGGGCCCATCTTTGTTAGATAATTGTACATTTTTAAATTCATTGACAATCAGTTCTTTACTGTAACTGTTCATTATAAGGGCCTCTCTTGAAACCTGTGTGCGTGCGTGCGTGTGTGTGTGTGTGTGTGTGTGTGTGTGTGTGTGTGTGTGTGTGTGTGTGTGTGTGCGTGTAGTTTGCATTTGCGTAAAGTCCAGTAAATACATTAGAGCTGGGTATCGAATGAAAATAACATAAAATTTTCTTACCTCCTTTTTTAATTGAGCTGCTAGTTTGGACCCAGCTTCAACAAAATCAATGAATGTAAGTTCATCAGGGTTCAAAGTAGCTAAAGTATCCAGCCATTCTCGCTCGACTAGTCCAACCTTTTAAAAATAAACCATTTATGAAGAAAAAAATAAATATATACGAAAGAATGGGAATACATATGTTCAGTAAATGAATATATAAAAATACCCTTCCTTTAGGGATATTATAGGTAGAAAAATAAGTAAAAATATTTATTCATGTCCCACCTATAGCATACTTCGTTACTATACTTAAAAGAGATTCTTCCTAATGAAGAAGTACTAGAGAAAATATTCTGTTGGTCATAGCAATTGGGTTGTCCTGACATGTCTTGGTAAATTTGAAAGATAAAAAGTCCATCACAAAGGTGCTGCATAAACTAAGCAGATTTCCCACGTGCCAGAATGTTATGCCGATGTTGTCATTTCAAACGAGATATTCTATTTTTCCTCTAATAATTAGTCTATGAAGCCTTAAAATAAGAAGTTGGGCATGAGAAGTTAGTGATACATTGCTGGAAAGTGAAAATCCCATGAGTACGAGGGGGGGGGGATGCTGAAAAGAAAAAATATAAATAACTTGCTTAATATTTGAATTACAGAAATAGTATAAAAAAAAAAAAAAAAAAAAATTGTAGGGTGTTAAATGATTAACAATATTGATTGTATAACATTTCAGTCTGAACTAAAATAACAGAGACATTTCGATTTGTTTATTTTAACCCTCCCCTTCTCCTAATGGTCCGATTATGACCATTAACAAGTTTTGTCTTTAGTTTTATATGAGCCTTTTAAATACTGAATATGGTATCCATCAAGTGAATAATGGGTTCAGTAAAAAATATAATCATTATTAATGATGTTACATCGAAAATACTTGCATGTTTTTCACATACTAAAGGTTCGATGATAACCTTATTTGATAATCTAGAAATAAGATATTTCATGATATATGAGCTTATTATTTTACCGAAGACTGATAACTAAAAAACTGCAAACATTTCTCGGTTAGTATTCAAAATATAGACAACATTTATAGAAAATTTAATTTGCAATAAGATTGCCTGTATACTTCTTTTTTTTTAACCTGACTCATACTAAAGGAGATATTTTAAATTATTGATTTTCCTCCTCTTCCTGGTCCAATTTCAGACATTCATGAACTTGATTGAAATAAAACAAACACTTTGACCACCAGAGCTGTAGTAGAGTATATATATGCATACACACACATACATATTTCTTTGCCTGCCTCTCCTCTGATTTATTTATTTTTCTATGTATTCAGTCCATTATGCTCTTCATTTTATATTTCCTTCATCAGTGTTAACATTATGTATATTCGTATACACAGATGTATATGTATATACGCATGCACGCACACACACACATACACACACACATACATAAACATTGTAAGTAACCTTATATAAATAGGAAATACACCCTACAAAGATATACCTGTAGAGTTTATTAAAAGTTGAACAATCGCTCTGCTCAAAAAAAAGTAACATAATGTAATGCAGTAATTATAGAATGATTTCCACTTTGCCTATCTCATGTCTTTTTGTATAATTAAAAAGTAGGCTAATAAATGCAGTTGAACACTACTTCCGTTTGGGATAAGTTCCAAAAGAAGAAGGAGGGAAGCGATATTAGCATTAAGAGTTTTTCTGGAGAGAGATGAAACAAAAGAAAGAGTTGATGTATTTACAGAAAATATTTTGATACCGTTAGCTGTTTGACTGATTGAGTAGTAGATTGGAAAGATAGAAGATTAATGCGGGCCTTTAAACCAGAATGGTCAATCATTATAAAAAGATATGAGAAGGAAGCAAGAATTGAAAAAAACAATCTATGACAAGGGTCGTTTCTGTCCCCACATCTGTTCAAAAGGCAATAAGAAAAATGAATGATAAAATCAAAAGTTTATAGATTAACAGTTCATTGTACGTAGGGCACTAGGAAAGTTTTGCAATATGAGGGATGGGATCGCAGGACGAGGGGACGAGTTGGCACACGCGTAGACCTGTTCAAGCCTCCACAGTAGCTAGCTGAGTCACCGGGCTAGAATCATTTTCATTTTGACAGTGCTAGTGAAAGGTGTGAAAAATGTCATCTTGGTCTAGAGTTGAGTACAGAGCGATTTTACGCTACAACTTTGCACGTGGGTTAACTGTGGATGAGTGTTTAGAAGAAATGCTGCCAGTGCTTGGAGAGGATTGCCCACACCGTACAACGATATTTAAATGGTACCAAGAGTTTAAAAGAGGAAATTTTGAGCTTGAAGACGCTCCAAGGTCAGGTCGTCCAGCTTCATCGGTGACCGAAGAGAACATTGATGGTGTTCGGAAATTGCTGGAGGCAGATAGGGGAGCTACCTATCTGCAGATAGAGGAGTCCTTGGGTATAAATGCACCAGTGATTCGTAGCATTTTGCATGATCATCTTCATGTCAGGAAGCTATGTACTCTTTGGGTGCCCCATAGCTTGACTGAAGGTCAGATGGTGAATCGGATCTCGTGGTGCCGTGAAATACTCAAGAAATTCAAAAATGGGAAAGCCTCCAATGTAAACAGCTTAGTAACGGGTGTTGAAACCTGGCTTTACTATTATGATGTCCCAACTAAATCTCAGAGCAAAGTGTGGGTGTTTGAAGATGAGGACACCCCCGTCAATGTCCGGAAATCCAGATCTGTTAAGAAAAGAATGGTGGCGTTATTTTTTAGTAGGAGGGGCGTTGTGGAGCGAGTGGTGCTAGAAACTCAGAAAACTGTCACAGGCAGGTGGTACACCGAGGAATGCCTCCCTAAAGTAGTACAAGCTCTGAAAAAAATTCGGCCAAACTCTAGAATGGAAACATGGTTCCTTCACCAGGATAATGCTCCAGCTCATCGTTCCAGAGTTTGCACAGAACATTCGGCCAGTACTGGAATAAAACTGTTAGAACACCCTCCCTACAGCCCAGATCTAGCTCCCTATGATTTCGCGCTTTCCCCTTACGTGAAAAAAAGGCTGAAAGGGAGGCATTTCTCAAGCGATGAGGACCTATTGAGGGCCTGGGACTTCGAGTGTGCCCAGATACCAGAAGAAACGTAGCAGGGCTACTTTGAAGACTGGTTTAGGTGGATGGAGAAGTGTGTTTTATGCGGTGGAAAGTATTTTGAAAAATTGTAAAAAATAAAGTCCTATTGCAAAACTTTCCTAGTGCCCTACGTATCTCATTTATCAGAAGCAGAAATGAACATATCACTGCAGAACAACCTAGTATCTGTTTAAGCTCAAGAAAATGCATATAAAATAAAAGTTATAACAGCAACAGAAATAAATTAATCAAAATATATATATTAAATTTGAAAACACAATAATTGAAAAAGTGATGCAGTTTTGTTACCTAGTAAGCATCATCACTGAAGACAATGATAGTAGACCTGAAGTTGAAAGAAGAATAGCACTTGCTAAGCAGGCCTTTCAAAACAAAAGAAGTATTTTAACTAACAAGCTTATAAGTAAGGATACTAAAAAAAGTTTGCTAAGTCATTCGTTTGGAGTTTACTGCTTTGATGGGAGAGAAAGTTGGACTCTTCACAAAAAAAAAAAATAATTTATTAGAAGCACTGGAAATGTGAACTTGGCACAGAATCCGCAGAACAAGTTAGACTCAAAAGAAATCAAACATACACGGATGAGGAAAGTGAAAGTAAAACTCTTTCATCGATGTCACAGAGAAAAGGAGGGTGAAAGTTATTTGGCATATCTTAAAGCACGATACTTAATCATAAATGCCTTTGAAGTTAAGATTATTAGGCAGAGGGAAGTCTAGCAATTTTTTTGAAGACATCAGAAAAACATAAATTTCATGGTTCAATGAAAAAGAGTAGCTCTGGGATTAAGTAGATTCGGAATAAGGTAACATTTTTGATTTGAGCCAGCACTACTACAAATTCAGGGTGAAATATTTTGTAAACAAATATTTTTAATAAGCATTATAGCTGAGGTGATTAGAGTGTTATCCATTTAAAAAAAAAATCTGCCATCACATAAAATAAAATAAATAAATCAAGAGTAAGACAAATTTTGGAAGGACTAAAATAATATTTTCCCACCAAACTGAATTTATCAAGACTGAATTTATTTTCCCAAGATTGACAATTTTGAACAGAGTAAAACTTGATATAACTGGCTTTCATTCTAAAAACCTCAACTAATGTTGCAATTGCAGAATGCACAGCATCTTCCCTTACACTGAAAGAAAACATTTTAACTCAGCTGCCTGGCACTAATTTACTAATAAAAACAATTTTTACTCAGCTAAAATTCCTATAAGTACTTACAAGTCCTATTCGTTTTCCAATTCTGTCAATAACATGAGAAACTTTCCCATCACCAAGAGGTCTTCCAGTTTCATTGTCAACCACATTCGACATTAGCCATGGAAAATTAGTTTCTGCTACTCGTTGGGAAAGGATTTCTAGGCCAAAATCTAAAAATAAAGTTTATTATTAAACATTACTGTGAATTAAATTGTGTAAAATAATATTATTCAGGATGATAAAATTGTATGAACTTAAAGAATATTCATAAAAATAATTGTCTTAATTTAGTGAATAGGTAATCACATAGGAGTCGGATGAATATTCACATTATTAATCAAATAGCTAATAAATTCTTCACAATACTGAGAACGGTACAAAGGAAAAATAAATAAATCTTATTGTAATACCAATTAATTGTCCAGCTTAAGACAGTTTAGTGTCCCAATCTTGTGATTTAAACTCAAACAATTAAGTTGCGACTACTGCGGTACAAATGATTAATGCATCCTCCTCTTTTCTCTCATAATTCTTTCAAAATTAAAAATATGGAAAGATATCACAAGAAAATCCTTTATGAGAACTCATAATAGTGAGACTGACAGCTCAAAATGATTTTATGGGAAGCAATTCAGCTTCCTAAGCCATTGCTATGCTCTTTTACAATGCTCCATTTCATATGTAACAAGACTTATTACTTTAAGTAGATTTCCCCTATAGGAAACCAGCTGTAGAGGTTGTACTCATGACGTGATTTTCAATAATTTTCTTCAAATGTCCATTGACTGTGCCTAGTAGATGACAAAAATGAGGTCCTTTCAAAATTATCTATATATATATATATATATATATATATATATATATATATATATATATATATATATATATATAAAATTGTAACCTCTGTCTGTACATTGATTTTTTTCTCAAAATTTCACGATAACTTTTGGTTACACATGTCATAGACACCATAACTGCATTTTGTTTCTTTGGTGTCTGTTTGTTTATTTGTTTGTTTGTTACCTTTTCACGCATAAATGGCTGAATGGAATTTTATGAAACGTGGTATGTATATTACTACTAACCCAACTTAGACTTTAGGCTATGTTAATATTCTCTGAGACGAACAGGAGTGGGGGTAATAAGACAGGCCTGATATTAAAAATAGCGATATTTCGTTTCGTATTGCTTTTTCGGCAAATATATACATGACAAAAGTTGTTTATTTTGTTATTTAGAGTAACTTTGGTTATATTCACTTTTGTCGTATACCAAGTATAAACGAGATATACACTGAAAACTAAAACGGCAGCCAACAATTTTATTTGGCACTAACGATTGAACGGAACTTAACAAAACTCGGCATGTGAATTAGCTCTTCCACGATTATAAGCTATATTAAATTTTTTAGGTTCAAAGGGAAGTGGGGGTTATAAGAGACGGCTGAAATAAAAATTCGCGATATTTCATTTCCTGTTTGTTTTTCAGTCACTGTTAGTCTTTATACTGTATCAAGGGAAAGGAAGTTTCATTCAAACATAGTTTGGCGGACAGAATACTTTCTATGATTATGAATTATATATATAAAAAAAACTACATGCACATGAGACGGGAAATATAAAAATATTGTGGACAGTGAAGCCTTACATAACAAATAATTTTATTATTAACAAATCCACAGCAACGACGGGTATACATCGGGAAATGTTAAAATGTTGTGGAAAGTAAAGGCTTGCTAAAACAAATACCATCATCATTCAGCCCCAAATGAATTCCCGAGCGAAGCCTGGTACCTTAGCTAGCATATATATATGACTGTTACCGCTATAGAGGTCAAAATGTTTGTTTAATCGTTACCAAACTCGATACATAAGTGTTTTATGTAAAACTAAAGATGAAGTTCATTAACGGCTAAAATTAGACTGGGAGAAGGGGGGGGGGTTTAGAGGGGAGATTCAAAAAATATAAATATCTCTGTTATTATGAGTTGGATCGAAAAATGTTATAGAACTAATCTTGTAAATTACAGATGCTCTACAATTGTTGTTCTATGCATTTTTTTTTTTTCGTAATTCAAGTATTATTCGTAATTCAAGCGAGTTATTCGTACTTTCTTGTTTTCAGCTTTCAGGATCCCCCCCCCCCTGCCCCTTGTACTCATTAGCTTTTTTACATAGAAATAGAGAATATGTGGTGAGATTAGATCACAAGTGTGTTATACCAGAACGTGGGAAATTTGCTTACTTTACACAGCACGTGCGTGACAGACTTTTTTTATTTAAGTAACTACTCAATTTATCTCTACACTGAGTAGGCTTCTAAGAGGAAGAAGCACCAGCTCATTTCACAGACACTAATCAACCATTAAGTCATTTATTCTAATGTCAACAGTCTTCTTAGAATATCAATGATGCAGAGCTTCCTGAGACTATAGCCATCAACAATGAAATTAGGAACATATAACTATATTCATGAACATATAATAATTTGAAGAAAAAAGTGATACAAAGTTACTAATAAATGTGAAATGAAGGAAAATGATTTAGATTGTAAAAGATCTCTTACCAAATTCATGGTTTCCAAAAACTGCGCAATGTGTACCAAGTTCATTCAGGACAGGAACCATTTGAGCTCCCTTGGTAGTTGTACTCACTATTTTGGAAACATTAAATCAGTAATTAGCGTCAGTAACTAATTTGGTTAAAAATTTTCAAAGTACATTTAACAATTTTATTTGTTTGAATTTTAGTTTGCTAATTTGACCATTCTATGTACTGCCTAGTTAAATAGTAAAAGTAATACATTTTTTTTTTTTTTTTAATTAACCTGATACAAGAAAACTGACTGACAAAAACATTCATGCAAGAATGATGCTGGGAGTAAAGGACTTTTGAGCTGGTATATTCAAACCAACTTTCCTTCACAACTAATATATACAAGAAAGCTATACACGCTTTCTGCAGTTCAAGCCACCATCTTCAGAGCTGTGACAACTACAATAGTTAATGTTTAACATTTTATACATTTACACATGAAGAATATCAACAATAAAATTTCAAAATTAAAACACTAACAAAAGGTCATTAACAGATTAAAATTTCAAAATCTAAAAATATATTCAAATTAAAATTACATGGGATGTGTATATGCACGCACGCACGTGCGTGCACACACACACACACGCACCAATTAAAGTCATCAAGAAGTTCGAGAGGCTCACCTTGTATGTGTTCAGGTTATTATATGGTGAGTTATAAATATTACATTGATGTAAATTTAATTTAAATCTGTGTTGCATTTGAAATTTTATTCTGTTAATGACCTTTTTAATTATTAAACTTTATTGTTAACATGCTATATATATATATATATATATATATATATATATATATATATATATATAATTTTATTTTTTCATTTATTTCCTTCCTGAAGTAACCCTACAAGAAGAGAGTTTTTTGCCAAATTGCCTGTACATCCATTTATACATATTATGTGCTTGATATATAACAGCAATTCTTTTTTTTAATACAATGAATAATTTTTTTCTGTTGCAAAATTATTTACAACAAGCCAATTACTTCCGTTTTAAATACTTTCCTTTGGCCCGTTAGTAGTTGGTTGATCTGTTTTATGTATGTGTGTGTATATATATAATAATAATAATTATATATATATATATATATATATATATATATATATATATGTAAATAGATAGATAGATGCAATAGACAGATAGACAAAATGTTAGGCATGTACTTATGGTGTTTGCTTCTGCCTGAAAATGGTGACGAGCTGCAAAAAGCCAACTCAGCTTTCATAAATATATTTTTTTTATTAAGAAAGAATGAGTGTTTTCTAGAAAATTCTCAGTTCTAAAAAACATTATTAGTTAAATAAATAATAAAATACAATGACAAATAAAATATATTTACTTACACATGCTCGGTGAAAAAGCATCTCCACTAAACAGAATAATGGGATCACAAGGACTGAAGGATTTGATTGCAGTGGCGAATCTTGCGGCTCTTTCTTCGACATTGTAGACGTCGTTGTAGTGAAGAATCACAATTTCTTGGGCGGTTGTTGTTTTCATGTCACCAAGTCTTCTCTTCCCAGCCTCCTTTACGTCAAGTGATGCCTGTACATTAAAACAGTTCACAAATGAATGAATGAGTTGCAACAGGGGGGAAGGAGTGGATTTTTCTCTGTTTTCGATTTAATATAAAGAGCAAAAAATTACTTAAATTATCACATGGTGATTTTATGCACACACAAACACACACATCCCTATATATATATATATATATATATATATATATATATATATATATATATATATATATAAAGGGATATGTGTTTGTGTGTGTGTGTGTGTGTGTGTGTTTGTATAAAATCACCATGTGATAATTTAAGTAATTTTTAGCTCTTTAGGGGAAAATGTTGAAATACTATGATTTATGAAAACATAGATTATTGAAACATTAAAACTAATTTGTACAAGGTGATTTGGAAATCAAAGACATTAATATTACCATACAGAATAATAGAAAAGGAGGTCTATCAGTAATACAGAAAAGGTGGGCTATCAGTAATGCATGCAGCCACAAACATGAGCAGTGATGTGAATCATGAAGCCCTCAAAAAACTGTCTTGATCTCCACTAGCGGAACACGGAGGGCTAATATCTATTTTATGGTACAGATGTTAAAGAGGGAAGCTCAAAATAATCCTGCCCTTCGGTGTTGTATTATTCACTTTCTTAGCCCAACTTGCTTTGCTACTCCAAAAAATAAGTGTATGTTTATTAGTTCAGATTTTTTTAATGAGCTTTATAACAAAGCTGAGGGGAGAGACACTATACATAGAATTAGGATTTCCTCCTTCTTTAAACTCTCATTGGTGCTATGTCAGTAACGCAAGAATGCAGATATGCCTGTCATCAGTAAATTTGTACAAAGGCTAGGCATATACCTATGGATGACTAACAATTCTGGGCTCCGTAGATTTCTTTCCTCTACATGCTTTGTTTATTGTTGGATAGACTTATGCAGGAGGCAATGGGAAATGACTGCATGCCCTCTTGGCAACTACAATCTACAATTTTTAAAACTCTTGTGCTTGTAGGTTAGGAATGTATATGTTGACTTTTTCCAGAATATACTATACATTACGGAATTTTTTTTTTTAAATGTTCCATTTCATGGGAATATTACTTGTATGCTAGGATATATGTCAAATAAATATACACAATTTATTAAAAAAGAAAATCAGTTGTGAATAATAAATAAAAAAATTAAAGAAAAATTCTTGTCATGCAGGTGCTTGCGTAAACTAAGCAGATTCCCCATGTGCTGGAATGAAACCCTGGTTGACTCAATTCACATTTTATTCTTTACTATTCAAATTGTAATACCTCTATGAGAATAGATTTTCAAATGTAATAAGAGCATCAGATGTTTAGTTTCTCAGTAACTCAAAGTGAAAATCTGATGAGTAGAAATATGGTTTTTCATAGGCCTAAACCAAAAATGCAAATAACTCGGTTAATATTCGACTTAACGACGAAAATGTGCATAGGACAATATTTATAGGAAATTAAATTAGCGACAAGAATGGTTATATAAATGTTTTTGGCCCGGCCTCGTAATAAAGGAGATATTCAGAATTTTCTATTTACTGCCCCCCCCCTACCCTCTACTCAGGTAAATTCAGCAGTTGCCTATTATAATCTTTAGTTTTACATGAAATGGTTAACTATCATGTGTGTTAAGACATCTAATAAAAACATGTAGTTTAGAACGTAAAATCTTAAATGATGACTTCACGCCAACCAAAGTATTTGCATCTCATAGTGAACGTTCAGTGAAAACAATAGTTGTTATTTAAGACCTGAATAAAATGCTTCATGGTGTATCAGCTTTTATCAAATTTCTCTTAAGCTAATGGATTCATGGCGCAATTTTTGAAACATTTCTTCAAATGACCATCGATCCTACCAACTAGATGACCAAAATGGGGTCATTATAAACATATACTTGTCTGTAACCGCTCTAGAGATCGAAATTTTGGTTTATCATTACCAAACTGGATACATTTTATGCAAAATTAAAGACAAAGTTTATTAATGAACTTGACCGAATGAAATGTTCTATTACAAGTATAAATGTTGAAAATTCGAAATATCTCCGTTATTATGAGCCGAATAGGAAAATGTTATAGAACCAATATTGTTAAACAATTAATGTTCTGCAATTGTTGTCTTATACATTTTTTCATAGCATAGCTCAAATATTTAGTGAGTTATCCAGCCTATGTAATTCTTTTTAGCCGTTAGAAAACCCTTACCTATACTCATCAGAGTTTTACTTAGAAATAAAAAATATAAGTTGAGATGAGATCAGTAGTGTGTCATAGCTGCACATGGAAATCTTCTTAGTTTATACTGCCCCTGCATTACAGACATTTTGTTAATTCGAGATGAATAAGATTGGGGGTTAGTTTACTGAAGGCTGAAAACTAAAATAAAGTCGTCTCATAGGAGCTGTGTAAACTAAGCAGATTTCCCACGTGCTTCTATTACATGCGTGATCTCACCTCACCACATATTATCTATTTCTATGAAAAAACCCATGAGTAGGAAGGGGGGGGGGCGAGAGTTACTGAAGGCTGAAAACAATAAAGTACAAATAACTCGCTTAGTATTTGAGTTACGAAAAAAAATGCCTAGAGCATTAATAGTTTAACAAGATTGAATCTATATCATTTTATGATCCGACAAATAATAACGGAGATATTTTGAATTTTCTAATTACCATTTCTCTAAACCCCCATTATTCCTGGTCCAATTTTTACAAATCACAGATATGATCTTTAGTATTGAATAAAATTGTTAGGTATCGAGTATGTTAAGATCAAATGAATATTTACGAAACAATAACATAAAACCTTAATTGATAACATCATCACACAACGAATTTGCATGTATCTCGTATATTAAGGTCCCATGGAAATAATAAATGGAGTTTAAGATTAGAATAAAGAAGCATATATTATAACAGCTTATTGTTATTAGGGCATGGAGTTGGAGTTTACTGAAGGCTGAAAACTAAAACATCTCGGTTAATATTAATCTTATTGAGAATATGTATATAACATTTATAGACAATTAAATTTATAATAAAATTAGTTCTATAAACTTTTTTCCATCAGACGTACAATAGCGGAGATATTCGAATTTTATATATATATGTACAATTTTGAACGAACGTCATTTTTAGCAGATTTCCCTTGAGGGAAATCAGCTATTGAGGTCGTACTCATGACGCGATTTTCGAAATTTTTCTTCAAATATCCATCGATCCTACCTAGGAGATGACGAAAATGAGATCCGTGTGTGTGTGTGTGTGTGTGTGTGTGTGTGTGTATGTATGTATATATATATATATATATATATATATATATATATATTTGTCTGTTACCGCACTAGCGGTCGCAATTATTGTTTAATCGTCACCAAACTCGATATATAGTCGTTTTATGTAAAAAGAAAGATCAAGTTCGTTAACGGCTAAAATCGGACCAGGGGGGGAGGGGGTTTAAAGGGGAGAATTTTCGAAAATCCAAAATATCTCTGTTACTATACGTCGGATCGAAAAATTGTATAGAACCAATGTTGTTGCAAATTAAATGATCTATAAATGGTGTTATGTACATGTTTTCATTATCTTTAATATTAACCGAGATATTTGCGTTTTTTAGTTTTCGGCCTTCGGTAAACCCCCACTCCTGCTTATGTCATATCAACAATAAGCAATTATATTATGAAGCACTATATTTGACGCCTAAATAACAAATATTGTTCTTATTGAACTTTTACGTCTTGAGATAAATGCAAATATGGGGCGCAAGTGGGGAAATCTGCTTAGTTTACGAAGCCCCTGCGTGTGGGACTTTTCTTTTTCATTTCCTGGGAAGTATCGATGGACATTTGAGGAACTTTTTAGAAAATCGCGTCATGTGAACGACCTCAATAGCTGATTTCCCTCAGGGGAAATTCTGCTAAAATTCAAATATCTCAGTTAAGTCCCGAGTCGGCAACCACATGTTTTAGTTGACGTTTGTACGTAGTCTTGTGTATGAGCCGGCGTTCGTGCAATTAGTGAGTGTATGTTTGTTCTGTGTGGTGATCAAATGGTGAAAATTATTTGTTTTGGCCATTTACGATTAAAATATGTCTTAAATAGAAAGTATTTATCATTTTCGTGAAATCTCGAAGTACTTCAGAAAATAACATTTATAAAACGTCTTCCGTTATTTATACTAATCGTGTGTGTGTTCTGTATTGATTGTTAAACATATTTATCATGTAATTCACAATTGTTTAACAATAGTAAATACTTACAATTATTCACTGGGTTTAATTCGGACCGTAGTATAATTTGAAGTTAAATTCGCAAAATGGGGAATAAATTCCTTAGTTATACTCCGGCGATATTAACACAGTGCACAAGGACCAAATGTCCCACTAAACCTTAGACAGGAATCACGGCTAAATGCAATGCCCACGGTCCGAACCGCGTCCTACGTCACATGAATGAAAGCAGAATGACAGGTCCTCTGAATATTTAGCTACAAGAAATTTCATTCAACGAATTTCAATTCAAGTTTATTTGAGCCACACCCGAGCGCAAATACTCCCAATTGTTTTTGGGAGTTTTAGTTTAAGGGAAATCCGCTATTGGGGTTTTACCCATGGCGTGTTATTGCTACCAACAATGACATGTAAACGTTTCAGGTAAAACAAAAGATCAAGTTCCATAATGGCCTAAATAGGATTAGGGGTAAGTATTGTAGCCTAGAGATAGACTAAAACGAAAAAAAATCAGTGGCAGGTTCGATTCTCGCCCTGGGCTGAAGAAATTTATTTAGTGACGGACTCATTAAATAAATTCCTTAGTCCTACCCTGGCTAGAAAAGGGTGGTTCCTTGTAGATAAGCCGTCCCAATTAGCCAAAGTAGCATAAAGTGGACGTAAATAAATAAAAATAAACTAAACAGATTTTTCCCATGTGCGTCACGTATTTGCATTTATCTTAAATGTAAAAGTTCAATTCAGTTTGGTATTTATGCTTCAAATAATGTGCTTCATAACATTACCGCTTATTGTTAATATAACATGAGTAGGAGTGGGGGTTTACTAAAGGCCGAAAACTATAAAATTGAAATATCTTGGTTAATAATCAAGATATTGAAAAAATGTACTACATTTGTAGGACATTACATTTGCAATAAGATTGATTCTATACAATTTTTCGCATTTTTGCATAATAACAGAGATATTAAGAATTTCCGAAATAACCCCCCCCCCCATTTTCGTCATCTCCAGGGAAGGATCGATGGACATTTGAGGAATTGTTTCGAAAATCACGTCACGAGTACGACCTCAATAGCTTATTTCCCTTGAGGAAAATTTGATAAAAAGTCCGCCACGCAGGGGCTGCATAAAATAAGCAGATAGTTAGCTGTCCTGTTTTTTTACAATTCAGACGGTTTCCGATGTAGATATTAATTTGTAAATTGACTTTATGATTTCTTATTACCGTTTGTATTTATTCCCTTAACATTCACGGTGGTGTTACCAGTATGTAGATGTATCTTTTGTAAACCTTCCTGTAGGAAATCTGCTTAATTTACGCAGCCCCTGTGTGATGGACTTTTTGTACTATGAAGTAGAGAATGAAATCACAAGTGTGCTATACAAGCACCTGGGGAAATCTGCTTAAAAAGTAGTCTATTCATAAATGGACAAAAGATATATTAGCATTTTAGAGGTGACCTCAACGCAGGGGCTGCGTAAACTAAGCAGATTTCCCACGTGAAGTTATACAATAGGAAAATCTCCATACGAGAGCCGAACTACCTTTTGGCGGGAAACAGTCATCCCTTATCGGCCCAAATTTAATAATATTGCAAATATCTCAGTTAAATTCAAGATAGAGAATAAATGTATAGAATAATATTTATAGTAAATTTAATTTGCAATAAGATTGATTCTATACAATTTTTCGATCCGACGTATAGTAATGGAGATATTTCGAATTTTCGAAATTGTCCCCTCTAAACCCCCCCTCCCACTAGTCCGATTTCAGCCGTTAACGAACTTGATCTTTCTTTTTACATAAAACGACTAAATGTCGAGTTTGGTAACGATCAAACAAAAATTGCGACCGCTAGAGCGGTAACAGACAAATATATAAATATATATACACAGTATTGAACGGACGTCATTTTCGTCATCTCCTGGGTAGGATCGATGGACATTTGAAGAAAAATTTCGAAAATTCCGTCATGAGTACAAACTTAATAGCTGATTTCCCTGAAGGGAAATCTGCTAAAATGATGTAATGTACTCATTGAGGAGAAATAAGCCTTATCAGGTTCAGTTTTTGTGACATTTCTGTATGATGGAGCTACAGCATACTTATACGTGAGTATTTTTATCTTTTCTACGCCGTATTTATCTAATTTATAATTTTATTTTGACTTCGAAAACCAAAGAGGTCTTAGCCACGTTATCACACATCGTTGAAGTAATAAATGACGTTTCAGGGTAACAAAACATGGCAGATGTTTAAAATCATAACTTATGGAATACAGAATATTTTATTTTTCAATATAATTGACATATTTTATAGATATAAATTATTTTTCCGTAGTGTAGATACGATGGACAATTAAATAGAAAAGCACCTTGTTAAATAATGAAATTCATCAACGGGGGAATAGGGGGTGGGATATCGAAAATTGGAAATATATCCTTTATTATATGTCGGATCGAAAATTTGTATTGAACATATCTTATTGCAAATTTAATTTCCTATCAAAGTTGTTATATACAAATTTTCTCTATCATGAATATTAACCGAGATATTTGAATTTTTTAGATTTCAGCCTTCAGTAAATCCTCCACTTCTACTCATGTCATATTAACAATAAGTTATTTCATGGACCACTTTAATATTAGCTTAAATACCAAGTATTGTTGAAGAGATCAAATTTGTAAATAGCTGAAATCAGACGGGAGGGGGTAAATTTTAAAAATTCGAAATATTTTCGTTATTATACGTCGTATCGAAAACGTGTATAGAACCAATCTTATTGCACTTTAAATGTTGTTATATGTATTTTTTTCAATGTCTTGATTCTTAACCGAGCTTTTTGCAAGTTTTTAGCAGATTTCCCTTGAGGGAAATCAGCTATTGAGGTTGTACTCATGACGGAATTTTCGCAATTTTTCTTCAAATGTCCATCGATCCTACCTAGTAGATGACGAAAATGAGGTCCGTTCAAAACTGTATATATATATATATATATATATATATATATATATATATATATATATATATGTCTGTTAACGCTCTAGCGGTCGCAATTATGGTTTAATCGTCACCAAACTCGATATTTAGTCGTTTTATGTATAAAGAACGATCAAGTTCGTTAACGGCTGAAAACGGACCAGAGGGGGGGAGGGGTTTAGAGGGGAGAATTTTCGAAAATCCAAAATATCTCTGTTACTATACGTCGGTTCGAAAAATTGTATAGAACCAATGTTGTTGCAAATTGAAATGATCTATAATTGGTGTTATGTACATGTTTTCATTATCTTGAATATTAACCGAGATATTTGCATTTTTATTAAATCCTGGGCGGCTAACGGACGAAGTGTCTTTCCCGCCAAAAGCTAGTTCGGCCGTTTCATTAACTGCTCGGCTCTCGTGAAATTTCTCTATTGTATAACTTCACGTGGAAATCTGCTTAGTTTACGCAGCCCCTGCGTGACGGACTTTTATTTAGTTTTCGGCGTTAATTAAAACCCCACTACCACTCATGTTATATTAACAATATGCTGTTATATTATGAACATCTTAATAGGAAGCTTACATACCAAATATTGTTCTAGAAAATTTAAAAAATATTGTAGAGGAAAACCCAGGAATAAGCAATAATCCTGATTTTTTTTGGCAGCGGTGCTAGTGGGGTGTTGGTACAATTTAGAGCAGAATCATGAGAGGAAAGAAATTATACCTGCCTTATCTCTTTCCGTGTAATCTCGCACACCAGGCTTTAGGTTCCAACTTTATGCTACTATGGCTAATCGGAACGGATGATCTACAGGTTACCACCATTTCTAGCCAGGTTAATGAGGTCCTCACTAAATGAATTCCTATTTGCTCAAGCGGGAATCGAACTCACCGCTCTAGGTTTACCATGAGAGATTAAGGCCGTTTTAACTCACACGGCTGACAGAATATTCTACTTGTCTAAGTGCATAAAAAGAACCCTTTCTGGCCAAGACCATCATGATAAGTAATAAATGATTGTGCACTGAAGTTCATTAGCATAAAGCTTTTTTAAAATGTGATTTTCAAATTGTACGTCTCTAAAAGTGATGTGCCTTTTGAAGTATCATGAACTACAGTCAATAAAATATTAAAGGATATATAGACTTAAAAATGTCTTACATTGAATATAGACAAAGAGAAACTCTAATCCACAGAGGTTAAAAGATAAAATGAAAAGTAATCCTTCCTCTATCAACGCTGGGAAAGTTTAGTTTTCTATCAAGATGATCCCTCGCGTGATTCACCAACGGCCTATTCAAGTAAATATTCCCTCAACCGGTTAGAAATAAGATTCTCCTCCAGATGTTGTCAAGGCTTATCGACCAAGTGCCTTAATTTATCAGCTTTAGGCACGAAACCCCCGACTGCTAATAAAAAGGAAACTCGCAATAAATAAAATTATAGCTAGTTTTGATAAAATATTCATAAATTTTAATTTGGGGAGAAATCAGTCTCACTAAACCATTGATTCGTTTTCCAAAGAATTTAGGAATATTTAGGGAGTACATGTTATATGGCAGAGTGAGGAGCTTAAATATCAATAGTTATTTCACTGAAGGGGGCTCAAGTTAGCCATGTGAGTTAAAGCTTTGACCTTAATTTCAAATTGGTAAACCTTAGAGTGCGAGTTCAATTCCCGCCTGGGCAATAGGAATTTATTTAAAGGCGAAATAATTAAATGAAATTCTTAGTCCCACCCTGGTTAGAAAAAGGGTGGTAACCAGGAGATAGCCCGTCCCAATTTGCTTTAGTAGCGAAAAGTGGGCGTTCATAAATAATAATAATATTTAACCGAACAGATCATAATTAGTTTTGACTGAGTTGAAAACATGCCAAAGAAATGCTTCAACTAGCACTCTTCACTTGACAAAAAGTCCGTCACGCAGGAGCTGTGTTAACTAAGCAGATTTTCCACGTACTGGTATGATACACGACTGATCTCATATCATCACATATTCTCTATTTCTTTGTAAAAGGGGGGGGGGGTTACCGAAGGCTCTGACAAGAAAGTATGAATATATTTGAGTTACAAAAAAATGAAAAATTGTAGACTGACAAACTGATTAAAAAGATTGGTTCAAAAACAGTTTACGACCCGACTCATATCCGAGATATTTTGAATTTTCGAGTCCCCCCCCCCTCTAAACCCCACTAATCCAGGTCTGATTTCAGCAAATGACAAATATGAACTTTTGTGTTGACTGAAACAGCTAAATATAGAGAATGGTATAGATAAACTAAACATTTCCGTGGCAAGAGCGAAAGTCTTAGTTGATGCCATCACACAACAGCTCTGCATGTATCTCGTATAATAAAGGTCTCACAGAAAACAATAATAAAGGTCTCAGAGGAGAACAAAATGTGATTATTTTTAACCTTAGAATAAAGTGACCTATGATATATCAGTTTATCCCCTCCTCTCCCCAGTCCGAGTTCAGTCGTTAACAAACTTGATCTTTAGTTTTACATGACACGCATATATATATATATATATATATATATATATATATATATCGTGTTTGGTAAATATAAGACAGAAATTACGACAGCTAGAGGAGTACCAGACAAGTGTTTATATAATTTTGAACGGACTTCATGTTCGTCATCTCCCAAGTAGGATCGATGGACATTTGAGGATTTTTTTCGAAAATCGCGTTATGTGTACAACCTCAATTGCTGATTTCCCTTAAGGTTTTCTAAGACTAATTTTCTCGATATGTGTCCTTGGGTCTTAACCAGTTACTCCGTTGGTATATACATATATGTAAACACACACACACATACATATAAAGATCGGGTGGGACAACCCAAATGGTTCCCATGTATTACTATTTTAAATTCAGCTTTTGGATCAGGATTCACGACTACCTTAATATTTCATCTTTACAGTCATCAAAAGCCTTGAATGAGTCTTTATGCAGGAGGGAATTGAAGCTTTTCATAAATATAATGAATAAATACGTATTTAGAGGAGCTTGGATTCCAGTTGTATGAGATGGGATATGCGGCAAATATTTGGCGTTACGAAAAAGCGCCGGAAGCCCTCAGCAAATTAATTAATTGTCTTAGATATTTCCGAGGCCAAGCAAGGCAACATTGTCCATTGAAGAATGCAAAAAGCACATTTGAGCCAACTAATTACAACACAGAGTCCTTAAGTCCGACGGAGGTGTTGATGATATCGACTAATACAGACAAATTTGGGCCACCCGGATAAAGCATTTCGATTGAGAAACCGTTGTAGGTCTGATGAAATCCAAACTTAACGATATACGTCTGTTCAGGAACAGCGAAATGACCTCAAGTCTTCATTAGCGATTGGAATCAATCCAGAAGGACATTCGTAAATGTAGCTTACTGAAGACATTACTCAGATTTTACGGTCAAACACACAAGTCCAAGTTACGGTCATAGATACACACACAACAGCAGTCTTAACGATCAATTAACCATAATCACCAAACAGGCGAATTTACTTGGTGCACTTATATGCAAAGGACTTGCTCAGGCATTCTTTCAAGCAAGTAGCCAAGATCACTATTTGACAAACTTCCAAACCCACAGTAATCCTTAGTGCTATGAAAGATCGCCTCAAAACAGATGTTCTTGGAAGAGGATTAATTCGACATTAGTCGATTTACATTTTGTACTCGCGAGCAACGCCATTTCCTTTTCTAAGTCGGGTGCGATAAATTCTGTTTTAGCAGATTTCCGTTAAGGGAAATCAGCTATTGAGGTCGTACTCATGACGCGATTTTCGAAAAATTTCTTCAAATGTCCATCGATCCTACCCAGGAGATGACGAAAATGAGGTCCGTTCAAAATTATATATATATATATATATATATATATATATATATATATATATATATATATATATATATAAATATATTTGTCTGTTAACGCTCTAGCGGTCGCAATTTTTGTTTGATCGTTACGAAACTCGGTATTTAACCGTTTTATGTAAAAAAAACAGATCAAGTTCGTTAATGGCTGAAATCGGACCAGAGGGGGGGGATTTTTGAAAATTCCAAATATCTCCGTTATTATGCATCGGATCGAAACATTGTATAGAACCAATCTTATTGCAAATTAAATTTACTATACATATTGTTTATAGATTTATTCTCTATCTTGAATATTAATCGAGATATTTGCATTTTTATGAAGTCTGTGGGACACATGGTCGGGTATCGTTCGGATTAGTTTGGCCGTTTTCGTAACTGTTCGGGTCTGGTGGAAGCCTTCTAACCTTACCTTCGTTACTTTGTGAGATTTATGCAAATACGTTCTGTTCGTCCGCCCCCCCCCCTTCTTTAGTTCTTGAACTATTAAAATTTGAGTTATTAAAATATAAATTACTCTTACAATTCAGAAGCCGTTCCAGTTCGGAATTTATTAAAATTTACAGAAAGATTTCTAATTACCGTTTGTATTTACTTATGGTGGTGTTGTGTTACCAGTATGCAGATTTCTCTATTGCTAAACTTCACATGGGAAATCTGCTTAGTTTACGCAGCCCCTGCGTGACGGACTTTTTCTACTCACGAACCTAAACCATGGGTTCAATGTTTTCCAAATACGTTAAACTCTTAACCAACATGTATAACCTGAGCCTTACATTAGGAATGAAACGCTAGTTCATATTTTAATATCTAACAGCAAGTGTAACGGGGCTCAGGTTAGCTATATGAGTTAAAGCGTTGGTCTTAATCTCACACTGTAAACCTAAAGCGGCGAGTTCGATTCCCGCCTGGGCAATAGGAATTTATTTAGTGACGGAATTCATTAAATAAAGTCCTTAGTTCCACCCTGGCTAGAAAAGGGTGGTAACCTGTAGATAACCCGTTCCAATTAGTCTTAGTTGTAAACAGTGGACGTTAATAAATAATTTAATTTTAACAGCAACTGTTTTCGCCGTAGATCTTTCACAGCGTAGTGGAATAAATTCCTTGGACTGGTATGGTGAGCTGCCAAGGGGCAGGCAAGGTTTATCTTAACCTCTGGCTCTACAGTCCATGAAAAATAGCTGTGTAAAGATTCAGCGATGAATTGAAATTAGACCATTGCAAAAAAAATCCAATATTCCGATATTCTGGAATGAAATAAATATGGGTTCTATTTAAATAATTGCACCTACAATTTAAACCCAGTATTCCATTCGGATATAAAATTTAAGAAAGTTATTTCGATCTTATGCATGAAACGTTTGAGGGACAAAGCTCTGGTATTACAAAACTAGACTCCCGAAGGAAAAAAACACCCAAGACTTTGAGTACTGAGTCTTTACTGGTATAGGAGAAATATTTTTCATTGGTTGAAGTACATTCCTACCATTAACCTATTTAATATTTTATAAATGGATTAACCAATTTATTTTTTAGCATATTTAAATGAAAGTATAAAACATTATAATAAGGAAACTCACGTGCATTCAAATCAACTTCGGGCTCCCCAATGCCCCAAACAATTATATCGGCTTTACTTAAGCAAAGAGAGAGAAAGCTTTGGTTGCGATTCGTGAAATATTTACAAAACAATAAAAACTAAACTTTACATTTATTAGAATATTTATTTTAAGCGCTTTAAAATTATGCTTAAGTCTAAATGACAGGGCTGCTCATTGACCAAAAAAATAACCGTAGCTTTCGTTCTTTTTGGTTTTTTAGACACACTAATAAGGCTGTTAATCACACAACACTAATAATCACCTGTAAGTTTGTGAATCGATATACCATTGACCGTGTTATTTATTTATTAACGTCCACTTTTTGCAACTTAGGCTAATTTGGACGGGTTATCTACAGGTTATCACCTTTTTCAAGAGCCAGGATGGGACTTAGATGTTATTTAATGAATTCCGTCACTAAATAATTTCCTTTGCCCAGCAAGAATTGAACTCGCCACTCTAGGTTTAGTACGTAAGATAAGGTCAACGGTCAACGCTTTAACTCACATGGCTAACCTGAGCCCCAGATTGATGGTGAATAACAATAATAATAAATATGAGACCAGTAGCGATTAAATTCGCACCTCTATGATTTAAGGAGTGTGAATCGCTTAAATTCCGACACACCTAAATAAATGATTTAAGGCGTCATTGCCGATTGAGTTTGATACCCACAACAGTAGGTGCGACTTCTCAACAGAAGCCAGCAACTACCTATTAAAGATATATTACTTTAAAATATTTTAAAATCTGTATCCACAGATTTCAATTTTAATTAGACCTGAACATAATATCCAACATCGGGCAGTTAAAATTAAAGATCCACCCCTAAAGATAAGACAGACTAGCTCAAGCGTAAACACTACAAGCTTCGGCTGTCCAAAATAGCGAGGGCTTCTGCAGCCAGGCGTGGACCGGGGGGGGGGGGGGGGGGCGTTCCGAACGACCAAAATTAATTACACCAAAAATCAGAACACACCCCTCTAATGAGGATGAGGACTAGCAGAATCGGTCGTATTCGTACAAAATCGAAACCATTGGGGCCCACTTCGTGTGGAAATTCTTCAACTTATTGATCAATTCCCAAATAAAAGAGTTAAAGAATAAGTTGTGGAGGCTCCTGTTGGTTGGTCATATGAGTTAAGGTGTCTGGTAAACTCACTTGGTATACCTAGGGTCTTAGTTCCATTTTATTCCAGTTTATTTGATGACGAACTCATTAAATAAAATCCTAAGTCCCACCCTGGATAGAAAAAGGTGGCGAACTTATAGATAACCTGTTTCAATTAGCCTTAGTAGCACAAAGTAGGCATTAATACGATGACAATAACTTCTTAGGGACTATTAGTAACAACAATATTCATTAGTTCAATATATGTCTGGAATGACACATTAATAAAAAAATAAAAAAAAAATAAAAAAACAGAAGTATCCCTCAACAAATAAATTTTATATTCTATAAATTGTAATTTACAGATAATAAGCTTCCTGGTTTGGGAAATTAATTCAATAATATATCGCATAATGTTAACATTTTTACAAATACCATCAACATAAAAATTAATGGTGTAAATAAATAATAATGAGTGATCTGAAAATCCTCTTTTGATAATAACTTATTAACGTTAATGTCATATGGTTAAAATAACATGATTCATTGGGCCAGATGTGTAAAACCTCTTAAGTTGGAAGTAAGACTTTACTGTCTTTACTTATTGTGGAAAAAAGGGTAAATATGGTTAAGCGATATGCAGGGGTCCTAAAGTAATAGACCAAGGTCTGGTTTTGAGAATGATACAGTCTGCTTACATAACTACTGTCAAATTCTATCAGCATTAGTGAAAACCATTGAATTTTATTAAATAAGCTTGTTGAAGAGCCCATAAATTACGTATTCAGTGTCAAATGAAGAACGGAATTTTTGGTGAGTTTAAAAGCGAAATTTAAACAGAAATTAAATTAAAATGAAACACTTACTACCTACAATAAAAAATTAGGTTCATTCAATTTTTTCTGAAAAAGTGATTCAATTCTTGGGAACATTAAATACGAATAAGATCAGTGGTAAAATATGGTTTACTATGTTTGAAAAAATTTAAAACTCAGGTAGCACAACTTTAAAGCTAAAGTTATTATAATTCCTTAAAGCTACTAATATTCTACAACGGCTAATCAGGTTGGGTTTCCTACAGGTTACCACCCTGTTCTAGCTAGTCTATGTCTAAGGATTTAATTTAGTGCCCACCCATGGGAATCAAGCCCACAACTTCAAGTTTACCATGAGAATTAGGGGATACATTAAACACACTTGGATACCCAAAGATCTTTTAATATTTAAGGAATTCAAAATAATAATTTTGTAGGATTTATAAACATCTGTAAGATAACTAGTGGATTTGCTACTGTTCCCTTACAATTACAGAGAAATAAGTTTTAACCGTTTAGGAGGAATAACAAAACTTTGTCACGTATCTCAATTCAAATTCTTTACCTATTATTCGATTGTTCCTGTTTATTATCAATTAGTTGTATTTGCAAACTATAAGCATAGCTGCTCGAGGATCTTATTATTACCATGAAGGAAATCCAGGATGGCTTTTCTGTTTTTTTTAAAGATTAGTATTTTAATTTAATTTCGACTAATTGTTTTATCTTACTTTTAATGATTGGTTAATTACACATTTGTTACAGGATTTTTATTTGTTAAGGAAACTAAATTTCCTTAGCCAAACCCTGAACCGAAAGTGTTGGTAACCTTTAGACTAACAGTCCTCATTCGTTTTTTACCTCAGGTGCAATGCGTGTTTGAAAACAATAATAAATTGATAATTTATGTAAATTATTTACCTGTTCTATTTGAAAATAGAATTTTACTAGGAGATACAAAAAAATCAAGAAACCTTAGAGATGTAGAATTCAAACTGAACATTGAAAAACAGATAACAAAATAGAGGCAAAAATAGAATGTCCTTCTGTGGCTAAAAACACAACATTTTTCATATAAGGAAGTAGTTCCCCATGTTACCCTTGAACTTTAAGAGGTGGGCCAAATAGTTGTAGACAAGGATAGAGAAAACTGAGGACAGTATTGTCACACAAATCTTCTATAAGACATATCCCCTGCTCAGTAATAAATTCAGAAGATAATTATATTATTTTAAAAAATGTATTTATAAAGGTATTCCTTTCCCTGTTACTTTTGAGGATTTTAATGAGCAGTAATAACTGCAAAAACAATATTCTTATATTTATTTATTAATTTAATATAGATTATTTCATAGAAAGTTCTGCATATAGTTAATCTGCTTAAATGCTGATATAGTTAAACTGCTGAGTAAATCTTTGACAATATTTCAATAAACGAGCTTAAAGCAATATTAAAATAGTCACACATTGAGATAAAAATTTGATTTGAACATGAATGATAAATCATATAATCATTTTAATAGTTTTATTGTTAATAACATGTTATACTTACTGAAAGCCGAAGCTAAGTGAGAGTCTGAAATGAGTCTCGAGAGATGTCCAATGACTGATAATGGCTAAATGCTAGAATCAAATTGTCTGGAACCTCCAGTCTTATCACCCTAATCTCACACCCAATTACCAATCCCCTTCTCTTTGATTTGATCTAAGATCCTCACTGGAGGCCAACAAGACCTTCAACACATTCAAATGGACTAGTCCATCAAACACTGAATTCCTGCTCAATGGCTATAATTCAGATTAAGAAGATGGAACTTCATTTTTAAAATATATACTCCCATACATCAATTCAGAGATATCAGTTCATAAATTATTTTTGTAGATATCATACAAGCAGTCAGTTTCCTGTGACATCTTAAAACTGGCCTTTCTTAGAACAAAAGGACCAAGATAACGAATGCTGTTCGAATTTCTAATATAGGAAAGAATTTGTATCGATAAAAATGTTATAAATAAAGGAAGGTTTATAAAAAAAGTAATTATGTAAATTACTTAAGTAAAAGTAAGTTACACATTTTACCCTTGAACTGTAGAGAATGGCCAGTCAGTTATAGAAACAAAGTTAGAAATTTAGATAAAATCATCGACATCCACTTTTTTACCACTAGGTCTTTTCATGTCCAAAAATAATACCAATTTTTTTATACGCATATCTGTCAAACAGACATTTTTGTCAGTCAGCCATCATTTAATCACAGATAGTTTGTGCCCAAACTATCAGCGTGAGAAAACTGGAAATTTGTAGGAACATCAGATGTGAACCACAAAAGTGTTGAATTAATGAATTCAAGTATAAATTTTGTCCAATTTTCATGAATATATACTGAATTCAAGTAAATACCTTGCTGAGGACGAAAGGTTTTTTTTACAATACCGTAGTATTGCCCAAACTGTCATAAATATTTTTCAAAAATGACCTTAACACAGTCTGCTGAGAAGAATTACTATTCTAATAGCCTGGAATAAAAATAACTGATTTACTCCCGATTAAAAAGAGTTGAATTGTAACATGGAGTTAATTGTTTGCAATTACCAAGGATACTGATTATGTTATTCATTTTGTTTTTACACACTTTTTCCCACGCTACTTTACATTACTTCTTTACTCTTTACTTGAATAATTCTTAAATCAAAATAATTATTAACCACTCAGTGAAACTTCAATAGCAAAGTCTTAAATATGATTTTTTTTTTTATTTGTTAGGTTCAATGATCTTTAGAAACAAATTAGGAAATTTAATTATTTTGCACAGAATTGAATAAATATTTGAAATAAATGAATTGAACAAAAAATTCAATGAAACATAATTTATTCCTCCAAAATCTGGGTAAAATTTGAAATACAATATGAATAAGCTTAAGTTGTTATCAATAATTAATAATGCTTTATAATTAATACATTATTGATGAATGGTTATAACATTACACAGTGATGATAGATCTCGATGCTAACCTTGAACTGATTACACTTACACTGGGCTCATTGTTGTAAATATCGGCATTAAATTTATGCTTACAACAGATTTTTCAAACATTTTTATTCTGTTTTTGAAAATAAAGTCATCATAATTGATATTACTTTTATCTGAGCCTTCTTTTAATTAGGTGTTCTACAGTCAGCAAAAGAGAATGAGTGGGGGAAAAAATATAAAAGTATAATGTATTTAAGTGTAATATGTTATTTAGTAATAAACATTCTAAAGGCTAATAACCATTTATTTCTTTATTAGGAGCATCAATGTTGCACCAAGCTAATGTTTATTTTTCAGTGAAAAAGTATTCATGTATAGAATTTAAAATAAATAATACAAAAATGATATTAATTATTATTATTTAGTAACATCTACTTTTTGCAACTATGGCTAATTGCCCAGACATATCTTATAAATAATCAGATGTGGATCAAGATTATTTCCTTGTACTCCGGTTAAATTATATATACATTTTTAAGCACTTCATTTAAAATTATTTCATTTGACTGTGATATAAGATATCTCCGTTCCAATGCATCAAAAAAACTGTTGATATTTTCTTTTTAAATGAAAAAAGTCCTAAGGAAATCTTAGGTGTATCTCTGGTAGGGAGAAGATTGATTTTTTTGATTTTTTCATAGAAATATCTCCCCCCCCCTTAGTTCATTTAAATCAAAAGGGGAGGTTATAACAGCCCTAAAAATGAAATGTCAGCTTTCTAAGGCTACACATTTTTGAGTTATGTAAAGTAGGTACAGACACCAAGCTGAAACTAGTCAAAATGCATTCATGGAGGGTCAAAATAAATAATTCCAATGATATCTGAAAACCAAAATTGTTCCCGATTTCAATACTTTTTTTACTATGTATTAAGAATTAAATACCTTTTTAAACAGCTTTTTTTCTAAACTTAAAATATGATTTATTTTAAAATAACCTCTTCAGAGTTGATAAATGTGCCTTGCCGAGATGAAGCTTTGCAAAAAAAAACTGTTAATATTAAAATATTCTCATTTCACAATAAGTTAATTTTGACTTATAAATAACAGTTATATCTAATTTAAATGATCAAACTAACTGGAATGGATTGTGCGCAGGCTATCAGGGCTGGGACTAAGAGTTTTGCTTGCTCGATTGTAAAATAAATTTCCATGCCAATACGTTAATTTAACCCATAACTCCATATTCAAGACTATTAACATTATTCCTTAAAAGCCATTAGTTTTCTTTTAATGCAAAGTATACCTACCAGTAATAGGTACAAATACATAACATTGAAAAAATATCTATTCTATAAATACATATATCAAAATATTTCTTACTGTAAAATATCATGCTAAAAATTAAAAACGCATATTTTACGTTAAAACGAGAGTAGGACATATAAACATTGACAAAATTTCAGTATGCATACTAAAAAATGTAAAGCAAAATAAATATAAGTAAAAGCTCTAATAAGCATAAATATAATAATCAAATTTATAAGTAGCTCCAGTTGCCAGGAATTATACAATTACTGGTATTAGGAGATCTAATTTCAAGTTTGTTTCTTTCTTTAAAATTAATGACCACTTTTCAGTAGACTTCCACATTTTTTTTTTTTTTTATATTAATAAAATCAAAATTACGAATAAATTAATGTATTATTGTGTATTCGTGTAGATTAGTATAAAAGTCTAAAATAAAAGTTTTGAATAGTACTATCATTTATGAGTTCATATGTTGAAAATATAACAAACTAACACTCGAGAGAAAGTTTAAACTTCAGATCTTTACTGCACTGGTCAAAAGTTAGGTTGGGCTGGATTAGGCTCAATAAGCATACTCCGTGTGAAACTAAAATCTCATTCTATACGCCCCCCCTTAAATGCTTGAATTACAATGGTAAAAGGGCTTGTGGTAAATGTATCAAATCTATGGATTTGCACTATGGTGGCTGCTAACTAGCTCGTGGTTCATTGTGCATAAATACATAGAACGCATTAAGGAGAGTTTTAACTCGACTTAGTTTTATTACCTGCATGATCAAAGATAGTTCTATACTTATATCATTTTAATTTTTTAACAAATTGTGTTATGTATTAGATTTTCATAATTTTTATACCTAATAAAATAAGTTTATAAAGCAATTTGAATTTTTTCCTCTTTTTGGGTGGGATTCTTGGTAAGAATATTGTGCTGGATATAACTTACGCAATAACTGGTAATAACTACAACTCCTCCCTTTACAAGATTGTTATTTTTTAAACATTTTTTTTAAGAGAGTTGAAATTTGTGTCGACTTTAAAACAAGCAAAAGCGGTAAAGGCCAATTGTCATAGAACAGATAATGAAAGCTATAAGTCAATACTTTCAGGTCCAATTTTACATATCTGCTATCCCAACCCCCCCCCCTTCTGGAAATATCATTTAGAGTGAATTCCTGGCTCGAAAGTGAAATAAAATTGTCCATCCAATAGTAGTAAATATAACTTAGAGCTAAATAAAGTGTCATCTTACAGAACTGATACAGGGATATGTTCAGATACGTCTGAAATTTGCACAGTACAAAATTAGAAACCACTTTTTAAAAAAACTAATATGTCGTCATGCAGACTTACAAGCTACTATTGCAAATAAGAAATGTGATAAAGCAATAATTTATGGCATAATAAGCAGGAAAAATAGATTCAATTTTTTTATCATAGTGGACTAAGTTGACCACATAAGATTCACATGTCAAAAGCCAATTCAAACTAAAATGTCCTTTTGAAAAAAAAGTTTATTCAAGCGTTGCCTAAAAAATCTTAAGAAGGAAATAAAAATCATTGAATGAAGATGGAATCTCTAAAATAGAAAAGTTATTCAAATTACTTTCCCAGAATTTATTGCTACCAGTTAGTGAGACTACGTGCAATACTTTGTGCAATGTATTTAATTTATAACCAATTTCTTTGCCAAGCTGAATTAGTTTCTATATTTCCAAACCTGTTTGAGCCATCCTACAACAGTCCTTACTCCCGAAGAAATATCGTTTTGTATTGAGGATGATTCAACGAGGTCAGACCACCTCGCTCGGAGGGCAGCCTGTGCAGCGAATCCAGCCATTCTTCCCACAGAGAGCAGCAGAGACAAATATGAATAAAATAAATAAATGTGCATTGTAAATAGAAGGATCATTCCTCCATAGAGAAACAGTGAATTTGTGGAAATTACTCATTATTATCAGTCAGGCCAAAACACCACTTCTCCAATTTGAAGGAGAGTAACTACAGGTTGTGAGAATATATCAAACAAATGTAACAGGAAATTGATTAGTTTTCAGCAGTATCTGATTAAGTAAGTAAGTAATAGTAAAGTACTCTACTGCAGAAACTGTTAAGTACTCTAAAATAATTTAAAGCATAAGGTTTATTCAATCAACCTGATATTCCTGCCAATCACTACATTAAAGAATTTTATGTGGACACCACATTGCTCCCTTGTACTCCTATTGAATTAAATAAAAAAAATGTTTTGCAGCACAATTTAAATTAATTTTATTTAAAATCCATTATTGATATCTCTGTTCCAATGCATCAGATAAAAAACTGTTATTGAACATAATTTATAGGCCTTTTCTTGTTAAACAAGAAGGGCCCTATACAAATCTTTTTTATCTCTGGTAAGAAAAAATCCCCCCTTCTTTCCTTTAATTGATTTTGATCAAAAGGGGAGGTGTACAGCTGGACCATGGAGCACAAGTCCCAAAATATGAACTTTTAACAATCTAAAACTATTTGTATTCGAATTATGCAATATACATGCTAATATCACATCGAAACTAGTCAAAAGGGTTATAGGAGGTTCAAAACAGATAACTAAATTGAAATCTAGTAACCAAGACATTTTCACATTACATCACTTCTTTTATTTCGTACAAGAAAATAAAAATAATATGTTTTCACTTCAATACTTAAGACCTTGCAAGAACGTTTTTAGTGAGATTCATTCTTTGGTCCATGCCTAATCCACCTTTCTAAGAATTATTCCATATTAATCTCAATTCCTTTTACCGGATTTTCCTTAAGAAAATCAACTGTTGAGTTCATACTCATATACGTTTCCTGAGATGTACATTGTACACAATTCCTGAAATGTTTTAAAATTTGGTCTTCTAGACGGAATTTTTATTTGTTTGCTAATATAACCTCGATATTTAAATGCTTCATCAGGCAATCGTTTACATCTTCTGCACAAAACAGACAAGAATAAAAAATTAAATCATGTAACAGCAGAAGAGTACCTTGTGACATATTGTGAACTGAATTTTGCATTATTATAGGAACATTATAATAGTGGCTACACGACCTTCATCATTAATGTTCAAAATGTAGAGAACTATCAATTATTCTGATGAGAACTGTGGATTTCTAAGAATAAGTGTTTATTTTTTTTAGTTGCAAGCAATGAAATAAATTAAATGGAAAGGTCTGTTTCTGAGGGACATTCTCTTATCACAGCCTCCTATATACTGGAGTCAAAGGAAAATTCGCAAGACTTACAACAGTGTATTCTTGGAGTAGAGGAATAAGTGAATCTCTTTGAATAAGTGGGAATTTATTTATGTTGAGCATATCCTCGCTATATTATTAGGAAAATTCACTTATAATATAACAACTGCAAGGCCGACTTTTTTTTGAACTAACATAACTACTAGGGAAAAAATCTATGAATCACCTTCTATTCCACAAACAATAGATCTGTCATTATACTAGTATCAGAAGAAGTCTTGGCTGAAAGGTAAAACTGGATTCTCAATTACTTCGTTCTACATACCAATATTAGATACATTTTTAGATTAAACACGTGACTCGTAAAGAGATGATTGGATTAAAAGAAAGTACGTATTTAATACAATATTTTTATACTGTATTGAGGAAAATAATAAATAATTTATATTTTTCTTCAATTACAATAATTATTATTGAACTAGTTTCTCTCTAAATAAATTCAAATATATACATATTTTATGCAGGTACAGCAAATGGATCTTCAAATTATCCACTTTCGTATTATCAGCATAAGTTCAACTTAGAAACACTTAAATTAAGTAAAACGAAAGATCTAATTAATGTGCAAATTTTATACCTTGAGAGCTTATTAGAGATTGTATCAGAACAAATTTATGAATTGCTATTTCCCAATGAATCCTTGCTCCATTTAAAAGATGAAGCAATAAGCAAATTGGTACTATCAAAAATTAAAATACATACATTACCATATCTAATAAATAATGACTATTTAAATGGTCACCAGTGCAAATAAAAATTTTGTTTAAAAAAATATTTTTTTCTATGGTATTAAATTCCAATATATATATATATATATATATATATATATATATATATATATATATATATATAAACGATTGTTTAGTACTTATTGTTCTGATGGGCAGACCATGAAACCAGTGTTCAATTTCAAAAGACCAAAAGAAAGATAGAGAAAATGTAAAAGTAGTTATATCATAATGTGATCACTAAAAGGTTTACAATTTTTTCCAAGGTTTTTTTTCTCAGCTCTTACAAGCAATTCTTTATCAGTACAATTCTCTCTTTTATTGGTGTTGTTCTACTAATATTCCAAATTCAATGGAATCTGATTAATCTCTCTGGCTGTTAAATATAATAATTGTGAAAATAACTACAAATATCGATTCCATGGCCTTTTGTGGTTCTATTACTTATTGACTGGTTCTGAAGAACACTCATGGTTGAATGTTGTGAGAATTGTATTTTACTATTGCTTCCCTGATATCTCAGGAGGTAAAGCTGAGGTGAAAAAATGAATTTCTTCTTCGACTTTTTTTTTAGCTTATAAAACAAAAAATAAATAAAGATCAGTTTACTAATTTTAATCTGAATTACCTTGCTCAAAGTTGCCCTATCTCACTTGAGGTTACTGAAATTTTATGCCACTCGCCCAGTTCTCAAGTCTGGATGATTTCACATAAAACCTCTAGTATTTGTAAATTTGTGATATAATGATATATGTTATGGTGAATTTTAACATATTATATAAGAAATAAATCGATTTTGCAGTAGCCTCTGAAGGCCCAATGATGCATGATGATAAGGATATCTACTTTATTGTTAAAAACACATAGTTTAAATGTATTCCGAAATAAACATTTCAGTAAAAGTAATACAGGAAATGTGTAATAATACCTAAAGTAATACTATATAACCATTGTACAGTAACTAGATTTAGACATGTTAACCAAATTTGTAAACAAGCGGCTTATGGTGAAAATTTAAGAACTGAAGAATAAAGAGAGTAAATAAAGTACAAGAGCTTTCCTGTCAAATCTCCACACTTTTATCACATACCAACCCTCTTAGATTTCGGTACAAAGTTAGTCCTTATGTAAACAATAGAAAATATTAATTTATTATAAAATATTAGTTAATATTTAGAATAAATTGCTATGAAACTCACTTACAAACATCCAAAAAGATATATATAACAATTTGGAAATCATAACTGGGACCCACATACATATTTCTAGATTGACAGATGGGAAACTTCTTTAGAACTTCTTGTGCTCTCTTTTATAGAAGGTACACTAGCAGAGAAAGAAATTTTACATGTGTATATGTTTACATACGAACGTCCATGCACATACAGAATTTGCAATACACACAGTTATAAATATCCTTTCAATTTGATTATACTGTTTTTCAGCAGTAAAAGTTAGACTCTTCACAAAAGGGAATATAATAGATTGGAAGCAATGGAAATTTGGATTTGATCTAAAATCACCAGAACCAGTAATGACTCAAAAAAATCCAATGTGGAAGTTCCAACTGAAGTAAGTTAAAGTACAACTTTATCAAGCCCATACAAAAAAGAGAAGTAAACATCTTGGGCATGTCATAAGGCACAATGATATCATTACAAATACATTCGAAGGTAATGACATAGGGGGAAGATGGATGCATAGAAAATCATATTTTGAAGACATCAAACATCTTATGGATTTGTGTGAGTATAGTAAAATGAAAAGAGCAGCTTCTGATAGAACACAATGGTTGGAACTACAAGGCAAAGTCATTAGATCATGATGGTGATTTGAAGTTCGCTTTTAAATAAAACTGCTATAGGGGAATAACAAAATAAAGTTATACATAGAACCAATCCACTAACTGAAATGCCATAAATATTTTTAGTTAAAATTACCAAGCTTAAGCATAACTGATAGCTAAAAATCCTGCCTTTCTACATCACAATAACTCAGTCAGTTTGAGGGTTGTTTTCATTTAAACACTGGCACTAGTCGTTAGTAGTTTATTGGTTTTTTTTCTTTAAAAATTTTCATATCAATTACTCACGTTCAGTTCCAATATATTATTGAAATTTAGGATTTTCTTTACCTAATAAGACTAACAAGGTAAACAATTTTATCAAATCCTGAGTTTAAAATTTTCAGTATCATAAATAAATAATAAATGTTGAAATAATAAAGGGTCACCCATTTTGACGATTTTTTAACTATCCCCTATATTTATGATGTCTTCTTTTAAAATTATTATTAAATGAAACCCAATAGCTTTCTTTACTGATAAACATTATACAAAAATTTATAAGTTTTCATTGTGAAGGGGGGAAAACATGAAAATAATGTGACAAAATAGAGCGAAGAAAATAAAGTGGATAAATCTCAGACAAGAAAAATAATGTATGTCCTCGGGCTAAGATTTTAGTCAACCCTACAAATTATGATCTAGAAAAAGACTTCGATGAAATGAAAAAAAGGACATTTATTAACTCAACCGCAGATATTCTGGTGGCGATTATGAAAAAAAAAAAAAAAAAAAAATTGTACACAGATGAAATACATTCTGTATACTTGAAAACTTAGAGAACCAGAATATTTTATAAGATAGGATACATCGAAATTTTATTTAATAAAAGATGTCTAGGTAATTATGTCTAAAATAAGATTCAGTGGGATAATTTCAGGAATATTAAAATATAAAAGTGAAAACAAAAAGAAATAACTCAGTTTCGCATAAAAACACTTTATTTTATTAATAGTTTTATTTGTTTAATTTTTATTAGCCTAGATGACATAATTTCAGCATATAACAATTTCTTAACTACTATATATATTGCAGGCCTATTTTTAATATATTTAAACAACAAAACATAAAACTATGTGATTAAAATAAAAATTATTTGTCTTTATTTATCCCTAAGTAATTTATATATTTTATTTTATACAGGAACACTGAAATGGTAAATAATACAAGACTGACTTGGCTGACACCAAAATTGATTTTTTTTCTCTAGCAATAAACTAACTTCTTATAGATTGTAGATGTCAGTTTTAGTTGTAAACAAAACGTTTTGCATTGTTCTGAAAATGTGTCATTGATGTCACAGAGTAAAAAAATTAGTCATAAAGGAGTGACAAATACAAGAAATAATTTATGTTCTTCGATAAATTTAAATAATAATGTTCTTTCTCAAATATTAAGACATTGAGGCGAAATTGAGAAATTGTAGTTAATACAATTTAAGGAAAAGATAAAATTATCTGACACTTGAAAAAGTATATTTATATTTTCTTGAGATATAACTCTCATCCCAAGTGGATAAACAAAGACATTTTGATTGATGAAATACACCTTGTATACAAATAATATAATTTTGGGTTAAGAGGTATTACATTATTTTTTTGGGAAAATGTCAAGAGTGCCAAGAATATTCAAATATTTAGAGCCCCCCCAAAAAAAAAATTTACTAAATTTGTCTGAGGTCAAGAGGAAGGTTATAGATAAGGCTATAGCTGATAAATCAGTGGAAAATGTTACCTTCCGTGAACTCAGGTAAGAGAGTTATCGGCTAAAAAATACTGTCAAAGAAGTGCAAAATTCGACTACTCACAATCTAAAATAGTACATCCATGTATTGGGGAAGTCCACCTGGGCCCTGGGGGATAGCTTGCAAAACTATAAAAGTGTCATAATTGGCGAAGCCCGGACTCCGGGGAGAGAGGGAGGGCTGAAGGCACCGCGAGGGGCGCTCAGGTGAGAACTACACGCAACACATCCCACTCTCTCTAGGGAATAGTGATAAACAACTACTGGCATTTTAGTTTCTTATCAATGGCTACAACTATCTTTCCATGATAATAATTCTTATTTTGTCTTCAAGGACAATATAAAAATTATTAATTACACATATGTCGACTATTGTTTGTTGAGGATAAGCCGATTTCCCTTACGTTGGAGGACAATATAGTCACATTAGATTCTCTGACGAGGAATAGAGGGGGGGGGATAAGGGAGAGGATTCAAAATATCTCAGTTATTAAGAGACAAACCGGAAAATATTATATAACGAATCTTGTTAAATTATAGATGCCGTACAATTGTTGTTTTATAGATTTTCTTTTAACTCAAATATTAAGCCAGTAAAGAGCACATTTTTGTTTTTGTAAACCCGCACTCCTCCTCATGTTACATAAACAACACTCTGTTACATAATAAACCACTTTATTCGAAGTTTAAATATCAAATATTGTTTTCAAGAGACATTTATTATACGACATACGAGCAAATATGTTTTGGTGAGCCTCCCCTCTCCCGTCTTAAGTTCTTGGACTACTAAAATTGATTGATTGAGGGGGAAAAAAAACCTGATTCATTATTTATTACATCACTATATATAATAAATAGGTTTCAACAATATTAATATGTTATATTTTGATATATTTCAGTTATTGTTTTTCTTTCCGGTGAGCCGTTGGCAGGTCTGTTTGTTTGCATTTGAGACGCTTCCCGTCCAGTTAATTAATTGAAGAACGATTTTTTATTACTGTTTGTATTTGTCACTTAATATTCACGGTGGTGTAGTGTTCGAGTATGCAGATTTATTTATTGTTAAACTTGACCAGGGTAAGGGCTGCGTTAACTAAGCAGATTTCCCATGTGCTTCACGTATTTGCATTTATTTGAAACGTAATAGTTCAATGAGAACAATATTTGGTATTATGGTTTCAACAAAAGTGCTTCATATTATAACAGCTTATTGTTAATATGACATGAGCAGGAGTGGGGGTTTACTGAATACCGAAAACTAAAGAATGCAAATATCTTGGTTAATAAACAAGATATTGAAATAAGGTAAATAACAACATTTATAGAACATTACATTTACCACAATATTGATTCTATAGAATTTTTGATCTGACAAAGTAATATAGACTCTAAACAAATTTCCTGGGATGTTATTTATTTAACTCTACTGCAAATTCCGACAGACTATTTGATAATGAGCAAGCAAAGTCATATTCAATTTTGTTCAACTCGGAAGGGCTAAAACAATCCATTCCTGGCGTTTGTATTTATTCACTTAATATTGACGGTGGTGTTGTATTGCCAGTATGTAGATTTATCTATTTTCTAAATTCATGAGGGAAATCTGATAGTTTACGCAGCGTCTGCGTGACGGACTTTTTATTTCTCGACTAGTTTCGCGTCCACATGGCGCGTCATCAGAAAAAATATAATATAAAGAGGTAACAAAACTAACAGCTACAACGTTATATAGGGCCTTTCACTAGCCGTGCAAACAAGAGAATGGCTTACAAAGTATGGACGGGTCAAGTCACGTGATTTAGCGATGATATAAATTAGATGACTTGACCCGCCATACTTTGTCCCTCTTAAAATGGAACTAGAGTTCAGTAGAAGGGTAACGTTCTGAAAAACCTTGACAGGTCACTCCATCTTCCCACAAAATATCTTTATCAACTTGGTCTAAGGAAAAAAATAAATAAATTAAAAAAAAACATATTTCGTAAGCTATCTCTGGTTTGCACGGCAAGTGGAAGGCCCTATATAACGTTGTAGCTTTTTAGTTACCCCTTTATATTATATTTTCCCCTGATGAGGCGTCATGTGGACGCGAAACTAGTCGAGAAATAAAACCGCCCGTCACGCAGGGATTGCGTAAACTAAGCAGATTTACTACGGGAAGGTTTACAACAGATAAATCTACATACTGGTAACACCACCGTGAATTTTAAGCGAATAAATACAAACTGTAAGAAGAAATCTTTCAGTCAATTTACAAGTTAACTAATCTACAACGGAAAGCGTCGGCATTGTAAACAAACAGGGCAGCCAGACAGCGCAGAATAGATAGTATCTAGACCGGAAAGAAGAGCAATTAATGAAATATATCTGAATATAACATATTAATTTTATTGAAAACTATTTACTATATCTAGTACTGTAAACTATAATAAATCAGAATAATTTTTATCTCACTCAATCAAATTTTAATAGTCCAAGAACTTAAAACAGGGGGGGGCTCACCAGAACATATTTGAAGGGGTGGTTTAGGGCAGGTAATTCGAATAATACAGGTCTCTTGAAAAAAATATTTGGTATTTAAGCTTCGCTTAATGTGGTTTATTATATAACAGAGTATTATTTATGTAACATGAGTAGAAGTGGGTGGGGGGGGGGCGGTTGCCGAACGCTGAAAACTGAAAAATGCAAATATCTCAGTTAAGATTCAAGACAGATAATAAATGTATATGACATTACTTATAGCATATTTAATTTGCAATGAGATTGGAAATTACACTTTTTCGATCCGACGTATAGTAACGGAGATATTTCGAATTTTCAAAATTCTCCCCCTCTCCATGGTCCGCCTTCTCGGTTCTCTCGATCTTTCATTTTACATAAAACGACTAAATATCGAGTTTGGTAAAGATCAAACAATAATTCCGACCATTAGAGCGGTTACAGAAAGGTATACAGATAGATTCGACGTGAAACTAAACGAGAAATAATTATGGCTTAATAATCATTTTAGGTTTTTTATTTATCTTTACTTTCCGTCATAGTTAATTGAAATTAAATTGGTCATATTTTCACAACTATCTAGACTAGTTTCAGCGTGACTTGTTTAGGCATTACGTATGACTAGTGAGGTGAGGTCCTTTTCAAGTTCATTCAAAGTTGCCTCTTCTGGACTAGATCTGCTAGACCGGTTGTCCCCAACGACATTAATCAGTGTCTCACCTGTTTCAAGGTCCAGCCTTTGTCCGATGTGACCTTGTAAGTTGATATTGCAATCCCCTCCCCCAGTTCTGCTTTCCTTCCATTCTGCCACAAAGGAATGAATTGTTTTAGTCCTTCCGAGTTGAACAAAATTGAATTTGACTTTGCTTGCTCATTATCAAATAGCCTGTCGGAATTTGTAGTAAAGTTAACTGAATAACATACGAGGAAATTCGTTTAGAATCTAGAATAATTTGTCATATCAAAAATTTCATAGAATCAATATTATTGCAAATGAATTGTTCTATAAATGTTGTTATTTACCTTATTTCAATATCTTGTTTATTAACCAAGATATTTGATTTTTTTTAGTTTTTGGCTTTGAGTAAACCCCCACTCCTACTCATGTCATACTAACAATAAGCTGTTATATTATGAAGCACTTTAGTTGTAACCTAAATACCAAATATTGTTCTCATTGAACTTTTACGTTTGAGATAAATGCAAATAAGTGACGCACGTGGGAAATCTGCTTTGTTAACACAGCCACTGCATGATGGATTTTTATTACTTATTAACGTATGCTGCTGTGGTCAAATGGAACGGGTTATCTACACCTTAACGCACGTATCTATCCAGTGTGAGTTTATGGGATCAGTTAGTGAGTTCATCGCTAAATAAATTCCTATTACCCAATTGGGAATTAAACCCACAACCAGGCCCGTACTGAACAGGTGCGCTCTTTGGAAAATATGAACCTTTGCCGGCATGAGAAATATTCCTTCACATCCACCTACCAGAATACCTACTCAGAACCACCCCTGTTTCACACTAGTTTTTCTCACTCACTCTCCCTCCTCCCTCCCTTGCACCCCTGCGCAATTGCAATTTATGTTCTCTAGGTACATCCTAGGTAGAGTCAACGGGCATTTGATGAAATATTTCCAAAATCACATGAGTACAACTTCAATAGGTCATTTCCTTTAAGAGAAATCTGCTAAAAAATAATTAAGGCAATATTTACTGGTGGGATGTATTCCAATAATTCTATACAAAGAAATAATAAGGAAATTATAATAAAACTGTTGTCGCTGGAACTCAAAACAACATATCTTGTATTAGGGCAAGGTTATTGAGATAAATGGTTTTTGAGTATTTATAGAAAACACCTCTGATAAATGATTTGATAGGATGGTTATTAATTGCTCCTTCTGAGATGTTTGTGTTATACCTTTATTAAAACCCCATATTTTTAGTAAAGTACAAATATGTCACTATTAGAATAAAAGTCCAAAACGTCAGTCTCGAAGACGATCTCATCTTAAAATCTGTGTTTCTAGCGTAACAGGAAACCGATGTAAACAGAAATTGAAATTTAAGCTGGGCATGAAATTTTTAGTAACTGAGTTACTCAATATCAAAATCAAATGGTGGAAGAAGGGGTGATACTGAAGCCTGAAACCACATACTTCGGTTGTTATTCGAAATAGAGAAATCAAAGATATTACAATAGTTGTAGAAAATTAAATTTGTTAAAATATTGGCTATATAACATATTTCGATCCAACTCATAGCAACGGAAATACTTCACATTTACCATTCTTTCCTTAATCCCTCCTACCTCTTCCTGGCCCGATCTCTGGAATTAGCAAAGATATTTTTTAATTTGCTTTGAACGGATAAATATTGGGTAGGATATTCATCAAAAGGGACATTTCCCTGTCTCGCCTCTACTCGATATAATTTTTCAGAAAACCTCAGCAATAACTTTAAAAAGATTGTTACGCAGGGGCTACGTTAACTAGGAGATTCCCCATGTGCGTCACGTATTTACATTTACATATCCCAAAACGTAAAACTTCAATGAGTACAATATTTGGTATTTAGGCTTCAAATAAAGTGCTTCATGATATAACATCTTATTATTAATATGTCATGAGTAGGAGTGGAGGTATACTGAGGATCAGAAACTAAAAAAATGTAAATATCTCTGTTAATCATCAAGATATTGAAAAAACATACTTAAAATTTATATACACATTAAATTTTCAATAAGATCGATTCTATACAATTTTTCGATTCGACACATAATTATGGAGATATTAACATTTTTCGAAATGCCTCCTCCTTAAAATCCTCCTCCATATTTTCGGATTCCGCCATTAACGAGCTTGATCTTTAGTTTTACATAAAACGTTTAAATATCGAGTTTGGTAACGATTAAGATGTGTTAGACTTCTTCGAGTCCTGTGTCAATACTCAGGACTTGGGGAGAGGTTTTCAAAGACCTCATCCCGGCGGGGAGCAAGTATTCGTCAAATACGTCTTGTATTTCGGTGACCTGTCCCTTAGCTGCATCCACGGGCTGAGACCAGCAAACATTGACAACGTCAGAGATCTCATGCCGGCGGATCACCGTTATTGAATTTCTGTCCCTCCAATCTTTTGCCGGCCTCTGCCTGGTATTTTTTAAATAGAGTTCGCCATTTCAGGCTATCAGCTGATCATATAAATACCTAACACGTCTCGATTTGTGAATTACAAAATTAGTTCTGTTGAGTTTGTCGTTCAGTCTTGTGCTACTTGTTGCTTTTCCTCTGTGCGTTTTTTTTTTTTTTTTGGTTGTTCTGAATCTTGATGGAGGAAGAACAGATTCTAGGGATTTTACGGGAGTTGGATGAAGAAGAAGAGCGCCGTAAACGACAAAATGATGGCCGTAATCTTTTCTTGTAATTTCTATTTTTATAACTTTTCTTTTTTATATAATTAAAAATTGAATTTTGAAGGATACAAGCTCTTTGTATCATATTTATGACCCTTACATTCTAGGGCAATACAGAAGAATATTAGGGCGGACCACAGGGAGGAATGTAAACAAAAGGGAGAGTTATGGGGTGGGGATTGTGTACCCCGGTCATAGGTCGTCATAGGACCAAGTGGACATACTTCCAATGAAGGGAGGGTCCGCAAAGGGTTAAGCTATCTTTATAAGTGACTATATTCCCCCGTCCCGGCTGGCCACATGAAGTCCTTATCCCTAGTAGGATGGCCACTCCACTTAAAAAATGCCGCATAATCTCCTCCCTAGAGGTTCTCTGCTTTGAGTGTGTCGTGAAAAGCAGGCTTCCTCATATTATTCATACATATCCTTACAGTCAACACTTCCGTACAACTCATTCATACTTTTCTCTCACAGGTACCCAACTAGCCATCCACCAAGTCCATTTTTAATTTCAACGGAAGCTCGTTTTCTATAAGGGTGAAGTCCATTTTACCTAGCCCTGAAGAACAGTTTAATGAATGGATAGAAGCATCGCATGAGTCATGGGACAGATGTATCAATTTTCGCAACAAACCCCTTGCCGGCACGTCCATTCGGCGGAGCTCTGTCGGGATAGGTCTACCAAGCACCAACCCATGAAACCATCGGAGTATAACAAAGTCCTTAGGCTTCCGTCTTCTGTGGCGACTTCAATGGTGTCCTACTCAGTTTGGAGAAAACACACTTCCAATCAGGGGTCCTTGCCTCCGCACCATGACAGTAAAAAGGAACCCCAAGGAATCGCCCGCGGCAAAAGCACTACTATGAAATCTTTGTAGTACCTGGGTGATTCTTTTCTGTTACAGATCCATCTTTATGTCCGTGCACGTACGCATTTTCACCACACAGTTGTCTGAGACCATTGCAGGAAAGGTCATACACTTTACGGGGAGTAATAAATCGCACTGATTTTGGCCAATAATGGGCAACCATAAAATTGGGGGTGAAAATGTAGTTTAGCCCCACCCTTGATGGCACACTTTTCAATATGACGACCGCGGCCATTTTGTTTTTCTAACTTTATCTTTTTTTACACTTTAGACTTTAGTGACCGCATTCAAAATTTTCAAAATACGCCATCCGTGGTTTACACCAAGGGTGGGGATTTTAATTTTAACTTAATTTTTTTAAACTCACCTAATTTGTTGGATCCTTAGACGGTGACGAAACAAGATGGCGTACGGGTGGGACTAAACTACACTTCACCTAAATTGGGGACACTGTGTTCAGCCGAGAAGGAAAGGGTTGGATGACGAACCACTTAGGTAGTCGCTAACCGTAGGTAAGGATCTTACAATGAAACAAATTTCAATGAAATATTTCTCTTTTTATTAAAGTCAGGACTTTCGGGACATTCATATCAAGTAGGAGCGGAAATAGAACGGGGCATGTAAATGCCTATTGCATTAGTAATTGTAACTTATCCCCATTTTGGAATTTAAAACTGTACTTGCTGTTATATTTAATAGTCAACGATCACATTCCAAGAACGTATACAGTATGTGGGTCATCGAAAGAAAGGTTCTAACCCCAATCAGCCACATTTGGGCTCCCAAATAGAGTACTAATCGAATTTTATAGGAATAATTGTCGGTAGGTCTCACAAAAAAAAAAAAAAAAAAAAAAAAGAAAAAGAAAAAAAAACATGGAACCAATGACGCATAGTAATTTGAATTATTTATTCTCGTTATAAAATTATTATTATTATTACAGATGGAATGGCGAAGTTCTAGCGTTCTCCAAGGAGAGATTGGAACAAGAATCAATAATAATGATGGAGGCTTCAGGTTGTATTTAGGCATTTAATATAATTTGTAATCCAAATCGTTGGGAACTAATCAAATACATGCTTTGCAAGCTATCGGATGGAGCATTCCATGCGTTGCTTCAGTCAGCCATATCCTTCCGGTTATAACCGCGTCAAGGAGCTCACTCATTGAAGACGGCATGCCTGAAGAAGGTGGTCGGAGAGCCGTCGAAAATTAGCAGCCCTATCAAATAGATCGCTGGAGCTGATAGCCGGCACATCACAAATTAGGCAATGCTGTTTCTTCCTCAACTTCTACTAAAAACTGGTTGTTGTCTAAATGGCTTAGGATGATGATGGTACGGATAAATTGAAATACCCGACCCTAGCCCTCTGGCTTTTATGTAGAAGTTTAATAAATGTATATGAACTAATGTAAGCAACTCCAAGTCTTAGCAGTTTAGGTGGGCCGTGACTAATGCTCATTTTACGGTTACTATTTATTTGTTATTAACGGACGAATTTCACTCCTTATAAAAAAACGAGTTTAACCCAATAAATACTTCAGCTTGAATAAATACTTATAATATAAAAAGCATAGTCTTAAAACGCGAGAAACAGGGCATAATGGAGTTATAGATGACGTCATTGAGAATATTGATATTGAGCAATCTAATCAGATGAGACCGTAAATAATAATCTCTATCATTTATCTCTCTCCCATCCTGACACTAGTTGGAGGTAATGTCAAGTGGGTTTTCCTCTGACAGTACACATGTAACCTCTCTGAGAGAAGGCAAACTTTCGCCTATTGAACTGACTTTTTCAAAATGTGTATCTTGATCGTGTTTTCTTGACATGAGAGTTCTCGGAATATATTGTTTGTAGTTTAAGATGAGTAACTTCAAGATATTTCTACTTTTTCATATTGTGTGGTATATGACAGTTTTTGTGGGTTTTGTGATTTCATTGGAAATTAAACCTGTTACCAGCACACCAGAAAAGGTACTGCATTTGAATTCAAATAAAGATTTTTCACATGAAGAAAATCATTCCCAAAATGAACATTCCTCTCCTCCACCCTCGAAACATATGGATAAAGCTATTAATACTAAACAACCAGTGTCTCCAACAACTTTGGAGCCCATTAAAAGAGTACAGTTGAATACAAATAAAACAAATCCTTTGAATGTCACTCAAAACCATGAAGTTCAAACTCAGGACAAGAACATTCATGTAATTGCCACAGAAGGAGGCTCAGTAGAAGTATCTACTTCTAAAAAACCTGTTGGCAGTCACAGTGTGCATGAATCCAGCATATCTCAACAATCTAATAATATTGTGGTGCATGATAACGTAACATTACACAAAGCACATGATAAACCTATAACAAACATAAGCTCTCTCCTTCCTCATAATGAAAAGGAAGAAATTGATACTGAAAAGCCTAAATCTAAAAGGATTCATGGGCGGCCTGGAGTTTTACCTCCTCCTTCTTCAACATCTATCTCTACTTCAAAGCCACAGAAACCTCTCTTCACAATGATCACGGGTGATAAAGAAAGTAAAGAGGGCGGTTCTTTCATTGAATCTTCAACTACTGGCAGAGATTATGTTGTGCCAATTGTTTTGATAATATTATCACTCCCTGTTATAGGATATATTATTAAATTAATTTATAAAAGAGGGACAGAATTTACTGAAAGACAACAGTACCATAGAATGTATTTGATCGATGGAATGTACAACAGCAGATAATATATGTCTTTTTGTAAAATGTGTATAATTTCCAATTTCTCAATAAAATTTCAATTATTTGTAAATACTATAATATTTAATGTTTATATAGCCTATAGCTATTAATACTCATAAATGTTAAGAATCTGTGTTTGTTAATTGTGCTAAGGTGACATACATTTTAAGGCTGTGGGGTCTTCCATTTTTGTTAATTTTATGTATAAGACTAACTGTTTTGTCTGTGATAATAATAAGTGAATTCCTAATTTTGTCCAACATTATTTCAGATGATCATTATTTAAGCAACTGGTTGTGGGGCCACAATCTTTGGAGATTGATGGAACGTCTAATTTGTACATTTGATATATAATAAACTATGTTCAATACATACCTTCACTTAGAACAAAAAAGTTTTAAACCCAGCATTTCTATTACTATTTTATTAGAACATGTTTATGCTTTTTTTATTTACTTTAAAAGACTCTTTCTACCATTTGGAACGGTGTAAGTTGGTTGTTCCCTGGCCGAAGAATATCTGTTTACATTTAGATGACTCTTGTTTTTTAAGTATTCCACCTATTTCCTCCAGAGCATACTGGATATAAAATAGCTTTCACTTTTAACTGTTCTCTAGCCATCCTACCATTATTTGTACATGGTCTTAGCTGGTTTCCTGTAAACATTTCATCTGTAAGCTTGATATTTAAGACTAACAGAATTAATGTAAAAGTTTCACTAGCAACAACTTTAGTTGTTTTAATTAGCGGATATCCTTCAAATCTCTGTCCATGCAGTATTACTATTTTGTTAACTCTTGTTTCCCATTCTGTCTTTTGCACATCTCAGAGGATTACATATTTTTATCATCTGTTTATTTTCACATCAAATTTTCAGATTTAAAGAAATGTTGCAAAGTTAGTTTTTCATTTGAAAAATTCGCAAAAATATTATTTAAAAAATTTTTTTTTTTTTATTTATTCTAACTTCTCTCTTTGTACGTAGTATCCATTAGTATAAAGATATTTTTAAATGATAGAACAGAAAAAAAATACATAAGAATGAAGCATTTGATGTCCAAGATTCGAATTCATGTCACCTGAACAATTATAATGAATGATTATTGAGGATACCAGATTTTATAATGACGTAGGTTCTTTAATTTCAAAGGTATCGAAATGCTGTTTGCTGGTTCTTTAATAACTTTTAAAGAACATGGAGAACGTAAAAAAAAAAAATAGATGTCATCTGCAGACCACAACATTTGGACGCGCATAGAAGTTGAAAAACAATGTCCTGTGGCGAAACTAGAGACAAAAACCTACATTTTTTCCCTATAACATTTTTTTATCAAATGATCCATATAGCCGTGAAAAACATTTGATCGAGTTTGCGACACCCTGTGTGTGTGTGAGTGTACACTCATGCATATGTGCATGCTAAAAAGTCCATGAGTATGTGTATACAAATTTTTTCACGACACAACCTAAAATTTAAATTAATAAAATGAACTGTTATATTAGCTGAACCTGAAATTGACAGACCTTTCTGACATTTGGACAGACAGCCAGGTAAGGTAAATTAGACCTATATAAAATAATAAATCAAACAAGGAATCAGACTTAAAAAAAATTCATCCTGCTCTTCTCCAGAAATCTGACCGTCTGGTAAATTTGTCTAACATACTCCCTGACTCCGTAGTCCAACAGATCAAGATTAATTTGATGTCGATAGGAAAAATCAATATTAAAGAAATTTAGTTTATATGCAGAAATATATTTATTATTCTTATATAATTTTTATTTACAGAAATAAATTTGTGAATAACACAAGACTATCTTGGAATAAATTTAACTTTCTCTCCAAAAATATATTTTACCAAGATATAATTTCAATATAAATTAGAAATAGAATAACAAATGACTAGACAGTTTCTAACATCACAACAAGAATTTGCAGGAGTAAAAATTCTTTATATTGAACATACAATTTTTAATTGCATCTACAATTAACCATTCTGAATAAAAAACAATCAATACATTACTCATTTCAAAACCAAACAAAAGCACATACAATTTTAGCTAATTGGTTTCTAGGAAAGAGTAGAAATAAATAGAAAATAAATTAATAGTTAAAATATTGTATCCATTTAAAAAAGAAAGACATAGGTAATTTCATTTTATTTAAGAAGAGTACATATTTTTTTTGTCTTATAAATATTTATAAATATCTTCTCAAAAATAAATGTTTCTTTTTGTAATTCAGAGTAATTAATATGACTATAAAATATATTAATTCTAAAAACATGAAATATGCATTGAGTTGCAGAGGTAAAGCGTCTAAAAAAGAGAAAAGCATTAATTATATATATCTGATCCATGACAGTCTTTTCATTTTTTTTTTTCATTTGCCTCCCGAAAGTTTTTGAGATGGCATCACTAATACTGAAATATAAAACCTAGAATTCACATTTACTCTTGATTTAAATTATGCATACATATAAGTATTTCCTTTTATGTATTAATAGACACAGGGTATTTTCTGTTATTTGCCAATCAATGACCCACTTACTGCTATAATTGTCACTGTTAAAAAAACAATAGTTTGAAAGATATTGTCAGAATTCAAAAACTCACAGAACTTTAAACATGAGCTCATGACTGTTCAAAGTAATACTCTGCAAGAGATAGTAACTACTCTTTTGATGTCTAATTCAATCCATCTTTGTTAAATAGCACTTAAAATAATTCATCCTTAATAAATTAAAAAAAAAAAACTAGGGATATCAAGACCCTTAGGGATGGTAAAACACATAGGAATAGTTCTAACATGGCTCCACTTGGGATTTTTAATTAAAATAAAATGCAATACACGCTGACATAGTGATTTGAAAAGACCATTTGAATGTTTGGCGACAACAAACCTAAATACCAGTTACATCTAAATGGTGATGTAGAAAGCACCTTTTATTTCTCATAAATATGAGCCTTTTTATTTTTTGTTACCTCTACGGTTATGTAATTGATAGTGTAAATTAAGCATTATTAAAAAAACATAATTTGAAATCACTAATGGTATATTATTTTTTGATGTTATAAAGAGCAATTATCTACGTTTTCTTTATGCTGAACTGAAGTTGAAGGGCACTTATTTAATTCTGCTAATGTATTAAACAACCAACCAACCTCTCTTGGCAAAACTGTTAAAACATTAATAGAAATCATCCAGTAAATAATGAGAAATACAAATCCTTGAAAATCAGGTTTTCATCTTGGTACACAATGTATGGATGAATACCGTTCATTCTTAAGAAACTGAATTATATAAGCTGGCACTACGTTCAAGTAGAAAAAATATATATTTTTCTAACTTCAATAAGTTTTGATAAAGATATTTTTTTAAATAATTATTAACAACAAAACTGTGAATAATGAAATATCTTTTTATTTAAATTAAGAACAAAAAAACAGCCTTTCCAAGTGGACCTTTAAAGAAATTATGAATATTGGATAATATTTTAGTGTTTATATTGCAAATAAGTTATTATATTAATTTTTTATAGACATAACTTTTATTCATTTTTTTGAGTGAGTTTTCCAGTATCTGATATAAAAATCAGTACATAATTATTTCAAGAAATGTAAATTTTGAAATTAGTTCAGAAGAGTTTTACATATTTATTAATCTAAAGTATTTTTTTGTTTTCAAATAGGTTTTACAACAAATGCTAATTTTAATAATGAATTTGATTCCAGGAATTTCAAATTAAAGGGGTTTTTAAACAATAAACAGTAAAAATACCTAAATTTGATTATGAGTATATAAGCGCTATTGTTTCCCCCTATCAGATCTTCCGATAAAATCTATATTTTACCTAAAGGCATAGAATTACATTTTGAAATTCTCTTTTCCAGTAGGAATTCTAAGGAGTTAAATACTACAGAAGACTTAATTTTATCTACAGCTAAAGTAAATTAATTTAAAATTGAAATCAATTAATAAAAATCAATTTGTTATTTTGATATAATAAACAAAGTACAAAGAGAATATAAGATTTTTTAGTGACAGTTACAAGTATTACAGATGGTCATTGATGGACAAATACAGGAAACCTTTTTATAAAAAGTGTACGAAAGCGTATGGAGGAATCAGAAGCCAGAGATCTTAATCATTCTTATCAGAACTATTGGCATTCATTACAAACTATACTTGTAGAACTTGGGCAGAGTATTTTTTTTTAAATCTGTTCTAGCACTTCACCCCTTTCATAACTGCACAAAATATGTTAAGATTTTATATACAATCCCGTTTGTTTTATGCTCTTATGATGTTTTCTTAGTAATCCTGTTTGAATTTTGAAACTCTTACATTAGGTATTCCCCATCAAAACTCGATTGGATGTCCTATTATACTAATCAGTTATTCGCCTTTTCACAGCCTTACATAACAACATTTCTAATTGCCTTTCCATATATAAACAATTATGATTTAAATCAATGAACTAAATTAAACTTTGGTTTTTGCACTTCTTCCCATGAAGTAACTAAATTTAAATAACTACTAAAAAAATAAAACTATCATTAATTAATTTTTGTCATGTTGGTTTTAAGTGACTTTGCTTCACTGCCTTTTGAACTTACAAATGGCTGATTAAAAACTGGATAACATTTTTAAAATATAATTATTAAAATTATTGGAAAGAACTGACAAAAAAATTAGTCCTTTATCCAAGTAAAATTTTGGAAACAATTTATTATACTATTTTAATTATTATTTGTCTATCAGTTGTTGGTTATTGAATGATAGTAAAGGATGGTTGGGTATCGGCAATAAATTCTCAATCTTTCAGATAGAGGAGCTTATTTATTTTTATTCTGACAGTTTCAGGCACCATTAGTTCGTTTCTTCAGAGCTAACAATGAACAAAAACAGTTCTTACACTTGTTCTTGTTATTCTGTTCATTGTTAGCTCTGAAGAAGGGGACCAATGGTGCCCGAAACTGTCAGTATAAAAAATAAATAAGTTGCTCTATCTGAAGGATTGAGAATTTATAGCCAACCATCATTTAATTATTATTTTGATTATTTTCCTGTTAATGCTCTTTATATATAGTTATATTAATTTATAATAAGCACAAGCACACTCAGACACTAAGACAGTATGGTTGCTGAGCACAAACAACTGCAGTAATTAGGAACAACTATTATACCCCCAACTTATCTAAAATAGTATTAGTGTTTATGAATTATGTTAAATGATTTTTGTCCAATAATTTATAAAATAATGTGTTATTTTTTTATTAAGAAATAAAACTAGGTTTCTCAAACCTCCATATTTGCATAGATTTAAATTTCAAAGAAATAACACTAAACTAAAACAACACTTACAAAAATAAAACAGCTCCTGAGACAAGATAAAAAAAAACATTAAATGGTTGCTGAATCAGATCTTGACTTACAATTAGTGCTACTACTGAAAATGTAAAATAAAAGGAACATAACAAACATTTGTGTTTTTACAGCATTCTTGTCATATTTTGTGTTTTCATCCAAGGTAAAACTAAAAATAATTCATGTTTTACAATAATTATAATTAATTAATAAAAGTTAATAACAAATTAGCATTTCATCATTTTTCCATCGGTTGTAATGGTTGTTATTCTGATATGGGATCAACCATGAAAAATGCCAGTAGTATTGTTGATATTATTTAAATATCTAAAGTTTAAACTATCAAATGCCACTTAATTTGAACAAAATATCTCCACTTTTCATCGATACCAGGTACTAGCACAGCCTTTCTTCCCAAAATTACTGGTGGCTAAATGGTTGTCCACCTTCATAACCTTATACATTCTGGATGCAAATCTTTTTCATGGAGACAATAAATGTCTCCTAATACATTCTATAATGCGTAAAGCGATTATTCCAAAAATGGGACACTCCCAATCATGTTAATATTTACCCAGAAAGAGAAACTCCTTATCAAGGTTATCATAAATAATAAATTTTCCCAGATAATATATAATGTCATCTAAAATTTCAGACATTTTAAAATTGATAAATTGGTCATTTTATTTCTACGGAATATTGTTACCTAGGAGAAATAAAAAGAAGAAAATAATCAAGGAGCCACAGTTGAGTAATCATTAAACTCAAATTAGTGAGTATTAATAGGTAAAATATTTTTTAATTTTTCTACATGTGATTTATATCACTGAGATTTTCTTTTCATTCAGATGAGAGAAAATGAAAATTCTGAATTCCAAGAGGACTCAATTCATTTCATTAATACGTCATAAGCTAAGTTTGATAACATATAACATAAAATACTCTTAATGAGAATATACTCTTTTTCCAAAATCAAATTTGATTTTTTGCACATCATTAACAGTTCAATGATAACATAGACATTTTCAATTTTTAACTCAAAACTTCCATAAAAAAAATTAAGAACAAGAGCACTAAAACTACCATATTTTCCAAGCTGTAATAAAATATTTAACTGCATGATGTAAATATCAATCAAGACAAGAAGCTAAAATAAAAACAATAAAATAAAATCGTATAAAGTTATAGTCATGGAAAGTGTAAAACGAATACATAAAAAGTTTCTTTACAGTAGAAATATGAATAAATATAAATAGAGTAACTTTAATGTTGTATAAAATTAAGAAGAGTAGGCATTATAGCCCTTTCTTCTTATAATCATCATCAGGATAAAGGTCTCTAGCTGGAGTAAATGAATATATTGTACGGTGTCTATCATAATTTCTGGTCGATCTGAATAATAAGTCTGTACCATGGAGTCGATCTAGGACACCAAGGACTCCAAAACACTGATTGAACCTGTGAACAGAGAATTTAGGAAATAGTGATTCAAACATTTCATTCTAATCCACACGATTAAATGTTGAAACAAAACCAATGGAAAATAATTTCAACAATCTAACAAGTGATAAAAAGTGAGTTATTTAAAATTGTATTCACATAGCTCAGGTTAGCCATGTGAGTTAAAGTCAGCACATAGCATCTGTCAGATGCCCATTTAGTGTTCTAAAGATTTTTAAGAAGTTCAAGCTTCTTTTATACCTACTGGGAAGTCCTTTCAAGTGGGGAATCTGTGTCATTCTTTTGTCAAATGTTATGCCTAAAAATTATGGTTCGTCAGTTTTGTTAATTTGATTGGAGTTCAAAGTTAATCACATGATAATAGATAACACCTATAACAATAACTCTGCAAGGCATCCAAACTATCCTAATTTTGGTCCAGTGGTATTCAATATAGAGTAATAAGGAAAACCATATTAAGTACATAAAAAATTTCAGTACAAAGTACAGATAAACTTACTTGAGGTGATGAAAATCATGGGCTTCAGGGCTTGGGAAAAATGGCCAATGATAACCAGAATGAGCATTTAGAGTGTTGAGAACCGCCAGTGTAAACCATAGATAAGCAGTAGCAACATGACTTCCAGCTATGAGAACACCGAGAAACGGAGGGACCAGGTTGGACAGAACGTGTTCTAGAGGATGACAGTATATGGCAGTCACAGCCACTGGTGCAGTCCATTCGTGGTGCTGCTTATGAATGAATTTGTAAAGATGACGGCTATGGAGAAGCCTGAAACAGAAGAAAAAATAACTATTATAACAATTTTTATTGATTTTATTGCGGTTTCAGTCATGACACGATTTTCTAAAAATTTCCTCAAAAGCCCATCAATCCAATCCTAACTAGGAAATGAAGTAACATTTCATTTGCACACACCCGCACGCACACACGGTGGACACTTGTTTGCTACCACTCTAGTGGTCGCAATTTTTGTTTGATCATTATCAAATTCGATATATAAGTTTTTTTAGTAAATTGAAAGACCAAGTTCATTAATGAATGAATTATGAAAATACTTGAAAAGTTTATCACACAGGTACTGCACAAGTTCAGTAGATTACTGACATGGTGGAATGTTTCCCTAGTGATTTCATTTCATCATCTATTCCATATTTTTCCCTTTGTACAAATTCTATGTAAATAGATATAAAAGCTTAAGCTGGACATCATATATTTTGTGACTCAGCTACTTGAAGTGAAAATCGGATAAGCAAAAGTGGGAGTTTACTGAAGCCAGAAAACAAAATACAAATGAGAAATCATATAATACTCAAATTAAAAATTAGTTTCAATTTCTCTGACCATTTTGGATGGTAACTTAAAGAAAAATAAGAATTTAATTCTGCATTATAGCTTTTATTTTCTAGTTTTCAGCACATTTCTTTACTGGCATCAGATTTATTGACATATTTTAATTGTAAAAATTCATGTATTGTTTTCTTTCTGGGAATATTTATTTCATTATTGTTTTCCCTTTTTATTCTAGTTTTGTTATTAAGTAAAAATATCTATTCAGCTTTCATTTTTTATTAGGGGTAGTATCTTCAAATCATCCAATGAAATTTATTGATGTTCTCAAGTTCGTTCTTCAAAGATCTCAAATAGGAATAAATCCGGGTTAAATTGAATAATGATTTCTTTGATTTTTGGTTTTCAGAAAATTACTGTATTCCTGGTTTCTTTGTTTACTAATTTTGAATGTCTGCTCTCCTTAATCATGTGTCTAAACTTGCTTTTTATTTCAAAGTGATAATATGGGGAAGTTTGTCTGACCAGCAGAATTAAAAATTATTTTTTCTTAACATTTTTTGACTAACTAGAACAAATATAGTTCAAGATCTAGGAACACCATTATTAACTAGTCGAATAATTAATCAAAACCAATTATTATGTTAAGATAGAGGAGGCAAAAATAAGTAAAATGCTTATATCCTGAGTGCTCATTTGAATGAAACTTCAGGATCGCTGCATAAAGACATGCGAGGCTATTAAGCAATTTAGCAATTTTTTCCAGTTGAGGCTATTCCCAAGAAGAAATGATGAACTGTAAGAATTTAAATTACTTAATGATTCAAAACAGAAAGCTTGATGAGACTAAAAATAGATACTAAATCAGTAGTAAATGGCACCTAACTCAAATGACTCATGGTCGAAAGATGGAAAATAACTAAAGCCTTCTAGAAAGACCTAACAGAAATTTTGGTGGAATAACCCAAGATTTAGGTAGCACTGCAAATGGTCAAGTGAACGATCAAGTTCATCAATACATAGATAGTTCATAATAGTCATGAATATTAATTTCTGATGAATATAATAGATAATAAGAGTTGTGCAACATACATCTTTTAAAATACAACCTCAAATTCTGTGTCACTATTAAAATGATGAATTGCAATGGTCGAATTATTTTTGTGAATAACAGACTAGGTTTATGAAAAATAGGCTTATATAATTTAATGTTGTAGAGAGTAGCGTATGAAGTCACCAATATATATGATGAACTGAGAACACCTTCCTACACCGTAACCCCTCTTTGAAAACCAACCAATGAAAAACATACATCGTAATTAAGCTTGAAATAAAGTGTTTCCCAATATACTGGCTTATAAACGTGAGGTAACTCAAAGTGGAGGATATAATGGAGGCTCAAAACATAAAAATACAAATAACTCGTTTAATATCTGATTTACATAAACAATTTATAGAACACTAAATGTTTAACATTGTTGGCTCTATAAGTATTTTTTCTAAAAAAAAAAAAACCTCTTCCTGATCCAGTTCTATCCATTACTGAACTTGAACTTTAGTTTCAGATAAAACACTTAAATATTGGTGACGATAAAATAAAATAAAATATGGAACCATTAGGGCATTAGCAAACAAATATTTGTGCATATATGTATGTGTGTAAGAGGGTGAAATTATTGGGCATATCTAAAGGCATGGTTTAATGAAAATGTATTTGGAGTTATGATTATTGGTCATAGGTCATAAGGGAAAGAAGAAGGCTTATAATGTCATTTTCTGAAGATATCAACATAGCATGGATTTAAATGAGTAGAGCAACATGAAAAGAACAGCTTCTGAAACTTGCAACTAAAGGTGTGTGGCCATTAGATCATAATATATATGAATTTCAATGGACCTTAGTTTTTGTGATCTCCTAGGTAGGATTGATGGACATTTGAAGGCATTTTTTGAAAGTAGCATCATATGCACATCCTCAATGGGTGGATTTTCCTTAACCAAAATCTGCTAAAAATAGATGAATTAAATTAATAAACGATCAGAATAGTAAAAATTCGGTTAAGATACCTGTGTGAGTAGTAAAAAGCTATTTCTTCTACAATTAGAAAAAATGCCAATTCTCCCAAGACCCAATGAAAGGTAGGGAGAGTTCTAAGTGGAGGAGCTCCACGCCATTCCATTATCCTGTAGCTCGCAATGGCAACAGGAAACCCAACTATAACCTGATTGAATAATACTGTGCAGATGACCTGGAAAAATAAAATAATAGTAGTACTCACAATAAAATGGAATAAACTACACAGAAATAAATAGTAAAAATTAACCACTGTATCAATATAAATTTTGACATGGAGTACAGGGAAATTTGAAAATATTTACACAATTCCCATATCAATTGGCCTATTAGAACACAAGTTACAGTGTTACTCATTTATTTTATTTCTATTGGGGGAAAAAAAATGTATAAATTAATTGTAAACCACACCTGTACAGAGCACACACACACACACACACACCCGCAAATACACCTCCACACAGATATATTTATATTTACCTGTATATGATCAAGCTACCATTTTTCTTTGTACAGTTCAAAACTGGATATTAAGCAGGTTCGTGTAAAAGGACAAGTTTGCTAATGGGTAATAAAATTGTAAATAGCTTATTATAACTGTTATGCATAACAGGAAAAGCTGTTATATAACTAATCTTGTCAATGAAGGTATTTACTTAATAATTATTGTATATAATTTCCAGTGACTTGAACATTAAAATGTCCACTTTATTCAACTATGGCTAATTGGTACTCGTTTTCAACAGATTTCCATCCTTTTCTAGCCATTGTGAGACTAAGGATTTTATAGACTAAGGAGTTTGTCATTAAATAAATTCCTTTTGACTACAGAGGACTCTACTACTACTAACCCACAGCTCTGGGTTTGCCAAGTTCATAAAGACGAATGCCTTAACACACATGGCTAACCTGACGCCTTTTCTACAATATTATAGGGGCAGAAATATAGAACTGTGGTATTTTAGTGGAGTATCTTAATGCACCTAATAACAATAAATAAAATCAATTTAAATTTATTTATTACTTTAATAAGCCTATCTTTATCAACAGGTTCATTGGTGCCAGGTTGAATCTTGTATCTTTTCAGCATTCCTGGCTTATCCGTAAGGTCAAGAAGGGTATATATTGCTCCAACTAACCAGTAGACTAGGAATGTCTCCACAAGAGATCCTAAAAAATAAATCAAACATTAAAAAGGCCCAAAATTTGCAATAATTTTTTTTTTCACTCTATTTCTATATACTATAGTAAATATGATCATATTTAAAGAAGAAGAATTTTTCAACCAAAATAACAGGAAACCTAAGAATGATTTGTAACAAGCTCTTCATAATAATTTTTAAGTTTTTAACAAAAACAAGAAATAAAGTGTTGTCATTTAAGGAATAAATAGGCTTTCTTCAATCCTAATTCAGATTTTATCTATATTTATCTTAAGATATAGTAATTCCAATGAGTTTTATTTCACTGTTCAAAAATTTGAGAAGATGAAAAAAATTCAATGGATATATATATATATTCGCCATTCCATAAGTTTCAGTGAGAAAAAGTTCTAATATAAAATTTAAAAAAAATTACTATCATTCAAAGAGACAAAAAAAGTACGACCTAATTGATAAGCTGTGCTAAGCCTTATTTTTTCTATAACCAATCACCACTGAAGGAAAAAAAATAAGTATATTTTCTGTAGAAATAAAAGTAATCCTATGGAATACATGGGCAAACTCAATAAGTCTTAAACTGTCATCAGACAAATGAAGAAAAGTCTAATCATGGATAAAGCCACTCCTAATGACAGCAAATTTTTCAGTAAAATTAAAGGTTGAAAAAAAAAAGTTTAAAGAATTAGTATTTGGAACATACAGAGACCAATATTTGAGAAATGCAGTCTATTGAAACTGACACTATAGTATTGACAAACACAGGTGTGTTACCAAAAAATCTATTTCGGGGATAAAAGACCATTTATTTGCTCTTGGACCAATATTTGTCTATTCAAAATTTTGTGGATGTCGTAACTGTGAGAATAGTAAGATGGTTTATGCATGGCAAAATACAATTTATATTTCATGACACATGAGAAAGGTAACACATGGAAACACAGTAATGATAAGTTTGGATTCTTTTTACTGTCATTCTTTTTTTACACTTTCATACATCTATACATACATATATATATATATATATATATATATATATATATATATATATATATATATATATATATATATATTCTTTCATTAATTAGCATTACATTTGTTTTCCCGATACTTGTCCAGCGGCAAACAATTCCTTCTTAACTCTATACAGAATTAAAAATATTTAATAATATTAACATACTTTTATTTAGTTAGGCAAAGTAAAAGAAGTATTGTAATCCTTACAAATTTTGGTTTTCATATTTCGTTTTAACCCTCCTTGAATCCATTTTGACAGAGCAATCAATAAAAAAAGAAAAGAAAAAATGCACATACCATATACCCAATAGAAAAAAGGATCTTCCCCAAGAGTATCTAAAATAATATCCCATCGTGACTGCCAGAAATCACCAGATGCACCCCAAAACCACTGAAAGTACCTAAAAGACATAAAAATAATTAATTATTTACCTTCTGTAAAGAGACAAACATAAACACATACACAAAGAAGCTTTAAGACAAAAAAAGCTTTTGAGTCGCAATTTAGCTCCTTTTACAACATGTTAATTGGAATATGAAGGAAAATAAGAAATGTTTCGGTTGCATTGAGGCTTCATAAGCCAGAATTCAACATTTAACAATCGAAATTGCTAGAAAAAGAGAGTGACACAGGATAATAGCTAAACATTATGTCTTAAAATAATAATTATAGTTAATTAATTATGTCTTATTAGTTATATTTAAATTAATGTTCCAAATATTGGCACAATATATGTGTTTTTATATTGATTTTATAGGTATTTGCAAGATATAAAGTTAACGAGAGCTTTTCCATTCAGTTAACTAAAAGAACATATATATTTTCTTTTTACTTCCTTGTACAAAGTAAAGGAGGTATTGTAATTGCGAAAATGTTTGGTTTTCAGACTTCAACAGAATTATTCGTTTCGAGTGTCTCGCTAAAAACGGTTGATATTAGAATTTTGAAATTTCATATATGGGATTCCTATACTGTCTAGTTGAGCACCTCTCCTTTTGATCAAAATTAAGGGGTAGGTGGAGTAGGTGTTAGATATGGGTGAAAATAAAATATTTTAAATTTCTCTGTAAGAATTAGTGTTACAAAATATTTGTGTTGGACCTTGTTTATTTATTATAAAAAAATCTATAAATTATATACTATGGCATTTTTTGATGTTTTGGAAAGTAGATATCGCAAATGACTTTCAGATGAAACAATTTTAAGTAAAATTGCAAACAAAAATTTTGTTTATTTAATTCAAAAGAAAAATAAGGAAGTAATGTGGTGCCCAGACTAAATTTATTAATTATTTAGAACTATCCAAACATAACTAAATATTAAACAATATTAAAATAATTTTCTTTCCAGAAGGTAATTTATAAATTATTTATTTAAGTATAAATTCGTTTATTTGTTTTGTCTTCTTTAAAAAAAATAAGACTTTCTAATTATCTGTCTAATAGTGCAGAAACCAGAAATTTGCATGGCTGAACGGGATAATAATAACTCTAAACAGGAATTCAAACCATGTTATTAATATAATGCCCCCTAATCCCATCATGTAACAATGAGGCAGGGGCCCTCTCTCTATGAGTTCTCACGCCAATACATGGTGATGCGCACCATTATTGCATAACAGGTTGAAAAAAAAATTAAAGCATGGACTCAAATCCTTCAAGCATAAATATATATATATATATATATATATATATATATATATATATATGTGTGTAAAAACATTGATCAGTTTAAATCTGCTTGTATTACAATAATTATGGAGTTAACAATAATAAAATATTAAACTCATGAATTGTTATAATGAATGAATTCTATAAGGAATAAGTTAAACAGTTACTATAAACTATAAAAGGGTTTGTATTGCTATGCTTGTGTTGTTGTATTAGACAACTTAAGTAATTAGATATTTAATAGCAGTATCTCAATAAGACTACCTCTAAAGATGTAACCATAATTGAATATAAAAATGATAAGCTCTAAGTATAATATTCATTTTAAAAAAATGTTCTCTAAATAAAATGAATTTAAGAAAACAAAATAAATTAAAAAAAAAAATGTACGTGCAAGTCAGTTTTTGTATATTTTAACAGAGTATTTCTATATAAATGGAATATAAGAATATTATTATTATTTATTAACGTCCACTTTATGCAACTAAGGCTAATTGGGACGGGTTATCTACAGGTTACCACCCTTTTCTAGCCAGGGTGAGACTTAGGATAATAATATTATTCATTGTAAAAATAATTTAAAGAACTCTGCATCAATGACAATTTTTTTTTTTAAATTTTTGGAGGACTTATAGAAATACAAATTAAATTGAGAATAAACTCATAGACTTCCACGGTCCTGGTCATTGATACTGTTAAAGTCTTTGGGTATTGACCGTGTCTGCATTTCAGTTGCCCCAACTGCAACTAAAATGCAGACACGGTCAATACCCGAAGACCTTAACAGTATTAAATTGAGAATACATTTGAAGTTCCTAACAATTTGAGTCACTTTATAAAATAATAAACTAAAATAAATAAATAAGTTTACGTTAATATTCTATTTGAATGGATATAAGAGAGCTATTGCAACAAGATTTCTCAAATAATATTTTTTGTTGTAACACATAACTGATATATTTACAATTTTTTATTTACCTCCTCCTATTCCGATTTTATTCATTAATGGACCTAGTCTTTGGTTTCAGATTAAAACATTTAAATGTTAAATTTGGTGGCAATCAAATAAAAAGTTTGATCTCTAGGGGGTCTTCAAATGTATGGGCAAATAAGAGAAAAAACTCTCTAGCTAATTTCATAAAACCACTTGTGAAGAAATTAATTTTGGAAACAAATAGAGAGCATATTTTAAACTATGCTTATTAAAATTAATAATGATAGTAATTTTTATTTGATGTTGCTGTTTAAATTAATTACTAAGCTTAATTTTGTTACTGAGCATTATTTGAGTAAAGATAATTTTTATCATTCAAAATGTCTATCATCTTGTCATATCAAAAGGAAACAAGATATTAAGTTCAAGTAGCTAAACACATTTGTTTTGAAGTTAAATTTTAAAATACAGTTTACTCCAAAAATCAAATTTTAGATTATTTAAAAATTTTTCATGCAAATAGAAATTGTTTAAGTAAAGACATAAACTAATTTTTCATAGACGTGCCATAGGGACAAGTATAAATCCCACTTACGTCAATAACTATATGTGTATGTGTATTCATTTATAGCCTTCTAAAGCTCTGGTGGCTGGGATTTTTGTTTTTTCGTTACCCAATATGACATTTAGGTATTTAATATAGAACTTAAGGACTAGTTCATTAATAGATGAAATCAGACACAGAAGAGCAAGAATTTATATACTGGACAAAACTTAAAATTGTACTTATCTTGTTCATTACTTGTGGCATCAGAAAATCTTATCGAGTTGTTTCCAACATTTTTTTTTTTTTTTTAATATTAAGTTAATTAATTGTATATATATATATATATATATATATATATATATATATATATATATATATATATAATGGCAGGAGGTCATGAAATTCTAATCTGATGTGGGCACCACATTACTTCCTCATGATGAATTAAATGTTTTGGTGCATTTCATTTAAAATTATTTCATTTGAACATAGTATACAATATCTTCTTTAAAGCTTTGAACAATGTGGAATAGCATTCTATCGTCTAGGATGAAATTTTATGATGTTTTAACTTTCTAGTAAAGACCAATTAATTAAATTTGATTATGGGAAGAAAAGTTTTCTCTTTATATTGCTTTTAATTCAGAGGATATGCATTTTTTTTATGTATGAAATATTCTATCATACAATTGTTCTATGAATGTCAGTCAATATTTGAAAAATATATACACTGACAAGAATGTGTATATGGAAAGGGGAAATTAAAATGAATATAAACCACTTGAGGGAAGTCAAAAAAGAAAAGAAAGGATAATACATGTAATATGTTTTAAAAACTGTTTTTATTTTATCCTGTGTCGGCATTAGCTAAGATTCATTATATAGAAATTGCTTGGTCATACAAATAGACAATGAGAGGACAGATTTATCTTGAAATAAATTTGTAAACATTTGAAATAAAAAAAATAAAAAAAAGTATTTCATGCCAGTTAAATGCATGACAAAAGTATAAGTAAAACAATGGAAAGAGCAATAAAAATGGTTCTTTTAGATTTTATGAAAAATGTTCAGACATTCAAATGCAAATTTATTTTCAGCTTGCATCTTCAGCAATAGAACAATTTCTCATTATAATTTTTAATAAATAGTCTTCGAATAAATAGGTAATCAATATTCAACAAAACTTAAAGAAACAATACTTCAACTCTCATCTTTTGAATTTTGTCGCCTTCACGCATAATTATTTCTTGTAAATGATAAACAGTTTTATTAACGTCAAAAATGTTCGTGATATTTCCGGATTTTATTTCACTTGAAGAATTGAGATTTTTTCCTTAGGAGGAAATACCGATGGATAAAACATAAAAAAAGAATAATTTTCATTATGAAAGAATATATTTTATCTACTGAATTTTTTTTTAATGTTACATTTAATTTTCAGAAAGAAAAATATCATCTTCCATTTATGCAAATAATAATAATAATATGCAAACAGAACAATATTGAACAAAAACTCAGAATACAATGAAAAACAAAATCAACAACTACATTAACAAATATAACTAAAATTATATGGTAAAAAAAAGTTAAAACAGTATTATATATATATATATATATATGGAATTGTAAAAATTACTCAGTTCTGTTAAAAAGACAATTTTAAAATCAAAGCATATTAAGAATTTTGATTAACTTAATATATCATTTTTTTTTTATTATCCAAAGCAATTAATTTAATAGATAATTTAAGAGAATTTAAAAATATATAAACTAATCTTTTGACTACTGTATACACAGGGGATACTTGGAACTCAGAGTGAAGAGTGTAATGACATAGCTAATTTTTTGCCTTATATTTTATGAACTCATGAGGAGCTTATCAAGACGAAACATAAAAATATATTTTAAAGTAAATCAAATATAAAACTAAAAATTAAATAAAAACTGATAAAAAAAACTCAGGATCAAGTATAAATAACAATATTAGAAAACAATACTGACAATGAAAAATAAAATTTTGAAAATGTTAATAATTTTTTTTTGTTTTAATGGACATAATAATTATATAATTTCCTACCTTAAGGATGCTATTAATATATCCATTTAGAAAATGCTCAAGAACTGTCAAAACATAAAGAGATTGACAACATAATCTTTATTTGAATTAATTCCAAGTTGAGTTACTAGTGCATAGAGGAAAGCACTTCTTAATTGATAAGAGGCTGATAACAAGAAGAACAGCAGAAAAAAAAACAAGGACAAAAAAAAAGGAGCAAAACTTTATCTGCAATCAAAACACCGGAGCCCTGTCCAGTGTTTACTATTCTCTTGTAGGGGTCAGAATGATGCTAACCTGCCCTTGAAAATTAATTGAGGAGAATGACCACTACCAAGATCAGATTCCTGTTCTCATCCCTACTCCTCTTAAGCTGCTTAAATGTTGAGAATAAAAATATTTCAAAATGAAATTAAATGTTGTAAAAACGTACTGAGCTCCTATATTAACAAGTAATCTTTTCTATAAAATAATTCAGTATTTAAAAATAAACAATATATATAATTGATAAACTATAATTTCTGGTATACTGATAACTATAATTCTGGTAAGTTGATCTAGTATACTTAATTTTTGGAGTAATTATTCAATAAAATACCTCTCGGAATATTATTGCGTATTCTACAGCAAAAAATACTGTTAACAAAATGAATAAAAAAGCTAAACAGTTAGATAGATTTTTATTTTCAATATCAAACAAAAATTAATCTTGATTTACAAAATTTTAAATCCTGTGGCGGCATCTAATTCTGGAATTAAAGATTTTTTTTTAATGTCTCAAAAATTCACATATATAAAAGTAATTGATGCCATAAGCAGAACATTTAAACCAGAGATTCACACTAAAATATTCTATAATCAGTTCTAAAAACTCATATTTGTAAAAAAAGTGATCACTCTCTAAACGTTTCTACAAGGAGTATACGAGCTTGATGTGACATATATCAGGGTCAATAGACCTCCTTTACAGAAGAAACAATGTAAATATTAAGTTGACCATCAGCATTGCTAAAGATTTGCCAGCTGTGAGGACTTGTCACTATTCAATCAAGTTGTAAATAAAATATGAGAAAAAATACAAAATTAAACCAGATCTCATCACAAACATTATTTATTTTTTTATTATAACACATCTGACATTTACAATATTTCCGCACTGAGAAAAAGTAATTTATAAATTGTGATAAAACTCATTTCTTACCAGATTGTCTTTAATCTCAGCTATTGAGGTTGTACACAAGACACGGTTTTGGAGAAAAATTCTTAAAACGTCAATCGATCTTCCCAGGAGATGACTAAAATGAAAATCTGTTCAAACTTGTAAATTTGTATAGTTATCTGTTACTGCTTTTGTGGTTATAACTTTTGTTTGATCATTACTAATCTCAATAACTATTCATTTCATGTAAAACTAAAGAATCAGCACATTAATGGCTGAAATCAGAGCAAGAGGAGTAGGGACTTGGGGGGGGGGGGGTAAAATTGAAAATAAATTGTTATTGCGGCTTGACTCAAGAAATATTATTTCTGATCTATTAAAACATTTAATGCTCTACTATTATTATTCTATATATTTTTCAATGAGATATCAGGTGGGCTATTTGTATTTTGTTTTGTTTTCATTCCTCAGAAAACACCCACTTCTGCTCATCTCATATTACCAATAAGCCAATATATGATGAAGTACCTTATTCCAAGCTAAAATGTTACACAATATAATTGGTGGTGTTTTGCTATGTAAGCTACATTAGATAATGCCATACACAGCATCACTAAAGAACATTTTATGTTATGAAGGCCTCATTTTTTATTTGATCGATATTTCACCGATTCCTCACAAAAAAGATAAAGTGCATTAAAGGACGAAATCAGATCATGACGAATAGGGGATTAGAGAGGGAGTAAAATAATATAAAAGTTGATCACACAGGGGCTATGTAAACTAAGCAGATTTCCCATGTTTTTGCATGGCAAGCAACTGATGTCTACTCACTATATATTCTCTATTTCTAAATAATAAAATAAACCCAATGAATACAAGTGGGGGGGGGGCTTACTTAAGCTTCAAAACAAGAAAGTATGAAAATATTTATTAATGGTTGAGTTACAGAAACATGTTACAACAACAATTTTAGAATGACACTAGATTATCAAGATTAGTTCTATAAACATTTTTTGATTCGACTCATGATAATAGAGCTATCTTGAATTTTCTAATTACTCCATCCCTCACCCCTGGCCTGATAACAGACTTCAACAGATATGATTTTTAAATGTTCAGTATCATAAGGATCAAATAAACCATTTTGAGGAGAGAATAAAAATCTTAATAAATCTTAAATCTTTGCTTGAATCTCATTTAGTAAAGTTTAGTTGAAAAAAAGATTTGGTATTTAAGCTTGGGATAAGAAATTTATTGTTAAAATCAGAAGAAAGGGACATTTTGCATCTTCGATTCCCCCCTCTAAACTCCACCTACCCCAGCCCAATATCAGCCATAAACTTGATCTTTAGTTTTACATGAAACAACATATCGATTTTGGTAACAATCAAACAAAAATTGGGGTTGCTAGAACAGTGAAGGATAAATATGTGTATATAAATAAAATTTTAAACGTGCTCTCCCAGGTAGGATTGATGGCAATTTGAAAATATTTTTGAAAATTGTACCATGACTACAACCTCAATAGCTAATTTTCCTTAAAATGAATCTACTAAAATCATGTACTTTTCTGTTATGTGTCAAACTCTGTAAAGTCAAATTAATCTACTAAAAGTGTTGTTCTATACACTTTTCTCAAATATAAAAATTAAGTTCAAGTTACTTGTATTTTTTACTTTTCAGCATTCAGTTAACGTCAATTTCTACTCTTGTGGATTCCAATTAAAGCAGCTGTCTCATTAGGCATCTCATGTCTTGGCTAAAATTGTATTTACATACGCTTCTAGTTTCAGGTGAAACAGAGAAAAGAACCTGAGATAAAATCATCCATGTGCCATTCTACACAGTAAGTAAGGAAGGTTAGTTTCCACACCACCTGCGTGATGGACCAATATAATCTCCTCAAATACAATTCCTTTTAATTTAAGAAAAATGTTGAAATCTGTTTGTCAGTTAATGTTTGAATAAAAACAGTTTTAAAATATTGTCAATAAATTGGATAGCTGAAATAAATTACCAAGTAATTGTATTCCGAAATACTGCAATTACTATTAGTCCAGGTGCAATGATATAAAGACAACTTGTCACAAAATGGATGAGTGTATAATGCCTGGATAAGGAATTGAGGTCAATTTTCTCTTTTCCTCCATCTGGATAATATTCCATATCTAAAATGAAAAAAAAAATAAAACAAATTAATATTAATCATATATATTATATTTATGAATGGAATACTTGGTTTTTGTTAATTATTGTAATAAATAAATTCACTTTTGCCAGAGGTGTTAAAAGATTTCCCTATATACCTGGAATTTGATAGTTATTGGAGCTATTAGATTGAAGCTGCTGTGTAGTATATGCTGGATCATTCCTGTATAGTTTTTTGTAAAGTTCTGTCGAACGGAAGTGAATTAAACTATTTCATAATTAAGAAATGTCAGAAGACATAGTTTTGTTTGTCCATTTGATTCAATTATAAATGGAAGGTTTAATTCATGGCTCGTTATACATTTATGGGCATATTTTGTTTATGGACAATTATTTGACAAAAACTTATTTAACAAAAGTTACTCAGAATAAGAAAATAAACAAATACGGAACAAATTATAGCGATTTTTCATTTCATGGTCTACTCCTGCTCATCCCAGGAAATGGTAATATAGCATATAATCACGGAGGAGTTAATTCTAACTCATATACCTAGCTTTGTTTAGTTTGGTTCAGTTGTTTAGGCCTAATAAAGTTGTTGACAACCATCATAGTTCTTAGCTCGTATCTAATTTATTCTTAGTCATACAACAAAAGAGTATATAATAAAAGTTGCTTTCAATAAACTTTGTTAAGTACACTTTTGCCAATAGGGAACAAATTTTACAATTTTTCATCTAAGCCCTCCCCTACAACCACTACTCCAATTAGTCTTTAAGAATACTATAGCCTAAAGTCTAATTTGGATTACTGGAAATACTCATGCAAAGTTCATCATATTTGGTTGTCGTTTAGGAGTGAAAAACTAACAAACAGACACCGAAACCCAAAATAGTTATCATTTCAATTCCATGAGAAATTAAATAGTATTGCCAAGAGAATAAAAAATCAATGTACAGACAGCTTACAATTTATACATATGAATGTGTGTGTGAGTAATCTAAAAACAATCAAAATATGACTGGTTTCGGAAAAACTGTGTTTTATCTTTCCATTGTAACAAAACATCCGACTCTGCTATGCATAGAAGATATTTAAAGAAATCTTTAATATTCTAACACCCTTCAAATCATTGAATGTTTTAAAAGTAACAGTTTTTACAATAAAATTCTAGTTAATGGCTTATCAGAGCATAGAACTGGGGGTAGAATACAATTGGAATAGAGGTAAATAAATTAGGAGTGTCCAAGAGGGCCTAAGTTTTCAATGGAATGTCAAAACATCTCAAAACCGAAATTTCATTCACTCGACAACTGCTCAAATGATCTTATAAACTTATTCATTATATTTATTATGTATATATGCAATTAACATGACTTTAATCAAAAAAAGTTTAAGGCAATGAGTATACAAATAACTAAAATGAATGTTCCTAATTTAACTATAAGTTTTACGAATGAAATAAATAAAGGAGCATGTAGATTAAAGCCATAAAAGCAAAGTTCATGAATATATTATTCTTAAAATAAGTAATTATTTGAAGTAAATTTCTATAAATTAGCAAATTACTGTAGAAATCGATTTCCAAATCATACCTCAAAAATGCAGCTACCACATCATTATTTATAATGGAAAAAATATTTCTTCTTCTTCCTTCCAACCTGAAGCATCTAATGACAACCGCCCACAGAACAACGGCTGAAATAAACAGAAATCAAATGTCAAACTTTGACATTGTCAAATCAATCTAGCCAACAGAACGACAGTTATTACAAATATATAATATGAAGTATGCTAACAAAAATACTTAATTTCATTATTAAAAAAACTGTATCCTGATCTATTTGAAATGAAGCTACATTATTTGTCAAAGTTAAGGTAAAGTTATAGATTAACTCTTTGATTATAGAAGTATAGGATCAACAAGTGTGCTCCACTTCTTATTTTCCCGAATTTACTTATCAAAGTCAGATTTTCATCAAATTTACATCTGACTTCCTGAGGTCATTTCTTTCATATTGATATAGTGTTCTGGATCCGGGAAGAGGGGGGGGGGTGCATCAAGTAGGGAGTTACTTTGAAATAAAAGTTTCAGGACATATTTGCCATTGATTAAAACTATTATTATCAAATATAATACTACATATTTTGTTGAATATATTTCAGACTATTTGAATAGCTGGACTGTGTTTGGAACACTCCCTTGAATAGAATTTTTGTTTTTCTGAGTTCTAAAGGCAAAGCAAATTTGGATTGTCTTCATTTTCTATAGAATTTAAACTGATATTCTATATAATTCTCCTTTCGTTTTTTCAATTGGAACTGTCAGAAAAGCAGTTCGTGTGAGTTATTGAAAAAAATAGAATTAGAATAGAGGTGTTAATTTATATGTAGGCATTAACGTAGGTTGAAGTTTTAATGACTACGTGAGTCTGTCACTAGTAGTGTAACATCCTGTCGCTCCAGTCAAATCTTAAAGTTTCTTCTACTTCAACCAAATATTCTACTCCATGACTACAAATTTATTAATTTTAGAGATCTTGTGAGGTGTCGAACTCATCATTATGCCGTAAATTGTTACGTCCTGAAGGGATTCATAATTCTGTGATTTATAAGGGTCTCAACATCTTTTCTGTGCCACAGAATATCATAAGTCATGAAGTCACGTCTTTATGCTCGCTGATTCGATTTATGTGTTACAAAGGAAGTTTTTCCGAAATTCCTTTGGCCATTAGATATTTAAAGCCTATCGACTAGTGAGCATTATAAATTATAAGTACTACATCCCTAGAAGATCTTAGTTGATAATCTGCAAAACTTTATGAAGTGAAGATCACTATAAAATAGAATCGCAACTATTAAAGTAATTAGTTTCCAAACTGATATAGTCAGCAAGTCATTTAAATAAAGAAAATTATGTTTGATAAAATAAGACTTAAATTTTCAATGATTTATAGGGAGCGGTTCATAAATTGTTCTTTCAATTGAACGGATCCAAAGAATCGATTGTCATACATATCTCAACATTACTTCTAGTGGTGATATCGGTTGATCATGTGGTGTGTTGACAGTCTTGTGAAAGTGTTATAGATTTATGTTTCACTTATTATAATTGTTGAACAAAATGGGTAAGTCCCTTTCTAAAGTATTCTATGCAATTTATGTGTCCAAAAGTGATGAATATTTGAGTTAATGTTTTTTTCTGTTTTGGATATTGTCAAAGTAAGGTTATAATGCCTGTTTACTTACGTGTCTTTTGCATTATCTTAAGTATTTATTTTAAAAATTGGTTTAATGTTTTCTTTATTGAAAGTCGAGGCTTTTAAATGTCAGGCATGTCTATTAATTATCATTAATTTTTTTCAGGTGGTTTGCTAAGTTATTTCCGAAATCTCTTGGGGAGTCGCGAGATGCGAATTCTTATTTTAGGTTTAGATGGAGCTGGAAAAACAACTATTTTATACCGTTTACAAGTGGGAGAGGTTGTAACAACAATTCCCACAATAGGCTTTAATGTAGAACAAGTAACTTACAAAAATCTTAAATTCCAAGTATGGGACCTGGGCGGACAAACAAGTATAAGGTAAAACATTAAGGATCGATTAATACTTTTATTTTGTAAGTTTTATCCTGTTTTTATACTCATTATTTTTTTTCAGGCCATACTGGAGGTGTTATTTTTCTAACACAGATGCTATCATATATGTTGTTGATTCCGCTGATAAAGATCGGATAGGAATTTCAAAAGATGAACTGTATTATATGCTTAAGGTAAGCAATCCTGTATTGATAATTATTGTAATTTATCTAGGACAGTTTTAAATATCCATTATTGTGTCCTTTGGCTGCATTTGCTTCTTTCTTAATATGCATTGTCTAAGTTGTCTCACTATCATTAAAACATACATTTTTTAATTGTTGTCCTTAAAATACTAGTTAGTTGTTGGAGGAGTAATAATAGATAAGATTAGTTTTAAATAAGACCCCAAAAGTGAGATTCACTAAAGTGCTTAGTCATATCATGATTCTTTATACTGCGATAGGGGTTTTTGAAATTTATTCCTGCCAAACATAGAGATTAAAGATAAATTACTTTGTTGAGTGTTATGGTTTACTTGGGGATCCATGGATCAGAGGAGTCATACCAGGAGTGAAATTTGGGGGGGGGGGTGTTGTAATACCCTCAGCCAACTTTGCAATAACAAAGACTAGATAAGAGTCCATGATTTAGAAATTAATTTGTATCGGATAGTACAGTGTTATTAAACAACTAGAGCCATCTGGTGACCGGAGGACAAGGAGATATGTATGTTTTGACTATATTTCCTTTAAACTCACACTTATTATAACATAAAATTATATCACTGTAACAAGTGTATTGGCAGTTTTATTATAATTATAAGCTGGAGTGAATATCAATTTATTAATAAAGTGTAAGAATGTTTTCATATATTACGTGATTTGAAGTGTTGAACATTAAATTCAGCAAATTCCTTGCTTTGTTCCTGTTGGCCGAGAGAAAGAAAAAAAATCAGTTTTCATATTCTATTCTAAAAATCCAGTCCAAACAAGTTTAAATTGATTGACATATTTTTTACAAACTCTTCTTATTGAGGATTAGACGTCACTGCCTAATTTAAAATAAAAGTTAATGTTATGTTAATTTTAGGGTTACTGAGATTTATCATTTGCAAAAGTTTCAATGTTTCCTATTTATACCTCCCAAAGATATTAAGGAAAACCTTGGGCCCTATCTTCCACATATCTCAATTACTATTCAGTTCAAAGCACTTCTGGTTATCATAACTCCACCTCAAACTATGCACTAACGACACTCAAGGTTCACTGAATATACATAATAAAGTTCACCTAGATGGATGGATTGGTAATTCTGAGCTATTATCCGGTTAACTTCAATTCCCTCCATACTGTAATATTACATTAGTGTAGTGCTGAATATTAATATTCAGTCCTAATTATGTGTCGGAAAACGAAAATATATTAATAAACTTAATTTAGTAGTCGTCTGGCTCACTATCGGTATCTGGCTCATGAACGACGCGAGATAAATTTTGTAACACTAAAATTTCCAAAATACGCCATCGGTGGTTAAAACCGAGGGTGGGGGTTTTCTTGTTCTAACTTTAGTATAAAACAAGAGTACATCACATTTTTAGGGCGATTGGTCAGATCTACAATGGCGAGGACGAGCAACCTCGCGTCGTTCATGAGCCTGATACCGATAGTGAGCCAGACGACTACTAAATTAAGTTTATTAATATATTTTCGTTTTCCGACACATAATTAGGACTGAATATTAATATTCAGCACTACACTAATGTAATAACCCCCACCCTCGGTTTTAACCACCGATGGCGTATTTTGGAAATTTTAGTGTTACAAAATTTATCTCGCGTCGTTCATGAGCCAGATACCGATAGTGAGCCAGACGACTACTAAATTAAGTTTATTAATATATTTTCGTTTTCCGACACATAATTAGGACTGAATATTAATATTCAGCACTACACTAATGTAATATTACAGTATGGAGGGAATTGAAGTTAACCGGATAATAGCTCAGAATTACCGATGGATTATTACTGAGATCAATGGCAACTTCATGTAGATTTTGTTTGTTTGGTTTGACTTACGTCCACTTTATGCTACAATGGCTAATCGGGACGGGTTATCTACAAGTTACCACCCTTTTCTAGCCAGGGTGGGCCAAAGGAGTTTATTTAATGAGTCCGTCACTATATCAATTTCTTCTGCTCAGGGCGGGAATCGAACCCGCCACTCTAGGTCTACTACCATTCGAGATTAAGACCAACGTCCTAACCCGCATGGCCAACCTTAGCCCCCCATGTAGATTTACACACAGACAAAAAAATTCTTTTTATGACAACAATTGGGCTCACTTATGCTGGTCGATTTTCCATATGCATATATATATATATATATATATATATATATATATTAACGTCCACTTTTTACAAATGGGTTATCTACAGGTTACCACCCGTTTCTAGCGAGGGTGGGACTAAGGATTTTATTTAATGAATTTCGTCACTAAATAAATTCCTTTGCCCAGGCGGGAATCGCACTCGCCACTCTAGGTTTACCATGTGAGATTAATGTCACGCTTTAACTCACATGATCAACCTGAGCCCCCTCCATATTTTTATCAACATTTACAACAAATAGTCTTATATTGATTTACAAATATTAAATCTTTTTCTAGATCACCTGTCCTTTTCTCCTTGGAGTGGCATCTAACAATTTTTTTTCTCTCTTCAGTCTTATTCTTTTCCTCATAACAGATTTATCTTAATGGAAGTCAGCTATTGAAGTTGTACTCATGTCTCGATTTTTGAAAACTTTCTTTTAATTCCCTTGATCCTCCCTAGGAGATGATGAAAATGAGGTGTGTGTGGGTAACCAAACTCGATATAAGACTAAAGATGAAGTTAATTAACGGCTGAAATTGGACTTTGGGGATGGGGGCGGGGTTTAAGCAGGAGAAAATTGAAAGTTCAATATATCTTTGTTATTATAAGTCAGATATGAAAATTGTATACAACCAATCTTTTTGTAAATTTAATTTTCTATAAATGTTATTCTACACACTTTTTCTCTATCTTGAATATTTACCGCTATTTTTGGATTTTTCAATTTTCAGCCTTCAGTGAACCTTCACTTTTAGCCATCACACTTTAACAAGACTCGAATGTATCATGAAATGTCTTATTCCAAGCTTAAATACCAAATGTTGTTTTCAAGAAATCTTTAGTAAATTATATGAATGCAAAATGACATCATCAATTAAGATTTTATTCTCTTCTCAAAAATGTTTATTTAATCTTTATGGTACAAGTACTAATCTTTATGGTGGTATCAAGATACGTAACCAATTCATTCAACACTAAAGAGCATATTCGTTAATTTCTTAAATTAGACCAGGAATAGCAGTGGTTTAGAGCCAGGGGGAATTCAAAATAACTCCATTATTGTGAGTTGAATCGGAAATGTTTACGTAACCAATGTTGTTAAAATATTGATACTCTACTGTTGCTGTTCTATACATTTTTTTGCAACTCAAATATTAAGTGAGTTATTCGTATTTCATTGTTTTCAGCCTTCAGTAAACCCCCACATCTACTAATCACACTTTTATTTAGAAATGAGAATATATGGTGTGATGAGATTGGTAGTGTGTCATAATAGCACGTGGGAGATCTGCTTAGTTTTTGCAGCCCCTACAGTAGAGACTCTTTCTTTCTCAGCTTATTTAACCACTACTGTTTGCCCCTTTTTAAAATCACAGAATATCGCATGTTCTGTTATAATATATGATGGATTCTGCTATTCATGCTCACAGGAAATACTGAACAGGGGACAAGGCTATATAATTCTCTCACATAACAATATCCCTCAGTTCAAACAACTTGGTAACCAATTCTGTTCAAGGGCTAGTATTATTAATATAGATATATGTAAAAAAAGTACACAAATGTGTATAGTACATATAAACCGAGTATATTTCTGTTATCTTATAAAAAAAAGAGGTAGGGAAGTATAGTAATTAAATCCTCCATTTACCAAGGATTATAAAAATACAGTCTTCTTTGAAAGTAGCTTTGACAGTTTGAACAAAATAAAAACTTTCATTTATAAGTTTAATTGGCTGGGATTCTGCCTGTCAAATAATGTTGTATCTTCTATTAACTTTACTTTAGTCACACATCTCGTTTTCACAGCACCTCTTATTAGGAGAATTAGAATGAACTATGATTATTTTCTTTGTCCAGATCTGTCTTAAGTGTTTCCTCTGTTTCCTTAGGATTAATTAGTGATTTGGATAGAAAGGTGACCATGATATGCATGACAAACAGTCCTGCTGTATGGAGTCCTTTTCTTGGCTTATAAATTTTCTCGCCTTATTGATTTTCTGTGCTTCGTTCTACACAAAGTTAACTGTTCACACTTTTGTACTTGGACTGGCACTGGTGGTGTTAACACCTTTTTTTTAAACATAGTTTTCTTTCTTAAATGTTTTATTTGTATGATATATTTCAAAAAAATCAGCGAACTTCTATTATTTGTTATGCAAATGTTGCATCTACATTTTTCTATTTCGCATAAACTAAAGTCCGTCATGCAGGGGCATAAACTAAATAGATTTCCCATGTGAAGTTTCACAATAGATAAATCTACATACTGGTAACACTTACCACCGTGAATAAATACAACCGGTAATGAGAAATCTATCAGTTAATTTTAATATGCTCCCAACGGAAAGTGTCTGAATTGTAAAGAAACAGATCTACCAACCACTCAGAGCTGAACAGATAGATAAGACATATTTCTACTCACTTTTTCGATCTGATGCGTAATAACATAGATATGTTATTATAACGAATTTTTGAAATTCGCCCCCTCTAAATCCCCCCTCCCTCTCGGTCCAATTTCAGCTGTTAATGAACTTGGACTTTATTTTTACATAAAATATCGAGTTTGGTAATGATTAAACAATAATTGCCACAGTTATAATTTTGAACCGACCTCATTTTCACCATCTCCTGGGTAGGATTGATGGATATTTGTGGAAACTTTTAGAAATCCCACCATGAGTATAACCTTAATAGCTGATTTCCCTTAAGGAAAATCTGTTTAAATTGGTGTAGGTAAATATGTAGGTATAGGAAGGGTTGTTTGCAGGCAAAGGGTTGGAAGAGATACCTGGAAAGAACCAGAACTCAAGGGAAAATAGAAAGGAAAAGAACATTCACATGCTCTCTGGTGGCATCGGAAAATAGATTCTAGAAATCATCAACATATGTCACTAGTCGTCTGGCTCATATGTGATCATTTCATGATTCAATAATGAGCCAGTAGCACCTGGAGTACAGTGGGCAACTGACTTATATGTGCCATCAGCACCCTGGTCACTGTGTGTGTGCTTATATAAGAATCTATAGGACCATTACCACCTATAAAAGCGTGACCTGCAATGCATTACAGCCGGAACTAGGGCGACTGCTCCCCAAGGGCCAAATTAACCCAATGCATCCTGTTGTCCTTGAGAGCAATAACATTTCTAACGGTAGCATAACTTCACAAGTCCTGATGTGTCTAGCATACCTGAATACGTCTTAGTGTCACATTTTTACTTGGGGCCTTATCATTTTTTTAGGAAAACTATAATATTTTCTATGTTAACCTCCTTATGTTTGCCTGTGGGAACAGCTACAGAACTTTATATCAGTGTTCCTGCCCTGGATTATTCAGCAACTCATTAAAGTGCCTTGCCTATCATTGAATTTATGAACATCAATCAATGGATATGTTTTTACCTTTGATTTCATATTACTCCTTTTTTTTTTTGTAACTAGCAATACTAACTCTCCTTCATGCTATCGTTCCATTAAAATGATTGTGTTTGTTAGTACAGCTGTTCTGGATTTTATCCAGTTTTAACATGCCCCTTTTCTTATTAAAATATCCAAATTACTCGAGTAAGTTTGTTTAAAAGTAAGGAAGCTTTTCTTTCAGCATTTCATATTTCATGATAAGTTGGCTATTTAAAGGACAGCATTTAATAAGTGTTGTTTTTGAAATAAATGGATAGGATGGTGTGGCTTTCTCCATCAAACTCATTTTGCTTAAAACCTGTAATACCCAAATGTGTAATAGCACTTACCCAAAATTAATAGTGCATTGAAAACCCACTAATTTGATGTTATCATTTTGACAGGAGGAAGAATTACAAGGAGCAGTACTTGTGGTGCTTGCTAACAAGCAAGACATGGAAGGGTGCATGAGTGTCGCTGAAGTACACCAGGCTCTTGGTTTGGATCAATTAAAAAACAGAACATTCCAGATCTTCAAAACATCTGCTGTGAAAGGTGAAGGACTTGACTCAGCTATGGACTGGCTGTCGAACGCCCTTCAGAATAAAAAGTGAATTCTAGAGCTAGTCAATAATACGTGAACTCTTTTGAGTGGTTAAGAAGGCTGGATAGGGGTTAAATGTCAAGTCTGGCACCCAATGCTCCTTTTTCCTGCTCTGTTCTTTTTTGGCAGACAGTAAAAAGTAGTGTTTTAGTTTTAAACTGTTATCCTCTGTACTCTGGAGGAGCAAGGCTGAAACGCCAAACAAAATGTTTAATAATCAATATTTACTTGGGTTAAAAAAAACCCACTGTACATGTAATTTATATTTAAAATGGCTTTAAATGTTCTTTATCCATGAAAGATTTGAAAACTTTTCTATTTATTGCTGTGTTCATAAAGAAAAAAAAAAGTTATAGTTATGTATATTTATTATATATATATGTAAACATATATATTTTCTTTCGGAATTGAAATGTCACATAGTCTAGATTTTCCACTTTGCTTTTATGTGCATATTTCGATTTTGTGTATATTATTTGTGTATTTATATCTTATGTATATTATATCTACATTTATACAATAAACGTGAAATGTATAATATGCACTTTTAAATTAGTCATTTTGTAATTTACTCACATTACAACACCCTTTAATAAACAAATTTTGTTAATGGGCTTTAGAATAAAATAATGCTCATTTATATGACTAGAGAGGACTATTTTCAAATATAGAAAGACCGCAGGGGCCGCATAAATTAGGTGATTTCCCATGTGCTGTCATAACACGCCAGCACAGGGGCTGTGATCACATCAGGCACATATTCTATATATGTGTAAATAACCGATGAGAAGGGAGGTAGGGGTTTCTGAAGGCAGAATACAAGACAGTATGAATAACTCACATTATACTTGAGTTCCGAAATATTGCACAGAACATCGATAGTTTAATGAGATTGGATCTATAACATTTTATGAACCAACTCAAAATAACGAAGATATTTTGAATTTTCGAATTCCCCCCTCTAAACCCCTACTATTCCAGGTCCAATTTCCACCAATGACAATTTATGATCTATATTGTTGACTGTAACAGTTAAATATCGAGTATGGTACTGATCAAATAAACATTTTTGAGTAAAGAACGAAAAATCTTAATGATGAGATCATCACATTATGTATTTGCATTTATCTCACAAAATAAAAGTTCAATGAAAAAGATATTTGGTATTTACCCTTGGAATGAAGTGTTTCATGACATAACAGCTTATTGTTGATATTACATGAGTAGTAGTGGGGGTTTACTCATGCCAGAAAACTAAAATATGGAAATACCTCGGTTAATATTCATTATAAAGAATACATGTACATAATATTACATTTGCAATAAGATTGATTCTATACAATATTTTGTTCCATCACATAATAACAGATATTTTGAATTTTCAAAATTCCCGATAGATGGATATTTGAGGAAATTTTTCGAAAATTGTATCATGAGTACAACTTCAATAGCTAATTTCCCCTGAGGGAAATCTACTAAAAGTCTTTAATACAGGAGAAGTGCAAATAGGTGGTTTTCTGGAAGTTTTTGAATAAACAAATTATAACAATAAAATAAAATAATAGACTAATGAAGCTGGCAAAACAGTAATTTAAAAGTAACAAAAGGACATTTGAAATGCAACTGCATTAACAATTACATTAATTTAATGAAATAAGAACTGCAGCCCCCATCATTGATATTATAATTGGTTCAAACACGTGTATACTGGTGTATACATAATATAAAACATTATGTTTACTTCTGCAATGCTCTGCACTCTTATTTTTGGCTTCAGTAAAGATTTTAAGACTTTTTTATGGAATAGTAAATGCAAGTTGCAAAAGATTGTTTAACAAACAATTATAGATAAATTGACATATATATGTGTATGTTGATATCAAATTTTAAAATTCAAACTGATGTTTTTTGGCACCCATTTACTATGATTAACAAAGATTTGAAGAAATTTTGCCAAATGAGCAATGGCTTAGCTGTTAATTAAAAACACTTGCACACATCTTGGCAACCATTAGTTATACGAAAAAAGCAAAAAGCCAAATTTTAGGAAATTTGCATAAGATTGGTTATATAACATTTTTCTATTAGTCATAATGGTTATTTCGAAGTTTTGATTTAACACCCCTTATAAACCCCTTTCCCTTCCCCCATGTCTGATTTTAGTAGTCAAACTGATGCTTTCGGTAGATATTTATTATGTTTCGTGAAGATTTGAAAGAATTTTTGAAACAACTATTGTGTTGAACAATTGAAACGTAATTGAACAATTACGGAGGCCGTTCATCTACACAACAAAGGGTTGTAGTCTATGGCTAAAAAGATCTTTTATTTAATTTCTTCTGACCACTGACCATATTGAACTATTAACATTTCAGTTTTCAGACAATGATGCACAAGTTTTGTCAGTTCTTGAATGGAATTGTTTGTTTGTCGTTTCTGCCCTATTCTATATTAGTCTTCAATCTTAAACTAGACATGTTTATCAGAAGGGTAACCTTTCAAACAATTGTTCACTCAGTTATATCTATTTCAAACCAACACCTGTGCTACTCTTGTAATATGAATTCAGACAATTTAAATTTGTATACTTTTGTGGCATTATTCAAACAAAGATTTACTGGAATGGCTACTACATAAAAAATATGTGAAGGGGAGGGTGGAGGATGTGATTGAAGGAACTGCACAATGTTGGTTTAGGCGTTTCACCTGGGGCTACACAACCCTTGAAGATGAACCACACACTGGGTGGAACATGGGGCAATAGAAAAGGCAGGTAATGAAAATCTGTCAACTGGTACCTGTTCTTGGGACTTCTAAGAAAACGATATGCTGTTATCACAAATCCCTTGGAAGAAATATTGGGTTTTGCCAATTTGTAAAAACCATATCATTAGGTAGAGACGTATGCCTAAAATTGCTCACCAGTCTTTGAAGACACTTGTCTGGTTGCACATAAAGGTACGTCATGTTTTGGTGGAATTTCGAGTGTTTGGTATACTTTGAACTAGCTTCTGATGGTTATGCATGGAATGCAGAACTTTTTTCTCACCTGGAGTGGGTGGTATAAAAGTTTTTATACTTAGTATCTTGCCCTGTTCCATAGAGAGTTCCAACAACAATATAAATTGTATCTTTATAATGCTAGGATAACTCTGAATGAAATTGAAGGGCATGATGATCTGAATATTCTATCAACACTCGAATCAGAAGATAGACTGGCTCCGGTCTTCAAGAGTTGGCTGATGGGGTGTCTCAAGATAGTCCAACTCAAGGGTATATGCTTTGAAGATTGGCCTGCAAGCTGTTAATTTTCAAATACCATTTTATTACACTGTACCAAATACCAACTCAATAAAACTGTACCAAATTTGAGTTATACTCAGTATTTCTGAATGCCTAGATCTCAGAGAGAATGATGTATACGCTCAGGTAATATTGTTTTTTCCCAATAAATGCTCCTCAATGAGAAATCATTTTTTTCCTTAGATATCTTGGTTATCTTCGTGTTACGAAGAGCTTTTTTGACAGATGTTCCAGTCATTCTAGGGGTATATTCTGCTGTGTTCATTTTACAAAGATGAAGGTTTTTTGGGTATTGAAAAATAAACTATTAAAGAATAACTGGATGTAGGTTTATTACTAAGAGTTTCCTACTACAACATTGATAGTCTTCATGAGCTACAAAATTACTGTCTGCAAGAGCTGTATAATTAGTGCTTTTTCATAAGTGCCTAATTTTTAGGGACTACATTTAAGTTCCTTTTCATAATATAACAAATATAGATCCAATAATACTTTAATGTATAATATTATACATTGATCATTGCCCTTAATTAGACAGTACCTGAATGGTTTAGAAAAAAAGATTACGGTTTACCGATATATATATATATATATATATATATATATATATATATATATATATATATATATATATATATTTGGGTGTGCCATGAAGTTAAAATTGTTGTCAATTTATAAATATTTATCTTAATAGTAAGTATTAAAAAAATATCTGTTAGAAAATAAAAAGTCTGTCATGTAGGGGCCGTGTAAACTAAGCAGATTTTCCACATTCTGTAGTCCATGCTGTTGACCTCTTCTCACCATATATTTTCTATTTCTGAGTAAATTTTCAATGAATAGAAGAGGAGTTTTTACAGAAGGCTGAAAAGAAGAAAGGACAAATAACTCGCTTAATATTTCAGCTACGAAAAAAATGTATGGAACAACAATAGTTTAGTAACACTGATAATGTAAAATATTTTGATCTAATACATACAATAGTTGAATTCTTCATATCACATTACAAAATGCATTTAAATGCAGACTGTAATATTCTTAATAAAATAAAAAAAAACATTAAAAAAAATACATACAATAGTAACAGATATTTCGAATTTTCAGTCCCTCCTTCCCCCAAGGCCGATTCCAGACATTACCTAATATAGTCTTCAGTCTTCCATGAAGGTGGTAAATATCCAATGTTGTGTTCATTAATTAAAAATCATGTAGTTCAGAACGAAAAATATTTGTACATATCTCACTCAGTAAAAGTTCAATGAAAACAATATTTGATATTAAAGCTTTTAATAAAGTGATTCACGATATTACAGCCTAATGTTAATGTAACATGAGTAGAAGTGGGATTTTCCTGAAGCCTGAAAACTAAAATATGCATATATTTTGGTTAATATTCATACAGAAAAACCAACGAAATTAAATTTGCAATAAGATTGTGACTATACAATTTTTCAATGTGACATATAATAACAAAAGTATTTCGGAATTTCTACCTCTACGCGGCACCTCCCACTGGTCCAATTTCAGTCGTTAATGAAATTGAACTTTAGTTTTTCATAGAACGTTATATGTTATAGTACTGTTATAACCCACAAATATGTTATCTTGAACCGACGCCATGTTTGTCATGTCCTAGATAGTACTGATGGAGATACGAAGAAATCGCATCTTGAGTACTACCAACTGATTTCCCTCAAGGGAAATTTGCTAGCCTGACGTAAACCTAACATACACATATCAACAAAGATATTTTGAAATTCATCCCATCTTTTCTACCCCCTCCCACTGTCCGATTCAGCCATTAACAAATTTGATCTTTAGTTCTACATAAAACTTTCAAATATCGAATATTGTAAGGGTCAAACAAAAATTGCGAATTGCCCACAAATATACTTTGCAATCCACTGGCCTCTTGAAAAATATGAAGGATAAAAATCAGCTGAAGTAGTCATAACTGTTAGTGACCAACACTAAATAGGTTAATTTTAGTAAACCCTCACTTCATCTCATCTCGTAACAATATGTTGGATATACCATGAAACATCTCATATTCTGGCTTAAATATCAAATATGTTTACTAAAAAACCTCACTAGATGGGATACGTGCAAATACATTTTGTAATGATGCTACCAATTAAGATTTTATTTCTTGACTCAAAAATATTTATTTGATCTGTACCATTCTGATCTCGATATTTAACCATTACAGTCACGAAAGATTATATTTGCTGAAATCAGACTAAGCATAGTGGGTTTAAAGGGAAGGGAATTTGAAAATTCAAAATAACTGTTATTATGAGTCAGATTGAAAAATTGTATACAACCAATCTTAAAATATAGATGCTTTACAATTGTTCTATACATTTTTTAAACTCAAATATTAAGTGAGTTATTCTTACTTTCTTGTTTTCTGCCTTCAAAAAAATTAAACATCCACTTCTACTCTTTAGATTTTAATTTAGAAATAGAGAAGTATAAGACCTGCAGGGTGTTATGCTAGTTTGTGGGAAATCTGGTTAGTTTATGCAGACACAGATGTATGATGAATTATTTAATTTATTTTACAAATATTTAAAATAGAGGAATAAACAGTATAAACCTTTTACACTGATGATGAATATTCTTAGGGTCCTTTTTTAATACGAGATAAAATAAAGTATGTTGGTATTATAAAGAACTCTATAGAAGAGAACAGAAGAATGCTCTCACAATTCATTCAGTTCTGTTAGCCATAGCAAAGGCAATAGAATACAGTCCATTATAATTATTACTTATGTAGATGCTAATTTTCATCAAATAACAAAGACATTGAAGAAAGAAATCCATATTCCTCAGCATTTGAACATGTGGAAGTTTTTATGAATTTGAATATTAATTTTTTTAAATGAAAATTTTGCCTAAACATCACATAAATGACCAGCTGCTGACCACATATCTTTTGATGGCAGTCATGTGGTCAACTTGATAGGCCTCTTGCCATTCGATCCCAAATATCTTTATTCAAGTAGTGACAGAAAGAAGTCTAACTTCAAAACCTCAGAGACTGCATCATTAGCATTTACGAGTAGTGTGCGATCTCAGGGTACAAAACTGCTAATGACATGGTTTTCTACAATTTATTGCCAGGTTGGGACTAAACGAGCCTGCCACTACATAAATTCCTATGTTATCTTGGGAATTGAACCCTTGACTCTAAGTTTATCAATGGTGAGGAAATAATCATATAGAAGAATATGGCATTTCAAATTTTTGAAAAAAACATTTTTTCTTTAACCTATATAGCCCCAATCAATATTTGTTTTCACATTTCTATGGAATTATTTATTTTGACCCTCCTTAAATCAATTTTGACTAGTTTCATCATGACTACTTACATATGTACTAATCTTGTTTAGCTCAAAAATAGCTTGCTGTAAATGTTGAGATTACATATTGGGGACAGCTGTAATTTGTCTCATTACACCTTCCCTTATGATTGAGATCCATGTAAAAAAGGAACTTTACAGGGGAGCAAAAATAAAAAATTGCTAATTTCTCTGTACTTAGGAGAGATGCAGATTTGTATGGGACCTTTTTTTTTATTTGCTTTAAATATTATTCAATGATTTTTTCTGATCTGATTCATTGGAGCAAATATTTTATACAAATTCCAAATGAAATAATTTTCAATGAAGAGCAACAAAAAGACTTTGTTTATTTAATTTAATAGGAGTACAAGAATATCATGTGGTGTCCAAATAGGATTTTTTTAACCAAAGAGTTTCTAAAAGTTGAAGAGAATTTTAAATATAGAAACTATAATTAATAAGAAATACAGAAATTTTAAATGAAATTTATGTTCATAAGAATTAAAAAAGGAATAAGCTATGCTCTAGAATTAGATTCTTGAGATTTATGGATTACATCTGCAAAATCTGATGAGAATGCCTATCACCATAGATGCCAGGCAGCTATTTAAATATGGAATGTTTAAATTAAATTTATTTTCATAAGAATTGAAAAAGGATAAGCTACAAAGTAGCATTATTTATGAAAAAAAAGAAGTAAATAATGTTTTATGGACCCTTTGGGAAAATGATGAAATATCTTGTTCCATGGGCTTAACTTTCGATAAACTTGTTAAACACATACATAAGAAAGTCCGTCACGCAGGGGCTCCGTAAACTAAGCAGATTTCTCATGTGAAGTTACACAATAGAGAAATCTGCATACTGGTAACCCAACACCACTGTGATCAAATACATATGGTAATGAGAAATCTTTCAGTTAATTAAAATAAATTCCCAACTGAAATGGCTTCTGAATTGTAAGAATAATTTATATTTTAATAACTCAAATTTTAGTAGTCCAAGAACTAAAGAAGGGGGGGCCGGATGAACAGAAGGTATTTGCATAAATCTCCCAAAGTAAGAAGGTAAGGGAAGGTTAGAAACGACAGTAAGGTTAGAAGAAGCCTCCCACCTGAGCCCAGCAATGACGGAAATGGCCGACCTAATCCGAACTATACCCGACCACAGACTTCATAAAAATGCAAATATCTCGGTTATTATTCAAGATAGAGAATAAATGTATATAACAATATATATAGTAAATTTAATTTGCAATAAGATGGGTTCTATACATTTTTTCGATCCGATGCATAATAACGGAGATATTTTGAATTTCCGAAAATCCCCCCCACCCTCTAGTCCGATTTCAGCCATTAACGTACTTTCTCTGTCTTTTTACATAAAACGGTTGAATATCGAGTTTCGTAACGATCAAACAAAAATTGGGACCGCTAGAGCGTTAACAGACAAATATATATATATATATATAATTTTGAACGGACCTCATTTTTTCGTCATCCCCTGGGTAGGATCGATGGACTTAGGATCTTGTCATGAGTACGACCTCAATAGCTGATTTCCCTTAGGGGAAATCTGCTAAAAAATATTTACAGGTAAATCAACAGGATTTTCCTCGAGGCGTTAAAAATACTAAACCCGCAAGATAGTTTTGTGTTGTGGGATCAGCATTTCTTTTACTGCTATCAACTAATTTTAGTAAATTTCCCTTAAGGCAAAATTTTGATCAAAAGGGGAGGCGCTCAACTAGACATTAAAACCATTCCAAATACAAAATTTCTAAATTTGATGCATAGTTGTTTTTGAGAGATTTGCAAGATTACATTCATATGTATAGTCATAACTAGTTCAGGGATTGTCAAACAGATAATTCAACTGAAATTTGGAAATATATCGAGATTACAATACTTCCATCACTTTTTAAAAAGAAGTAAAAACTGAAACTCTACTGAAGATGAAGTACTTATAATTCTCAAAGGGTTGGGTAAATGGTGGAAAAGTCATTGTGAAATAATTCGTTTAGAGTTATGACAGTTCAGTTTGAGTGTGGTAAGTAGAAACGTTTTATTTATTCTTACAGTAATCATATTTTATGACTGGTGCAATTTAGTGACATTCAGTTAAATTTTTATCACCAATTTAGCATATATGCACATTTCTGCATATATTTTCAGTATTGTCCTACATTATAATTTTTGGAAATGTTGTTATGTTTCAAGTAGTGTAATATGCGGTCTATATACTGGCTAAGTCATGTGAGCTCTTAGATAGCAGTCAGTTGGCATATGTTTTATAGTAAGTCTACAGTTACAGTGTTGGCAGTAGGGTTCATCTTCTCCAGTAAGTGTGAGTCAGTCGTGAATGGCCAATTCTTAACCTCGTTAAAACTACTTCTCTTCTAAATAGCCTTTTTGAGGAAGGCCATTCACAAAGTATATGTTTCAGTTCTCGAAGTTTGTTGTCAGTTGCGGCAAACCAAGATTTCTGCCATGAATTGATTACCATATGTTTTGCTTAGGCTTGAATATCTTGGTGTATACAATATGTGTAGTTTAAGTTCTTTTCTGAGTAGCTGATTTGGCGAGTTCGTCTTACTAGTATGCTTTATCTAATGTTTGTATGTCCGAGTAACCAGTACATAGTTATTCTTTTGTTTAATATCTGGATATTGTGTAATATGTACGAGATGAGTGGATCTGAATTATATATGTTTTTTGGAAAAGTAAAACATTCATAGAGAGATACCTCATTAGGAGCCTATGGTTATTAAGCACAAGTTACTCCTCTACAGCAGACATCCCTCGAGTGGAATGTTTCACTGTATTTAGCTCAATCTTAATCTCATCTAACACATCCATTAGGGCTGCAGCATTCTATCACTTATTCTTCTGACATTCAAGAGGAATGCCATTTCCAAATCTGATCCAATGAGTTGGTTAACCATATTAAGCTGCATTCATGTCTCTCCAGTATAACTCATATTAGTGCAATAGCTTTCCTCTTTCGGTTAAAATAAATGATATTTCATGCCCATTTGTATAGAATATTTGTGTTGAATAACCTAATTCAATCAATGTTTGGTAGGGCAATTCATAACTTTTTTTTAAAAACTCTTTATTTCTACAAATCAACCAAACAATATTCTTTATTCTTCATTCAATGAACACTTATTGTTAGCATACAATGTCAAAATAATGAATGCTTTAAGAGAAAAATCTACTACTCACAGAATGATTAATCAATACATGATTGACTAGTAACTGAAATGATAATTATGAACTGGGTATCCTTTAATTTCAAATGACAGGATCATTCTCTTTAGATACTTCTGAATGATTATGAGGAGACCTAGTGAAATGAAAAAGGATTTTATGAGATAAAATAGGAGGAAAAATCGCAGTGAATATGGAACATTTTATTTCTTTTTTTATGATATGTAACATTAGGAAGTTCATTACAAACCATAATCAATTTGAAAATATATAATTTCCTGACATTCTGATGTACATTAACATGGGGTAGATTATTATACATATAGTTAAGATGCTAGAAATTACATCATCACACTATAAAATCACATTACAATTCTACTACAAACATATTAAATATATTTAACACACATATGTTACCGTGCGTTAGAATTTCAATTTTGTATTGCTTATTTTATATGCAAATATCATTATTAAATATCACCGGGTACAAAAATCTGATTTTTTCTTTGTAAGTAATTTTTTAGAATTGTAGGTATTCAGAAGGAATAAAGCAATTTTGTTTTGACAGCTACTAGGGATGAGAATTAACTGAGAATTTTCATTGAATATTTAGGGAAATTTTGTATCATATAGGAAAGAATTATTGTTTCAATGACTATTAATTACCTCACTACTAAAACTAGATTGAAATAAAATAATAAACATCAAAAACAGTAATATGAAAATTATGGGAGGGGGGGGGCAAAAACCATTCTGATCAAATATTAATAGAAATCTGATCCCAATATTGTTCTCAGATATACAGTGGAAAATCCCAAACAAATCAAACCAAGATCATCCTGAATTTCAAAAATATTCATTTATAGCATTGTTAAACCCTAAAGGCAAATCATGATTTCACAGCCCTTTATATGCTATAAATCAAAATAAAATTGTCACATATGACAATATAATGATAGATATGAGGCAAATAGTTTCAAAACTAATCTTGATTCATTTCTTTTACTAAATAATTCTCCCTTATTTTTCATAATTCTTCAATGAACGACTTAAACTATGAAAGCCAAATTGTCCAAAAACTTCTTGGTAGAGTATGTGAGTCATGGGCACTAAACCATAATGCATAGCCCTAAAATATTTTTGCTGTCAGATTAAATTTTTGAAAATGGACTGAGCTAGTTTTGAAATTAATTGCATAATGTAGACAGGTCCTACTCTCAAAATTAAAAAAAAGTTTCATAAAAACAGCTATGGGGCAGGTATTAACACAATTATTTCCACTTTATTTAAAATAAAATTAACTGTGAGATCCATGCACAAAGGGTTAAAGATCCAAATATATATATATATATATATATATATATATATATATATATATATATATAATTGGCAGAAAATTAGGAAGGGATTAATTATAAATAAAACATTTGTGGGTATCCAAATTCTTTATAAATACTAAAGATATAGGCACAACCTTGGTGTGTAGAACAATGATTTTAGATTTGAACACAGAAACATTTTTTGAAAGTTGTGATGAAATAAGGAATGAATAGGAGGGAGGGGGGAAGAGAGGGAAGTAGTTAACATTCATCAGGATCGATAATGTATATACTGGATTACTTATTTTGTTTTAACTATGTTTTTTTTTTTTTTTTTAACTAATTTATTAAAGCTTTCTGATAAGTATCTATATTAAGAATTACTCCACACATATGCCTCAAATTTATTTTCTGTGTTATATTTATCCATAAAAATATTTATGGACAGCTAACAATAACCTTTTAAATGCTATACACATAATACTTTGTATTATACAGAGATTATTGATATTGTCAATCACATTATACATGCTTAAATAATTAACTTTATATTACATATTTAGACATATATCACTTATTATTTTAGCAATGAATATTTTAGAATTGTCCTATGTACAAACACAACACTAAACACTTCATTAATCATTAGTTTTAATAATGTATCTATGTTCTTTGTTGTTGTTGAACTCTTCCCCTTCCTTGCCCTTTCTTCTCCTGCCCAGCAGCGATATAAGAAAATACACATAGTACTGAATAGCATATCTGGTCCGCCTAAAAAGAAGAAAAGTAGAAACACTGATAAGAATATTTTATTAAAAAACATATTTCAGAAATTTTTTTGAAGTTTAGAGTATTAAGTATCAATTAAAATTGAATTTATGTTTGATGGAGACCCACATACAACATTCATACTAAACTAGGGATGAGGAGGTCATCAAAAAGACTTTAATTCATTTATTTACCTAGCTCTTATTTTGCATAAATTAACATTGCTCTGGAGCACTTTTACCAATTTAAATTTAATGGATAACATAAAAGAATATTAGTTTTTGATGACCTTCTGACCATATCTAGTGCAGAATAAAACTGAATTATTCAATGCTTAAACATGTATTATTCTTTCGCCACCTGATACCCTTCATTCATCTGCTTAAAGAACACACCGAGAGAAAGAGAAAACTTTTACATTATATTTGATTCATACAATATGATACTTGAGGAAATACATTTTGGGGCCCTAACATTAATTCTAATTATCGTCATTGGAGATTTTTTTTATATTTGTACAATGTTCTAGGACAAGATCCCCCACCATGGCAAGACTGCAGGTAGGTTAAAGTTACAGTTTTAATTCTCGTCCTTGCATATGCCTATAATCAGCTTATGCAGGTTATAGATGGATGGCTCTCTAAAATTCTGCCATACAAATTCCACCCACTCTTTTACTAATGGATCTATTGTTGGATAGACTTCTGTAGAAATCAACAGGGAATCACTGGATTTCCCCTTGCACCTCTTCCTTCCCTTGTTTGGTTTCATGAAAATTAGGACATTTTGTTCACCGGAAGAATTTTAATGTTTAGATCTCATAAAAAATTGAAGTAAATAATTCAGAATATAAACACCAAAAAAAAAGTTATTTTCATCCTACATATAAGTAATTTAATATCTAATTTAAGCGCCAAATCCACATTAAAAAAAAGGTCCCAAAAAAAGTGATATGAAGACGCGAAAGGAATGTGCGGTCAGAAACAGTATGATCAGAATACTACTCTACTTGTCAAAATTATTGATCTGAATAATTATGACCTGTGGGAGAATAAATCCAGCAATAGTCTAGCAGCGTTTGAACCCTGGAATTTAAGAATGTTAATGTCAATCACTAAGCTACCACATTTGTGCAAAGTTCAAGAAGAAAATAAATTTAAGAATAAATTGTATTATTGATAAAGTAACAGATTCAGTAGAATACAGTAGGTATACAACTAAGGTGTGCAACAATGGGATTATAATTAAACTTATGAGTGCATTAAGTTGTGCAAAAGTGTGATTTATAAAAATAACCAAAGATAAATTTGAAATAATTGAAATGGAATATCTTCAAAGTATTTTTTTCTGTATCCCATTAAAACTTATAGTTAAGCTCTCTCATTTTTGAATATGATGCATTGCAGTCATTCAAAGCATAATTGTATTTATTGAAAAACCTACCGATAGTTTGTAAAAACTATTTTAATATCTGAGGGGATTTGAATGAAAAACTAAGTAAATTAATTTATATTGTAATACATAATTATTAGTGTTCTGCTTTAAGTATACAGCTAATTTAATTCTGGCTTAAATACATTTGTCGACAAACTGAACAAAGAGAAAGCTCAGTTGGCAAGAGTAGTTAAAAGAGTTGAGCAGAATTTGGAATCTAGTGCCAATTCTATATTCCTTAAGAATTGTGCATTAGTCATCAAAATTGTGTTTTGTCAGCTAATATCTCGAAACAAAGAACAAGCTAACCAAACATGTTAACATTCAAATGGCAGATGAAATTAATAAAGTTATGCACATTTTTAGAACATTCACTAACACAAGTGAAATGAATAGCTTGACAAATAAAGTCTTAATATTGCCATAATTGGTAAATAGTAGAGATTTCCCATCACCATTTTCTCATTTGCTTAGGTTACAAAATTATTTTTAATCACAAAGAAATGAATATATTTGCCACATTAATTTAATTAAAGGAAAATAAATAGCTTAGTTGAATCTTCTGTACGAAGGAAAATTCACTCTTGCAATTGAAAGAAGCATAACAATTAAAACAAATTTTACCCTCATATTTTCATATTCTTGTGTGAAAAGTAATTGAGATGTTATGGGAAACAGTAAGTAGAGTTACTAATGACAAAGGGCTAATTTGTGACAGGTATTAACTTCTTGTGATTCGAATTTCATGCTATTATTAATGGGAGAAAAATTAAAATGTTTCTTAAGACCACTGTTCATTTTCATTTCCTTAGTGTGGGATAAAATTTCAAAAACTTTGTCTGTGCCATAAAATCACTCCCCTACAGGGGAAATATTTTAATCCTCCTTATGATGATATTTTAATAAAACTCTCAAATATACCTCTAATGTTTTGCAAGTTTACAATAATAGTTGAAAAAAAGAAAAATGAAATGAATAATAAAAGTCTAATAAAACATTTCCTTCTAAAAGATAAACTAACAATTTTTTTTTAAATAAACCTGTTTATATTAAAGACAGAAAAAAGAAGGAGTTTGAAAGATAATTTCAAAATTCAGGCAACCAAAAATACACGATTTAAAAATGATAGTTAAAAAGTTCTTTTCTAAAGCAAAAAAAATTGTTACAGACGCAGAAATAAAAGGGTAAAAGTCTTAATGACATCCATAGCAATTCTAGAATTCTACTCTACAAGCTATTTATTCCCCATAAAATAATAGCTACTTTCCTGACTATTCAATTTATTCCATTGACCCTTCAAAAAGTGTTCAGTTTAGTTTCAAAGAACACTCTAAGATTAATAAATCATTCATAGTAAGACTAATATATGTTTTATGAGATATGCTTGTTATAGAGTGAATAAAATTATCTCCAAATAATTAGCAAGAAAGCTCTAATTACATTAGTTTATTTAAATTATGCTATATAATTAAACAAGCAAGTCATCCTGAATATATTTCTTCAGAAAAAATACCACAAGCAAATGAGAAAACATTTGGTTAGAGTATAAGAATTTAATCATTTTAATGAAAATAAAAACAAAACAAAACATACTCAAAAATCAAATCAAATCAATAATGGTTGTCTCGTCAAATTTCACGAGCTAACTGCTTTGTGAACTCTATAGAAATAACCCGATGAATGTTAAAAATAAGACTGGCAGCCTATAACAAAAAACAAAACAGAAACAAAAGAAATAAAAATAAAATAACAAAAATGTGATTGTGCATAAACAACTACTTAAGTAAACGTAGATTTTCACACAACTTACCATTGAAGATCTATATTTTCTTTGAATAACTTGACGAGTCTTTGGATCTGTAAAAATATTAGTCAAATTACTTGGATTGACAGAAATGTTCAATTTTAATTAACAAAGTCCCAACAAAACATGCTACTATTCATAGAAGTAAAACTTTCCTTTCTTTCACAGCTTATTTAACTTTAATAATAAACACATAACATGAAAACATATACATGTGAAGAAAATAAACCATTACCAATAGAGACCAACAGTTACAAAATAAGTATATATTAAAGACCTTCAAAGCTCTTTTTTTCATGAGAACACTGGACATATGCAAACCATGTATTAAACATGGATGATGAGGGATTAAAAACTCAATTCTAAATTTAATAAATTCAAAATGTTTTAGATAAAAATTACTTATGTAAATTACATCAGCATAATTACTAGTAATAATAGTGCAATCCTTAGGAGTTATTTGTATATCATAATTGCCACTAATTTACTGCTCCTTCACTGAAAAATAATTACCTTAAATAACTAAATGAACTAGGGTCGAGGAAAAGAAGAATTAATGTTGCAAAATCCTTTGCAATGATAAATTATAGATCTTCTCTCCTGGGAGGCTGAGAATTATTACTTTTGAACCCTTTTATAAGAAAGCCTCTATTTGAATTACAGAACAGTAGAAAAAGAGATGTCTATACTTTGTGTATACATTAGTCCTATTATTCTTTATACCTTAAAACTAACTAAATTGTACTTATTTTTGTTATTTCAAATGGAATAAAAGGCTGTTCATTCATTCTTATTAAGGGACATTAATTACACTTTCAAAGGTGTCATGTAGGGTTGGTCTATTTCCTTTGAGTAGAAAGCTTATATGGTTATTTAGTAGCACTTTTGCTTTTATAATTCAACCATTGGGCATAACAGAATGTTTAGAAAGAACAGAGTGACTCAAATAATATTAAAAAAGAATAAGAAAAAAGAAACAAGTAACAGAAAAAGAAGAAAAGATTATTTCTTTCATTAACATTTAATGATAATTATATCAAGCCTAAATTTGAAATAAAATGTATTTAAATTGTAAATCAATTTGAAAAATTAAGTGAACCTAATTGATTTATTAATCAAAATTATTAAGGTAATTATTAATCAAACAATTTATAATTCACAGATACTTATATAAATATCTTTAGCACAACATATGAACGGGCTCATAATTCATATTTAGCTGCATATTTAAAAGAATATCTGATGTGGGAATCACATGACTTCCTTATAATACTATTAAATTATAAAAACAAAATACTCTGTTACACATTATTTAAAATTATTTCATTTGAAAGTTATGTACAATATATTCGTTCTAATGCATCAGATAGAAAAATCTTATAGAACATAGCTTATATTTTTCATGTTAACACAACAAAGGCCCTACTCAAAGTTTTCATATCTGTAATGCATACAAAGAAATTAGCATTTTTTTATTTTTGCTTTAAACCCCTCCTCATTAGTTGATTTGGATCAAAAGAGGAAGTGCACAACTATATGTTATAACAATCTCAAATATGAAATTTCAAGGCAAGCCGTTTTTGAGTCATGTAAGATGTGTACAGATTTGATGCTGAAACTAGTCAAAATGAGTTCAGGGAAGTTCAAAATGGATAATTCTGTTGAAATCTGAAAACCAAAAATGTTATCAATTATAATAATTCTATTACTTTGAAAAAGGAAGTATTAAACAAATGCTCCACTTTCTAGCTCGGAAAGCCTGTTTATAAGAAAAACTCTCCCACTTTTATTCAAAATCCTATAAACCCAACTAACTTTTAATATTGTCTGGCATATAAAGGCTAATTAAACTCCAAAGGAGGTAGAAAGTTCTTCCTCCCCACTAATCACTGGAAGTTCTAGGCCATACTTAGCTTGAGCATCAAATATTTGAATTGGTTGAGCTATTTCAAGTCTAAAAATTGCATTGAATACAACATAAAATGTAAATCACATTAAATTTTAACAATGATGACATCATTAATATTAAGTTCAGTAACAATTAAAAGTGCATTTGAAATTAAATAAATTTAGATGTATGATATAACTACAGTTCTTAACACCAAGTTTCACTTAAATTGGCTTATACAATTAAAGCTATGTCAACTAAATTTTCTATTTTCAAAGAAATTAAGAAATATCTAAATTAAAAATCTGCCAGAGTAAAGAATACAATATATTTATTAAAGTATGATAACATATTCTTATTCATATTTGTGTTGTATATCAACAAGTCTGTCATATGTTATTCATCAAATTTGTAGCACAAAAACTTAAAACTAAATAGAACAACCTTTTTTAGAAACATTATTAAGGAAAACAAAATATTTGTCATAATAGAAGAATAAATGTTTGACTTACTAAATTGCTCTAGGACAAATATTCCACCTTTCTGAGTGAAACATTTCCTTATATGCTCCAGACGAATGAAAAACTGAAATAAAGAAAAGAGATATATTTAACCTGAACACTCACTAATGAGTTCAATTTAAAATAAAAACATACCATAGAAAGCCTGAAGTAGAATAATGAAACATAAAAAGCTATAACAAGTCAGTAAATACTTAATTCCATAGAGTCAATATGCAACATCAAATTTTAAACTGTTTAATGCAACAAAAAGATATTTCAATAAAATATTTACACTAATTATAAAGTTTATTCCAGGCATGCAAGAAACAAAATGATAATGAATTAAGAAGAGATAAAAGTGTGTTCCATTTCATGATGAGTATTATGATTATAATAAAATAGACAAAAAAAATAATGAAAAGTTATTAATGAACTGTTTGCCACAAGAATATTTTATCTGACGTCTGTTATATTTTTTTTTCCAATTCTTTTCTAAATGAGAAATAACATTTTACATACCTGTAGCACCCCTGGAAGTAATCATTAATGAAGAGCTACATTGATTTGCCTTATATGAAAAAAGAGTTATACAAGTTAATCCAATGCTAATGATAAAATATATCTGTGAGTTTTCTGGGACGAACACAAAGCTACGTGTGTAAGGAAAACATTCCAAGTATACTACAGGTTTGGAGGTTTTATGGTTAAGCAGTGCCTAATGCATGCATGATCTCTATGTCGATATAACTGCTATATTATTAAAGGGTTTTATTTCTGCCTAGTCTCAGATAAAGGCACAACGCTATGAGCTAGTGTGTTCTCTGGATTTCTATACATTTATAAGCAACTGATCTTCAGTTATTGGAAGAATTTTGAAAACTAAGCACAAGATAATCGCTTTGTGTGCAACATTTTTATCGGCAAAGCCTTTGCTACAAATTAGTACTAACATCTAAGAGGATTGAAAAGCTCCTCTATCAAAATAAATTAAAGAAATAAATAATGAGTAAAAACAAAATCCGGTTATTAGTAATTGTTCAAACAAATTTGCTATGTAATTTCTACCATGAAGAAAGTAATCAAAAAAGGTAGGAATGTAATTATTATTTGAACTGAGTGATACAGGAGCGTCTAAGGAAACAAGTAAGTACATTGCTGCAGTTACAGAGCTTTGAAAGAACATTAAAACTAAAAATCCTTCACAAAGGTGTAGTGTTAACTAAGCAGATACCCAAGTTGCTGGAATGGGGCACAGGAGACATCTTACAATTCGTTCTTTATTTCTTATAAGAACCCTGCATAAAAAGGAGTTGAAATGTAAATTTGAGGCAATTTGTTTAGTGAAATAATATCTTTAAATAGAAATGCTGTAGTTGTAGGGGGGGGGATTTAAGAAAGTAGAAAACATAAAAATACAAATAATTTATTAATATTTGAGAAAGAGAAAAATGTATAGAAGAATTACTGTAGTAAATTACAATATTTATTTTTGATTTTAAATTTCATATTTTCTCGAAGCAATCTTTTCTCTGCTTCTGGTACAAATCCGGCTGTACTTAACCTGATTTCTAGTTTCACATGAAACAATTAAATATCATAATAGTTAAACAAAAAATGAGGCCTCTCAAGTATTAACAATAAGATATACAGATTATCTACAGACTATGGTCGATGATTGTCACTGTGAATAAGAAGTTATTTCCATGGATACAAACGAGAAGTTATAGGGTCGCAAGGATATACAATAGTTTCATATAGCCTTCAGCATGAGACTATCCAATAATAAAGGTTTCAGGAAGAGTGGAAAGAATTCCACTTGAGGCAAGAACCACATCCACCTCCCCTAGTCTTTCGCCTGTGCGAGTTGACTGATAGTAGACATTATCAACATTGAATGTACAGACAGCAACTTCAATGTATCTCCAGTGTTTGGCTGGGCATGAGAAAGAACCCTTTGAGATATTTTGGAAAATGAGAGAACTCAAAATTTAAGAATCTTCACTTATTAATATAAACATAGTTTAACTTAAATGTGAACCACTTTGTTATAACTATACTTCAAAATGATTAGAGAGGCATGGGGGAGAAGAAGGGGATAATGACTAAGCATAAGCTTAAGTGAAATCAGAGCAGTCAGAGAGGTAGTAAGAGCCAAGTGTAATATAAGAGTTCTGCAGAATTCCATCAATTGTTAATGATATGATTTATTTAAAATTAGCACTCACTTTAAGCTACAAGGCTAATTGGAATGCAGATCTACAGGTTAACACCCTTTTCTAGCCAGGGTGAGACTAAGGACTTTATTCATAGGAGTTCATTACTACAAAAATTCTTACATCCATGTGGGAATCAAACCCTAAAAAGAATCCCACCCAGGTTCTGCATAAACTAAGCATATTTAACCGCACTTCATTCTCCAGAAAGATCCTTAATAGTTTTAAGAAGGTCTAGATGAAATATAGTTAGAAATGACATTCAGATGACATCGTATAGTTATCACAAATCATCTTTGATTCTACGTTTCTCTCCTTGTAAAGACCCGATATAAGCAGTGAATATGATATATTACATTAATCTAAAAAATGAATGAGGAATATATATGGGGTTTAATGTTTAATGAAGGCAGAGCAAAATTGATACAACTCATAATACTGGGTTTATTGGCCAGGGATTCTGCCTGCATTTTAAAACATTTAATGAGGTCTGCACTATGCAGGAGATATTTACTTCTTATTCTTCTCTAAACCCCTACTCCTCCTGGACCAATATTGTCTATTCCAGAAATTGACTTTAGTGATACTTGAAACAATTAAATAATGACTTTGTTATACATGTGACCAGAGATTCCACAAAAAGAAAATAAATAAATAAGTAGAATCACAGCTCAGATCTAAAATCCAGGTTAAATGAATTTCATAATGACTGTCTCCAATCTAACATGAATGTTGATTTTGGTAACAATCAAATAAAAATTGTGCTCTTCAATGTTTAACAGAAGAAAATAAATACAGAAAAGTTTGAACGAACCTCATTATCATCATCTACATAATAGGATTGTAGGACGTTTGAAGATACTTGTGAAAAATCAGATTATGAGTACAACCCCCCAGTGGCTGAGTTTTCTATATAGAAATCTACTGAAATGGTACCTATACATCATATGGCATTGCTGTTTTTTAATTTAATTTCTAAACACATAATTTTGATTGTCAGATCTCTTAAAAGGCAGTTATACTTTGATGTGATGACGTTTTAAATGTAGCAGAAGTGAAATAGTGGATAGAGAAATTAATTCTCTACTATCGCTCAGTGTGTTCAAAGTCATTTGTTTTCTACGTAACATGGGCGATGAAAAACAAATACAAGCAGAAGCATGCTAAAAACAACAAATTAGCACTATCCCACTGTAAATATAAAACTTTCCAAGAGGCATTATTAGAAGATAAACAAGCTCAGCATCAAAATGCATGCATTAGTGAACTAAAATGATAGCATTAAATAACATATGTACATGAAAGAAATATACACTAGTAATTATTATTATTTTATGTATAAAAATAAATAAATAAAAATTAAAACAAAAATACTACATTTCAAAGCTTAAGGCACTGGTGAGATGGTGGATGTCATGGATTTTATATATATATGTATAATATATAAGTATATAAACTATAACAGTGGTCCAACATCTATTCTAAGTGCATACATGCTTTATAAGGTTGGTTCACTAAAAAGAAAACTATATAAAACAATACAAGGGACGAGCACATCCCTTTTATAATAATAATAATAGATAATATATAAACAAAACATTGATCTATACAAAACAATATATTTTTCTACAACAAACAAACGGAAGGCAAAATGTGATTGGTGATGAAGTACCTCGAAATCCTGTGCGAGTCCAATGTCCGGTTCGCATTTTGGAAGGAGAAGGAAAACAAAGAAATGGACAAAATGTAAGGGTAAAGAGATCAACAGAAAACTCAACACAAATATAATTAAAAAAAAATTAAAGGACCATCTCAAAAGTTCCTTAAACTTTGTGCGTAGAAACGCCGAATAGTTGAATACCATCACGTTAATGTTTAACAAACATAGAAATAATGTGTTAATAAAACAGACAAGAGAGAGACAGAGAGAGATAAAGGTATAGATAGAGATAGACAGATATAAATAGAGATAAGTAATAAAAAAGTATATAAAAATAGATAAGTAGAAAATTATTCGAGCGGGTAAAGATAAGAATAAAATTTCAAAAAATGATGGAGCCTTCCGAAACTACATTATCAATTCCAGAAAGACTTTCTTAAAAAATAAAAATAAAAATATAAAAAGAAAGGCAATCACACTTAAAAATATAAAACCAAAAAATCATGCCAAAAAATATAAGATTTATAGTAAAAATATTCAAATATAGTAGAGACAAAATAAATTTAAAGGCAACACATCGACATAATTAGTAAAGGATTAATATCCAATAAAAACAGTAAAGATTAGCCTAAAAATAAGTCTGTTCCCTTCAATCTTAATTTAGTCCCAAACCTATCTTATCTAAGTCTTTCCAACAGAAAAAATGGGAAATTTTGAGTGGTCCTTGACGCATTGTTTAAAATACTGTACACAAAATAAGAAAAAAACACATCTATTCAAAAATAAAATAGAACAAAAGTAGAGAAGAAAACATTTATTCATCTCAACATGTCACATAATGGCTTTTTTTCAATTATTTTATTTTATTTTTCTAACTTGTGACCTATTTTATTTATTAAAATTATCCTTTTTCTAAATAAAAGAAAATCTATAGAATCTTTTAAATATCTTGTAAAATATGATCCAGTTCTAGAATGATGTTATTTTTTTTTTAATACCAAAAATATCCAAGTATATATTTAAATTATTAGGTATCTGAATTAGAGTAACATGCCGAGACTGACCTTGCTGTTGGCGAAGAGCAAGCCAACTCCTTCCATGCAAACATGGAGGAGCCCGCCTTCTCCAGAGCTAAGGTCTTCAACAGGGAACTCTCCGCCAGGCTCAACCCCAGTCTTTCCACCTCCACGACCTTCCATACATCCCTTTATGCAATAGTAGACATCCTTACACTGAAAGAGTAGAAGTGAATTTTAATATATATGAAAAATAGTCCACTCAAATAGAAGAATGGAGATAAGAATTAGAAGAAGAAGATTTCCCCATGTATTCTCAATTTCTCCTATAGTAACAAGCCTACACAAACAGTAATTGAACTGTAAGTGGGACATGAGAATATTTATTAACTTATAGTAAAACTAGACGAGTATAAGTGGGCTTTACTGAAGGCTCTAAACAAAGAAATACTAATGACCCGCTTAATATATGAATTATGAAATAAATGTATAGAATAACAATTGTAGAAGATTAAATGTTTAACAAGATTGGTTCATGAAATTTATCGATCCAACACATAATGACAGATATTTTGAATTTTTGAATTCTCTCAAACTATAACCCCCTCCCCTCTTCGTCCTGCTCAAATGTCAGCTATTAGCAGATATGATCTTTAGTAATGAATGCAATAGTTAAATACTGAGTATGGTGTTGACCACATAAGCATTTTCAAGTGAAAACCGTGAAATCTTAAGTAATGTCACACAAAACATATTTGCATGTAATTCATATAGTGAAGGCCCCTTGAAAGCAATATTTGGTATTTAAGATTGGAATATTAGAGCATTTCATTTCATGATATATTAGAGCAGAAGTGGGGATTTACTAAAGGCTGAAAACTAACAAAATACAATATCTTACTTAATATTCAATGTATAAAAAATGTGTAAAGTAACAAACAGAGATTTAAATTCTCAACAAGGCTGATTACAAAACATTTTTGGTTCAATTCATAATGAGGGAGTTATTTTGGGTTTTAGATTTTGCCCCCCCCTTCCTGGACCGATTTGGACCACTAGCGAACTCGATCTTCCTTTATCAATCAACCACCAAAAATATCGGGTTTGGTAACCAAGAAAGTATCAATGACCTTTTGAAGAAATTTTGCGAAATTCCTGTCATGGGTAAAATCACAATAACTAACTTCCCTGAAGAGGAATATGCCAGAACTGAAGCCATTCCAAAACGACAAATCTTGTGTGACAATATCACAAATAATGATTCAATAAAATATAAACTGGAAAACGGAATAAAGAATCATGAGATAGTTTTATATTCTTCTAAAAAAGGGGGATTTAATTGAGTACTTCTGGGCAATAAGCTTGGAATATGTTGTTTAATTAATAAGAAAATAATGTATGTTATGGATAAATGTTTACTCTATCTTAAGTCTATATTAACATTAATGATAAAACATTATCACTAATGTTTCACTTTCATTTTCCAGTTACTTGTGTGCTAGGAAATCATTACATTTTTTCTGCTTTTTTGACCTGATGCTCTTTGAAACAGCATGGAGACTGCTACACCATATATTTAACCTTTTCCCTATGGTAGACTGAAACATGAATCAAGAGAAATCATGCCCTGGGGAGAGTGGAATAATATATGAGGTGGGGCCTTTTCCCTCGATACCATTTAGTTATGGCTGACTCACAGGCTAGTTCAATCATAAAGGCTCCAGACAGTCAGATCATTGGTTTCAAAAAAAAAAAAAAACTCGTCAATCACTGTCACAATTCTGCATTCTAGGACTTTATTACTTTCTTTAAAACCGTTTCTAGTGTTCAAACACATTTCACACTTATTAACTTCAAATATTTTCAATAGCAAAAATAATAGCTTTGAAAAGGAAGTAAAGAAAAACTGAAAACATTAAACAAGAATTAAAATGTGTTTTTTAACCCCGCCTTTGTCGAGTCCAAAGTTACAAATAAGAAAGGAGGATGGAAGTTCTTTTTTTAAATAAACTTGCATAGTAGATTATATTTTATGTTAATTTTTTAATATAGCATAAATGACATCATTCAATTTTATTTTCACACACACCCAATCAGTATTTATGTTTAAATAATTATTTTGTTTTATTTAAAACTCGAATTAAAATAATCAATAAATAAAAATTAACTAACGGGGGGGGGGACCAGTTTGAATTACTAATGAGTCAATGAGTTGATTCGTAATGCAGACCCTGTCTTAAGGTCTGTCTCCCCCCCCACCCTGATTCTCCAATAGTCTAAGTATTAAATAAGCATATTTTTGTCATTAGGGTGATAGCTATAAAAAAAATAAAATATGAACAAAATATACCAATTTTTGGAAAAATGGCTATTTTTTCTGAGGAAAATCCATTAATAAATGCTTTTATATAAAAAGAACCATTGTTTTAAGACATTATTTCATTTTTATGATAAAATGGTGGCTCGTACATTCAATTATCACACAAGAGCTACTGGATTTGAGGTTAACATTGCATACTAAATTTTACTTAGGTAAGTGGTGCCTATACTTTCTATGCCAACTCAGGGCTATGAGGTAATTAAGCACCATACTAAGTGTATGAAGAACTAGCATTATGTTTTGTAATGCGACCAAAATACAGCTAAGGAAGCATGAAGCTGACTACTGGGCTTTCATGGGCTGATTGCTAGTGCTATGAAAAGGAGTTCATTTAGCACATAATCAAGTAATACATATCTTTAACTTGTACTATTCACCCGTGGGGCTGCACGTGTGTAGTTGACAAATATTAAACTTCTATAAAGTAAATATACATGAAATATTACCAATCACGCACATTATAAGACATCAAAAATACAATGGAAAACCATGAAACAAAAGACACAACACATACAAAATAATTGAAAGGTAAAAAACTACTAACACAATTTATCAGCTCTTTCCCAAACCACAGGATAAAATAATCTTATTTAAATAATTGTAAGGTATTAATTTATGCAATTCAACAAAACTAATGAACAAAAAACAATAAATAGATGGATTAAAATAAAAAAAAATTGTTTCAAGAGTAGAAGCTTCATTTGCAATTAACTTAGACATATCATATAATTTATAATATAAAAAAGCCTAAAATAGTCTTCCCAGATTTTTAAATTAGGCTGAAATATGTAATATGATAGCTGATTTTTGTTAATTTATTGCTGTTTATTGCATATTGTTTTAAATTATTTTATTTGGAATTGTATGTGATAGCCATTACTGAGTATTGTTTTATTATACTTTAAACTTAAGAATGGTAGAATTAAATTGAAACAAAATGCAAATAAATTATTCAACAGGAAGACAAGCTCTGATTTATCCTATAGGATATATCCTTCAACGTTGGGATGTTTAGAAAGTACAATTATAAAGGCTCATTAAAATCGCCTTTTGTTTCCAAACTGATAAAAGGTATAGAGGAGATATTAAAATCGAGGAGTAAGTGTAAGCAGGACTGAGCCCAAGTCTTCTATCGGGGAATACAGAGTGTCATGGAAAGAGGAAGTTTTTAGGAACACGAATTGTGTGTGCTTGGATGATCACTTTGGAAGGGGATTTTGGGGATGAAAATTACATTATATAAAAGTAGACTTATCAGAGTAGAAAAAGGTGATCTTTATTATATTTTTATGGCGAAATTGTTTAAGCAAAGGAATATATATATGTGTGTGTGTGTGTGTGTGTGTGTGTGTGTGTGTGTGTGTGTGTGTGTGTGCAGTTTTGAGTTTGATTGTCAATTGTTAGGATGGTAAGGGAAAGATATTGAAGCAGAAGGTATCAAAAGAATTGATTTATACATTTATTTGAAATATTTTCTATTATTTTTTTTCTGAAAATAACTTATACACTGAATAGTAATACGTATAGCTGGCTAATAAACATTTACCGAGGAATTTTTGAAATCGGACCATTCTTTTCTTGTTTTATTGATCATAAAGATAAAAAAAATAACTCTCACTCTTTCAGCAGACTCCTGTGTGAATTTGAAAGATGTCTTTGATTCGCAATATCATTCTGTAGCTTTAAATTACATAAATATTAGTCCTGATAATCATATAAAATTTTCTAATTTAAAATTATTTCATGTTTTTGAGTATAATGACAAAAAATATCAGAGCCACCTAATGTTAAGTCATGACCAATAATAGAACAAATCAATTCTCAAAAACAAAGGTTTGGGATATTTTCCATTTAAAAAAAAAAAAAATAAAATAAAGATGAATGTTTGGGAAAATTTTGAAATAGTTCTTAAAAATATTTTCTGTAAAGAAAGAAAATAACATTACATATAATAAAGCTGAATTGGACATTAGATCCTGACAATAACCAGAAAATAAAATGACTAACATTTACAGAAGCCAAACAGATTAAGAGAATGAATATAATATAACTTATGATAAGAACGTTAAACTATAATTGATGATGATGATGACAAGAGTACAAATGTTACATCACTTTAGAGGCTTTAATAAAATTAATTGACAAGAATAAAATTTCAAATATTTGAATAAGAATAATACGGAACCAATATTTGTTAAAGTAACCTTTACTGAAACTAGAATTGAACTCAATAAGTATAAGACCCTCTTCAGCCATAAAAATAGAGCACATAAATTTCAATTTATTCCTAAGATTGGTTATTTATTTGCTTTCTTGATTAACTATTTATTAAAAATTATCCACATCCTCAGATTTTTAGTCTATACCTTTACCAGTTTTTAAACTGTAAAAGTATTGTATTTTGAGGATGACTTCAATTAAAGTGTTGTATAAGGTGAAAGAGTGTACCTTTAATTTAGAGAATTTTATGAGAGAAATTCTAAGATAAGAATATGTAATAAAAAAAAATAAAAAAGCAAGCAGATGTATATGTTAGTATAACTAAATTTGGAACTAAAATTTCAAAATTAATTTAGTTTCTTTAAATATAAATTATTTAAATAATAATAATTCTTTGTTAATATAACAAATCATTTATGCTTCATCTAAATTTGAACACAGAAGATTAGACATAAATACTAAATCTTATTTTTGTTATCTAATTTTTGATTCTTTTCAAGATTTATTGTATTAGTTAATAAATACTTTTTATTCAATTTAAGCCTAGGGTGATCTCGCTTATTGGAGTGCATAAAACTGTAATATTTACCTTCTTGGTGTAAAATTTATGAAGTTGAGTTTGTCCTGAATTCTTTCTCCACAAACACAGAACTTTCGTTTTGGGCGAATACGTAACATTCACAAGTCTCTCATACCACCACCGTTGAACCATCACTCCATTTACACTTCGAAGGGCAAGTCCATCTTCTCGAACTTCCATGAATAGAAGTTCTCCACTTGAATCAGTTCCTGAATGTACAGTAAATGTATGCCGCTGCGAAAGTCGAGATGCTACAGGTTTTAAGTCAATGTCATTTCCATGCTGAAAAAAAAATAAAAATATGATCGATTAGTTTCAATCAAGTAAAAGGTTTTTGTTTATAATTATAAACCTATATATACTATATAATTATGTAGTATATAAAGGTTTCTTTTATTTAATGTTTTTAAACACCAATACAGTTAGCTACCCCCAAGATGCAACCAATGTAGAACTATCACCTTAGTCCTATCATTGAAGAATGTCCTTAATATGCAGACCTCCTAAGAAAACACAACCTGTAAAGGTCAACGACAACTACACTTGAAGAATCTGAAGATATAACAACAAGATTACTTCATTTCCTTAAAGAATCGACTTACCAAACTGTAAGACCCTATAAAAAAAAAAGAAAAAAGGATTAATCCTCAGCACAAACGGTGCTAATAACCTTTAGTAGTTGATAACCAAAATCCTAATCCTAACTCAGTAAGCTACCCACTTCACTTATAATCACCTACTACACCTTTAATGATGTTCCAATTAACTTCAAGTATAGGACTGAATAAAATGAGTCTGCTATTGGCTTTCAGAACCCAGAAACTTTCTAAAAACCTAATGATTGAAGATTTGAAACCTAAGTTAAACATGAGAATTAATCAATGGGAGTGGAGGTTTACTGGAGGCTGAAGGAATAACAATTGGATTATCAATTCAATAATAAAATTGGCTGTATAACATTGTTCGATCCCATTCAATATTTCATTTATAAGATAAACTAAATTTTTTACATTTTACTCCTTCTCTAAACCCTCACTCATCTTGGTCCCATTTCAGCTATTAAGAAACTTGATCTGCAGTTGATATGGAATGCGTAAATATAGAGCTTCGAAATGGTGAAACCCAAATGTGGCTTCTAGGCAACTTTTTTTTTTTACTCAAACTCATTTTCATCATATATTATGTAGCGTTTATGGATATTTCATAACCCACATATATATTTTTTTTTTTAAATTAGCTCTATAGCCGATATTCTTGAAGGAAATCAAATAAAATCAGTACATCCACAAAATATTAAATATTTCTTTCTTTACAAAATTTTGATACTATAGTAAATATTAAACTAAGCATAGTAGGTTCTCCAAAGAAATAATCCCTGAGTAAGAAGTTATGTTAAAAAAATAATGCATTTTAATACTTACGAGATTATTTATCTGATCAAGTAGAAGATTGACTTCTTGACTGTACACGAGGCCTATGTGACTCTTCCCAAGAAGACGCCTAATTTTTTGCTTTAGTTCATTTTTATTTATATTAAGCATAAGCATAAAAGCTGTTAAATTGTATAGCATTGTAGAGAGCAATCTATCTTCTTCATGTTCTAATCTTTTCCTTTCTGTTTCACTCAACCATTTGTACCTGTAAAGAAAAAAAAATTATAAATAGGTGCTTAAGTTTCAACCCCCAAGAAAATGATACTATTGAAAAGTAGAACTACTACTATGAAACAGAAATTTAGAATTTTCTCTATATTCGTATAACTATAATTTGGGACCTCATTTAATGGATTCGTACAAATATAGTTGTTGTTTAGGATAATCATTTAAATTTGTGGTTATTAATAGTCATTTCAGCAAATCCATCTCACCCCTTAAGTGGAGGAAGAGCTTGGAAACCTTTAGGCTATAAGCCTTATATTGCAATGTCATTTAAAACCACTTTTGGTATTTAGAAATATATATTTTTTAATTTTTAAATTGCAAAATGGTTGTATAGTGAGGACTAAAGTTACATTGTTCTTCGTTATTCTAGCTACAAACAAATTAAAGATATTTTTTTCAAAAATCACACAGCTAATGTGTATGACTTATATATTGCATTTTATTTGTGTTTTTCAGAATTTTTGCAAAATCAATATTGGTTCGGACATAAATTCTTCTCGTCTTTGTTTCAATAAATTTTATATTTAACCTCACTTGATATTAAATTAACTATAAAAGTTAGTGTCCACAATAAACAAGATTATAAATGGGAAGCATTTTAACAAATTATTTTCTACACGAAAAAGAGTTGAGTACTACAGGTACCAAACCAATTTCTCCACTCATGTAATTGCTTCTCTATAACTTCCTATTACTTTGCCATTGAGTTTATATTGTCAAAATGATATAACTTGTGTACTTATCAAGATTTTAAATTCAGCATGATAAAATTCCATTTATGCGAATATGTTTTACGTTTATTTAATGTAACCCAAGTTGATCCTCCAACTCGAGTGGATTTTCACTCAATACAGGGCCGATTATTATAATTACAAATTCATATTTCTGCATAAAATAATAAATAGTCTTATGTATACTACCACAAAGACTGAATTTGGGAACTCCTGAGAAAAGAATAGATGAAATTGCATGTGTCAAAAACCATACTTAGATAGAATTGTTACTTTTTAATATTTCCTTCTAAATATTTAAGTACAAAGTGGTAAAGACAATTGTACATTTGATGAGGGCGTATATTAGGTATGTGCAATTACACCTGAGTCTGGTATTTTATTACATGTAAGAAAAGGGTATTTATTTAATGATGGACTCATTAAATAAAACACCTAGTTTCTAGGACTAAATGACTAGATAGCACCGATTAGGCTTAGTTGCCTAAATGGGTGCTAATTTAAAAATATATAATTAATTTAATTAGTTGTTCAAAGAAATAATGTATGAAGCAATAAGTTTTTTTGCGAAATGGGTTATTCATTGATTGGAATTTATCATTGATTTCTGTCTGCACCCATTTTTATGAATGAATAAATAAACCTATCATTCGGATAAATTCAAAACTTTATAAAAGACATTCCACTTCCTATTTTGGTGTCAGTTCTAATAAGTACTAATTATATGTGTGGTAACTTGTAAAAGTTACAATTCAATGTTACTAGTGTTATTTTATTTTTAATGTGTTGTATCATTAAAAACATTTTTATGAGGAATGAAAATATTTGTAAATGATTAATTAATTACCTTTCCATCATTTCAGTTGGCCCTTGATCCATACCTATAAGATCTCTTTCTTGACTAACTGCATCTAAAAATGCATCTTCCCAAAACTGCATTTGATCCCATAAGGTAGATCGTTCTTTTCCTATGAGGCCTGAGGGCAAAAAAAGAGCAGAATAACAATTATTCCTTAGGGAAAATGGGCTCCAAATTATTTCTTACAACAGAGTCTTTTTCCCTCAAACCACAATGGGTTCTTACATTCAAGGCTCAACTGGGTACAGAGGTATCCCTTTGCCCCAATTGACAACTTTCTGCTTGTATGGCTTGAATGGGTACACAACTTTCCCTCACCTCTAATTTACAAAGCAATCTCTACTTGCAAGGGTCGAATGAATAAAGAGCCCCTTCGCTTCTGGCTCACAACTTACTCTATGCTTGCATGGATTGAATCATTTGAGAGGCTGGTGGACCTGACTGTATACATTTAAATGGACCTCATTTTCACCTATCTACTAGGTAGTGTTGATAGAAATTCCAAGACATTTTTCTAAAAATGCATCATGATCATAACTATAATAGCTAACTTCTGTTAAAGGAAATTTGCCGAAACTCTAAAAATTGATAGCAAAATGAAATATTCTCAGATTCCAAATATTTACAGCTCTAAATTTATTGATAATCAAATATAAAGAATGATACAAAACTGTTCTGTTATACCCAGTGGAGGAGTTGAGTCATACGTTTTTTTTCAACACAGAGCCACAAAAACTATCTTATGAAAAAATACTCTTTGTGCATGTGTTACTAATATAATTGTGATCACCAACCACCAAATTAAAAGATCATGTAGTTATCTTTGAGATTATGTAGTTATCTTTGAATTAGGATTCACACCAGTGGTTCATCCACTCCCTAAGAGGATTTCTTAAAGAGGCTTAAGAAATTGCTAATATTTGCCTAATTAATTTTATTTTTTTCTTTAAAACCAATACAAAATATATGGGCTAAGGTTAGACATGTGAGTTAAAGTGTTGGCCTTAATCTCACATGGTAAACATTGAGTAATGAGTTCTATTCCCAGCCTGGGCAATAGGAATTTATTCAGATGGAATTCATTAAAGAAAAGGATGGCAACCTGTAGATAAGCCGTCCCAATTAGCCTTAGTTGCAAAAAGACGTTACTAAATAATATATAATACAAAGTATATCCCAAATAACAGTGCCTTACATATAAAAATCTAGGGACTAGGCAATAAAATTATATGTTTAGATTGCACAAACTAACTATTGGAACCAGTTACAAACCATTTCATTGCAACTTGCAATATTTACAAATAGTTTCCAAATTAATGCGTGTTAATAGAATGTGCTAAACAAAATGTTACCTTCAAAAAGATAAGTTCTTCCTGACTCCGGGCTTGGAGTTGTTGAGGGAACAATACTTCCTCCATGGTATCTGAACCCAGCACTCAGGGAAGACTTACTCGACCAAACACTAGGGGTTCGGAGTTTTGTTCTTTGTGGGAACTGCAAGATACCAAATAAATTTGATTTATGATTATATATATTTTTTCATTTGTTATTTATACTTATTTAATGCCAAACAGGAATTAATTATTTTCTTATTTTGTTTAGGTATATTTATTTTATTTCATACTTCTTGCAGAGTCAGTTACTAGAGATTAAACTATTTTGATCACTCGCCAAACACATAATAATTAATGTGTCAATTAAAAAAATATAAAGATTATCAGGAGTCCTATGTAGTCATGTGAACGAGTAACTAAATAAAATCCATATTTCCACCCTAGCTTGAAAAGAGTGGTAGCTTTTAGATAACTCATCCCAATTAGCCTTAGTTACATAAAGTGGATATTGATTTAAAATAATAATACCAATAAAATAGATTTAACCAAAGTGATAATAGTTTTTGATGGAACTTTATTTTTATAGTAGTTCTGTCCCTGGGATTGAAATTTTAACTAGAACTGTTTTCCTACTGGGCTCAGTAGTCTTAAAAGTATGGAGAACTATAAAATCATTTTAGATAAAGCCTGAAAGGACTCACTTCACTAAAAATAAGAAGTTAATATAAATGTGAAAGAATTCTTCAATTTTAATTGAACTCACAAAAAATGAGCTTCGAGATTGCTGATGTGTATTCATTAGATGTAAATGTTTAACATCTTTTAAGTTATTACAGTTTACTTTTACTGTTAACAAATTATTTTCAAGATTATTGTTTTTTTCCAATGCATTTTTTAAGTCATTAATTTGACGATATAATTTGTTTTTCTCTTCAATTAGTGTTTTGTTTTGGTCTTGAGCAATTGACAGCTTCTCTTCATTGTCTAAGACTTCTCTTTCCTTTTCTGAAAGTAATTTAATTTTTGTTAACAGTTTCTCAATAACTTTATTTTTATTTTCTATTGAACCTTTCAAAGAGTTAATTTCATCCTCATATTTCAATTCATATTCTAAATAATTGCTCTCATAGGACTTCCTTAAATTTCTCTCTTTCTCAACTTGTTGTTCAAGATATTTGAGCTCATTATTTAAACTATTTTTGCTAATGAAAAGCTCTTGACTTAATTTTACATTTTCTTGAAGCCTAGCTAAAGCATCAACCATAAGAATGCCCAAAGAAAAAACTGTCTTCTCGCCGAAGCGATAAACAAGTTTTGCCAATTCGTCATTTATGTCTGTTATCAATCTGTTGACAGCTTCTCCATCAATCATTGAGAAGGTCTGATCCTCATAAATGATTTCATCTTCACGTGTTGACATCATCTCATGTTACAAGCTTACATATGTACTACCAGCATAACTCACTAATCACAATGTACTGAATCGATGTGAGCAATAAATACGACCTTGCCCTGCTTTTTCTCCCACCCAACCTATACCAGGAAGTGAAAGCCTTCTAAGAATAAGAAGAATGAACTTAACCTTGTCTGATAAAAGAAAACCTGAAGAAGGTGACTGCTTCTTATCACAAGGGCATTGCAAGCTGAAGACAGGAAATAGATTATAATGACTGTTTAACAACATTCTGTTTGTAACACTTACCATACAAAGATAGCAAGAAAATATTAATAGGTTTTCACTATTTTGTACTAATAGTCATATTTTTAAATCAATATATTTACATGAAAATAGGTAGCTAATCAAAAAATAAATGAATAAATAAGACTGAAAACGAGGAGTGATATTGATTTAATAAATGGGAAACTGATAAAGTCGATCCAGAAAGTATTTTAATTCCTTCCACCATGATAATTTTTTGAACACTGTAATTTCTGCAACAGTATTAAAATTAATCACCGTTTATGGCATATTCTTGATATAGATATGTATATAGTTCTTTATTGTCAACATTTTAAACATATCTTTTATTTTGGTGGATGTTTTATTATAGCTTAGCAGTTTTCAGTGTATATACTGCCTTTCTCAGAGCTTATTAAGATAAACTAGCCAGAGACTCTTTGAGATCTTAGGATTACATTATAGTACACGGAAACAGTAATAAAAAATGTATTGTGAGGAGTCTCAAGATTTATTTTTTGTAGACCAAATTAACAACATCAGTATCAGTACAGGGAGACAATCAATATATTTGATTTTTTTAATGAAAATACAGTTACAATTTTTCAAAAAAAATTGAAATAAGTATAATTAATGAGAAATATACTCTAAGCGATCATAAAGTTAAAGTATTTTTGAATAGATGAGAATTGAAGTTTGATGACTGATCGAAGTTTCATGAGTTTTATGCTGGATATTTATTGTCATTTTCCAGATTGGTTTGCACAAAATTATTTTCTCAAAAAGTATTTACTCATAAATTTGTATAACAGGAAAAAAAAAGCTTTCTCTTATTGATTATATGACATAATTTATAATACGTTCCTTTTTTTCCAACACGTTTAGGAATTTCTACTGAGGCTTAGAAGGGAGCAATGCAGGATGTGGGGTATGGTTATAGGATGTTAATAGGACTCACAGGCAGCAGACTTCAAAGCTACATTTAAAAACCAAAACATGTGAAGTGGTTATTGTGTACAAAACAAATTCCAACAAAATAAATTTTGGCACGAATAAAAGGCTTTCAACTAACTTGCCAAAACTTACATCATGCAATCTCTTTCAGTAACATACCAATTGCTATTTAATAAACACTTGCAACCATCCCCTGCATCAATCACTTAGCAAGGCAGATATATGATTTCATGTCAAATGCAGAATATATCAGACTCGGGATTATAAAACAACGAATTCGTTCAAATTACGTAAGAATGGATAACCAAAGTGCCTAATCAAAATTCAAGACATTGCATACTCTAATGTATAAATTCAGCATGTTTTACTGCAAATTATATAAATTAACATATTCTAATAATTGCGAATGGTACAAAAGCAAGAAAATGAAGCAATTAATATAGGAATGTCTGCCTATTATCATAGGTTAATGCCTCATTCACCATAACCTATGAAGCACAGAAATCATTTTTTTCTTTAAACTAATTTAAAAAAAGTCAATATAACTCTGTTATTTAAAGAATGAAAGAGTACTGTCACAACTTATTACATTATTTAAAATTAATATTTTAAATTAAAATGATCCATTTTCTTAATAAAAAAAATAAGATTTTCTTCCACACACACAAACAAACACACATGAGCACACTCAAACACAAGTCCGAGTAGATGTACAACACATACACAGAATATAACACTCACCATTGACACATGACAGGAAATATCTTTTCATTATTATATATATATATATATATATATATATATATATATATATATATATATATATATATATATAAAATTAAGTCTGGATTTGTGCTGGCTGGTGGAGGTCCATCATCAACGGAAGGATCAAAAAGGTCAAACACCTCCACTCTTAATCCATTAAGAGTGGAGGTGTTTGACCTTTTTGATCCTTCCGTTGATAAAATTAAGGTATTTGAAATTTTCTTGTCTGACTGCTCATTTGTTAATCAATCACTTAAAATTACTCAAACGATTTCAATGATCTTTCGTGCTCATGAGCCAGCTGTTAATGAGAATTTTATTTTTTAAGTAGCTGTGAGAGCTTACTCCAAAGTCAAAACACAAATTATCAATATTTCCTTTAAATAATATTTCATCAAAAAAAATGTAAAGAAAAAAATTGTGTTTGAGCATATTTTTTTAATTTTTTGAAAATGTATTGAAGAAATGAATATTGTCAATTTGGATTATATTGTAATTTACTACCATTTGCAGGAATGTGTTTACTTTGAAGTAAAAACATGTTTCTCAATACCATTGTAATAATGGATTCATCAAAAAATTATTTTGTGACATGAAATTTAAAATTATTACTTTATCATCAATTTGTCAAATCTTATTTTTCAGGTGTAAAAGAAATGTCTTTTAACCTAAACTGAATTTGAAAAAAAATTAATAAAAGAAGCTAATTATACAATTAGAAGATACATTAATTTTAAATTCTATTACTAAACTGTTCTATTTTCATAATTATTTGAATAACAAATTAGTGAAAAATCTAACTATAACTAAAGATATAAGAACAGTTTTAAGCAATTTATTAGTATTTGAATTTCTACTTTTGATACGTAAAATTTCGCGGTTATACTCACACTCCCTTGTTCTACTTCAGAATCTGAAACAGTACTCCTGAAGGACGTGTTGTTCTTGTGTGATCGATTGAAGAAAGAAGGATTAGTGATGATGCTACCAGCTTCTGAGCCTGTGTCGGGGCTGCTCCTTCTTGGCTCTCCTCCCTAAGTTCCATGGGGTCATTTCATTTTGTCTTTTTTTTTATTTCTTTTAAAAAATATAATAGGAAGATTTTATATAATGAAAATAATAGCAACAGTGATTGGAACAAATATACAGAATGAATCCAGCAGAATAGTCATACATCAAGTAATTTCTTTAAAAATCGGAACAAAATAAAAATTAAAATAAGAAACATTTCATTTATTCATGAAATAATGTTTTATATCTGAAACTCATTCCCAAACTAATAATAAATATTTTAACATTCAAGAAAGAAAATTGTATAAATAAGTTAATAAAACAAAACTATAGAAAAATTCTAAAGTATGTTTTTTGGGGGAATTAAATGCAAAAAGCTAAATATAAGTTAAGTATTAAAAGTAAAAAAAAAAAGAAGAAGAAAGAAAATATTTGACTAACAACAAAACTGAGTCAGTAGATTAGTCATATGAATTTCAGAAATATCTAATAGTGAAGAGAGTATGAGGCGGATATCAATATCTCAAGTTACTGAGCTGTATTCTCAGTAATTTAGATTTATAAAATTGAAAGTGATATTTTTCGAATAAATGAGAGCTATCTAACAAGATATTAAAGAATAAGAATTATGAACAAACTTTTAACACCATTAACCACCATTGATATTGGTCTAAACTCACTGAGCAAAATAATATTGCAAATATTCATCTAAACATAAGTACATCCAGAATACTTTCTCTTATTTCCTAGTGTATTGTTAACTACTAAGACTGAGGAGAACAATGTTTAAATAATATAACTGAAACCAAGATTTGAGAAATATACAGTTAATTATTTAATTTTAATTCATTGATGAACGGCTGCATTTTACATTTAAACTGCCAAATGTCAGGGTTCTGACATAAATATAATATATATATATATATATATATCACATTATAATAATCACATTATATTTTATATATATATATATATATATATATATAAAATATAATGTGATTATTTATACTGAAAAAAATCCTTTTTATTGTTTATTCTACAAATGGCATTTACATTCTAAATACCTCTCAAACCTAAACTCTAAATACAGTGATAATCTAAAACTATTTATTAATAGGAATAATGATTCTGCGATAAGAAATAATTCCCAAAAGAATAATTTATTTTGACATACTGAACGTAGTTAAGATTCAGTAATTTAAAAAACTATGTTGATGTTTTTGAAGCTTTTTTATTTGTTCACATATCATCTTTTATCTTGAGGGGGGGGGTTGTAGTACTAGTAGTTCCATATTAGAGGCACTCTATTAGGGGAACAAGAATTTATTTAGCAGTGCGGTTATTGGATTTTAAGGTTGGATTTCCAATCATCTCCCAGATTTCATCCAACATTGTTAGAGAACTGAGTAGCTAATACATTAATAAAGAAATAGCAATCTTTGATCTCAAATGCCACCTCATTCTGGGAGAAAACACGTTGAGCTAGCTACATGGCTCTCACACAAATGCCATGTGACAGACATTGACCCTTCATGCTCTGTTCGTAATTTCTCTGAATCTATTTCTTGAGTGAAATTATATACATGTATAGGGAATCACCAAGCTATTTAAAGACCAATTAATGGTTAGAATACACGGTTTTATAAATTGAAGAAGTGGTGAAGCTCAGTAACAGTACTCTGAACTTGGAAATATGAGATCCAGGAGTGAATCTTGAGATAACACACAGAATTAACACTGTGCATTTAAAAAAATTTTTACTTGGTCTCCCTTTGCCTCCTATGAATTGAAAGAAAATTGAGTAATTATATGAATAAGGAAGCACTAGAATGTGGTAAATTGACAACACCCCCTCCACTTAATGGACCTGAGTGATCTCACGTCCTATTAAGCCAAAACTTATCATTTCATTTTTGTAAATCTTTAACACTTTCTTACATTTTACATTTCACTATGGAATCAATGATTAACATTTAGAATTACTGTAAAGATTCAGCTATTTTGAAATAAAATAATTTATGGGGAAATAATGACCTAAAATCATTTTACAGAATACATGACGGAAGGTCAAGGATTTTGATCTTTTCTCATATGCTCAGTAAATTAAACAATTTATTAAATGCCCATTAGTTCTTGATAGGTTGTAACATTCTCTGGTATATAGTGTGTCATTAATACATGCCAATTTATTGAAACTACATTAACATGATTATTAACTAATAAATACAGAGTTTTTAAACCATATCACCGTTATGTTTTGTCTCATCTTAAAGTGAATTCATCCTAGGAGCTGCCTGGAATATAGGGGGACATTTTGATGTAAATCTATACTAATAAAATGCTTCCATCAATAGCGATCAACCCAACTCTTGATGTCATTATCTCTAATTTGTTGTACATAATTATTAAATATGTCGGAGAGTTTCTCTTATCTTAAAGTTGAATAAAAGTAAGAAAGTATATATAAATATATATCAATGTCAAACTATTGGTGACCGATCCTTGGAGTACACCTGACAAGTGATTTCAATGGGAAGGCACCATTTTTAACCTTGTCAAATGGTGAGCAACATTCAACAGGCTTGAAAATGGTGCCCTCCATTTGGTGTGCATGACAATTAGTCACTAATGGTGGGCTCTATCAATAGCGTCGATAGTCTATCAATAGACAATTTCACAATAGCGTTATAAATACAGGTGGATCCAAACTACTACATATATGACAAAAGTATATATAATTTATCAAAATGATTCTTCCTTTGTTTCAAAAATCAAATTGTGATAATCACTAGCACTGATATTAATTTTTCCTACCAAATATTATTTAGAGCTCTCTGATCAGCGTATTACAATAAGTAAGAAGTGTATTATAATGTACATGGAATACAATAACCTACATTTGGTTTGTTTGGAAGGAAATTCTTTTAATTTCTATGGATTTAATAGCTTTTCAGACCAATATTTTTCTTTGCAAGTATTTATTTGTTTCTATTTTACCTTCCCTCTCACAAAAAAAAAAAAAATTCTGAAGATTATGTAATTATTATATTATCTATGGGGGTATTGTTCTCTGCTTTTAGTACTGGGAAAAAAATGATTTTATATAGAAATTAAGGCACCAAGTCTTTTTGATTCCAGTGTACAATATCATAATGCTAAATCAATATTGATTTTGTTGTCATGGATGGAGTAAATTAACTGTATTTAAAAAAAAAATGTTACATAAAAAACGAATAACAATAAATACAAAATGTCTTTTGGAATAATGAAGCAATAATGAATAACACTTAATAACATACTCAAGAAATTCCCTTATAAATAAGTATCAGCAAATGTAATATCAAAATTATTTAACTGTGGTAGGTGAACTACGTTGAACTTCAGAAAAAGTTCAGAATCACTTTTCATAAAATTAATTGTTAACCTTTGAGATAATGATAAATAATAGGAGAGAAATAAATGGTTAGTAATAATTATCTACATTTGGACATCTCTATTTACACTTTAAAACAAGGAATCCACAAAAATGCTTTAGAACAACAACAAAGTGCAAGGACATGCAAGGTTCACATGCTTTTAATGAATCTTGACGGTGAATTAGAAATTCAGATAAATACTGTTTCCACATAAATTGTTAATTTAGAGAAAATGACTTAAATTAAGTTAAAGTTATAAAGGAGCATTGAGGAGTTTATAATAACTTTGAAATTATTTTAGATTCTCTTAGACATTTTTAGGACATTAAAAATGTTTTATTTTGTATGAGTAATTTCAAGTGTTTTATTATGGGGATTGTAGAGAAAAACCTTAATCCTTACCAATGATTTATTTTGCCAGAGCACTTTCAGAACACATACTCCGACTTGCTGGTAACCACAAACACAAAAAAAGTCTATCACTCAGAAGGTGTGTAATTAGCTGTTTTTCTATGTAGTCAAGAATTTAGGGAATGTATTTCAGTTTCAAATCATATTCCTGCCTGAGATCCGACAAGATGCCAAAATAAAAAAGTCCGTCACGCAGGGGCTGCGTAAACTAAGCAGATTCCCCATGTGTAGTTTTACAATAGAGAAATTTCACGAGAGCCGAAGAGTTAAGAAAACGGTTGACCTAGCTTTTGGCGGGAAACTCACTCCCATCCGTTATCCGCCCCGATTTCATAAAATTGCAAATATCTCGGTTAATATGCAAGATAGAGAATAAATGTATATAACAATATTTATAGTAAATTTAATTTGCAATAAGATTGATTTTATACAATTTTTCAATCCGAAGTATAGTAACAGAAATATTTCAAATTTTAGAAAATCCTCCCCTCTAAACCCCCCCTCCCACTGGTCCGATTTCAGCCATTAACGAACTTGATCTTTCTTTTTATGTAAAACGACTAAATATCGAGTTTGGTAACGATCAAACAAAAATTGCGACTGCGAGAGCGGTAACAGACAAATATATATATATATATATATATATATATATATATATATATATATATATATACATACATACAGTTTTGAACGGACCTCATTTTCGTCATCTACTAGGTAGGATCGATGGACATTTGAAGAAAAATGTCGAAAATTCCGTCATGAGTACAACCTCAATAGCTGATTTCCCTTAAGGGAAATCTGCTAACATGGCTCTCTAGAGATTACAGTCTGGTCAAGACAACTAACAGAAAGTTAGGTAAAACCAGATTAATAATGTAATTATTTTGACAAGTTGAAAGGAAAAAAGGTACACATGTGCTCTCTAGTGCCTAGTAAAATTACTAAAAAAATATTATGTACTTTTGAAAAAAAACAAACAAATATTTATAAGGAAGCATATAGTTTATTTACTAAAACACCACCAAAAAGAAAAAAAATACTATAATAAATAAGGTATATTTTAAATGAATTTATACTATTAGTTTCATTAATTAATTAAAAAAAGAACCCACCTTCAGCCAATGAAATTAAAATTGATTAAACAACGTGTTTAAAGATGTTTAATCCATTATATCCCACCCAGGTCTACCAGCTACTGGGTCTACTCTTCCCCTCATTCTAACAACCCAAACCCAATACAACAAGCCTTCAAAATAGAACGATTGTTCAAAAAAAGAAACATATATAATACAAAAACTTTTTTATACAAAGGTTTTTATATTGTTCTCATGTTTTGGAAACGTGTGCTCAGCCAAAATAAATCATTGTGGTGGATTAAGATCTTTTTCTTCAATCCTGATCAGTATCCTTCACCTTCCAGCACCAAAGTGTGCTTTATTCTTTAATGAATGTTTCGTTTTAATTGTCACAAAACCATATTCCCAAGTGGGAATTTACGTGGTATTTAATATACATATATACTTTTTCACATAAAAATGAAATAGTGAAATTTATTTCTTACAGAGCAGAGGAAGAAATGAATTTCAGAAATTGGCAAAATAGATCATTTGGAACAAAACCCATATTACTTCTCAAAACAAAAATATTAAGTTATTACAAAGGATTTTCCTATTAATTATACTCAAATATATTTTATTCAAATTTTTACTTTCAAAATTAGAAGTGAAAATTAGGGCTTAGGTTTTTGCACAATGAATAGAAATAACTTGCTAATAAATTGACTCAGGACTTTTTAGGATGCTAAAAAAAAATAGCCTTCTTGATTTTACACTGTCTAGTGCTTTGTTTTATGAATTAATATCTTGCTTCCAGCTAACAATTTTTGTTTTCCATATTATTCCTTAAGCATATATTAAAAATAATAATAAGGAAGGTAAACAGTAGGACTTTAGAGATTACTGGGTTTATAAACAGTGGTTGTTAAAAGAAATCATTAGCTCATATTTCATTTTTATTTTTCTCAATTTGTTTAAGTTTTAGTTTATATTTAGAATTAATAATGAAATATAAAAGTAAAAAGACTTACCTCTTGATCAACTGAGGACAGCTTTGAAAGTAACATTTGCCTTTTTTGATTAAAGAGATCCTTAAACATTTCCGTGGTCGTTTGAGAGGGAGGCACATCTCCAGCATCCATTGAATCTTGAATTAAACGAAGAGATGGAGGATGAGGGTAAGTTGGCTCTCCACCTACAGATAATATATTCTGCTAACTTTATTTATATTTCTTCTTATCCTTTGTCATAAAGTTGTGAATATAATGATATAGTAGGAATTTATACTGTTTCAGGTTCCAGATAAGGGAAAAATATATCAAAATTAATTGTGGGTGTACAGTTAGCCATATATTCTAAAGTACAAAGACAATTGTCATGGGTCAGGTTGTGGTAAGACCAGTTAATTTTCTCGCATAATATTGTACTGGAAGATGTTTTGACGACTCTCTGTAGTCTTCCTAAATTCAGGCGAGGGGAAGTCAAAATTCTTCTCTCAGGTGACTGAAGATGCAGTCAGAATGTTTCATAAGCAGCGGAGTTTTACTGACTATTAAACAAAGATTACTTCAAAACTGGAGTCTTTACACTAAATTTCTATTGTCATGAAGCTTTGAGGCTGGACTTCTCTATCATCTTTCTCTTGTGGCCTCTCAGCATTGTGAGACAGTTGAGTATATATTTGAAGTAGAGATCTTTGGTCTGTAATACTACCACAGAATAACAGGGAACATTTAGAAATAACCATTCCCCAAAGCCGCGTAGTTTTGTTCTTCCTAATGATGGTCCAAAGATATCTCTAGGAAATAGGAAAGGCCCTTAGTAGCAATGGATATCAAACGTAATAAGTCCAAATAATTAAGTTTTTGATTAGGCAACAAAACTAGATTATTAATAATTAGTAAACTATTTTAGCACACTAGTATAGAGTAGAATAATTTAGGTAATATTAAAAAATAATATCTAAGTACCAAAATAATTAACTTGAAATTATACAACAAGGAAGGAAGCTCTTTTGTCACACACTGGTTATCCAAAGAATTGTTATGCTTGGCAGTTTTGGCCTGTTAAATTGTAATACTACCTTATCTGAGACTGACATTATGACCACTATTACATATTTAAAAACACAATAGGGGTACCTGTTTGGCTCGATTTACGAGAGCTTTCAGGATAATTTGAAGGCACTGGTGAACTTGGATTACTGGGCGAATGGAGATTTTCTCTACTCCCGTAAGGGCTAGCATCCTAGGGGACAATCAATTTTGTAAAATGACAATAGTATTAAATTCTAGTATAGTTTACTGTAAATGATTTTAAATTCATTATAATACAATTTCTCTTATATACCTGAGAAAGTACATTTGAATCTAGACCAGCAGGATCTGAAAGATCCTTGGTCCAATAGTGAGTGTGTGCTATTTCTAAAACTTGGAATGCTGAAGCCATGCCTCCAAGACCATAATTGGCGTAAGTTACTTCGAGCCCAGTTACTATAGCCTGAACAACTTTTAACATTCCCTTCCATACACTTCTGTTGACACACTGGAAAATAGAAATAATTTTATGTTTTACTACAGGTAATCTTATTACCATTGTATCATCAGTTAATATTTCATTCTACTTCTTGGACAGATTTGTTGAAACTAACAAGAAAACAAAGGTGCGTGTGTATGTGTGTGCGTGTGTGTAAGTCCTTATGTGAGAGAAGTCTGTCCTTGTTGAAGCCAGTAAATATTTTACATTCCTCCAGCTCATTATAATGGATATAATTGAAGTTATATATATATATATATATATATATATATATATATATATATATATATATATATATTATAACAGTGATTTCAGGTATGGAGTCCAGTTTTGAAAACGTTATGTATTTAGGTGGAAAGAAGTTACCTAGAAACAAATCCATCAAAAGTCATTAACTTACCACATCATCAAGGTGGTCTGCTGGACTTATCTTCTTTTCCAATGATTTATTTAATTTATTTATAACAAAATTTCGATAATTTTCATCTTCCATTAATTTTTTTAGCCTATTAAGTTTGAGCCATCCAACGCCTTCACCTTCCAATACTTGGCCGACCACCTAAAAAACAATGGAAAAAAATATGTTAATTTTTTAAGGAAATTTAATTTATAAGTGACTCCTTCTTTGTTTAACACACAGGATCTTGCAAAAAAAATTATTGGAAACTTTTAAAGTGAATGTGTTGCTATGGATGAAAATGCTTAAATCTATCAAAGTCATTCAATGACAACAAGCAGCTCCAACTTCAACCCTCAAGTAAGGAAGTATTTATAGTAAGGAAGCCTCATATTTTATTATGAACTATAATATTATGATGTGACACAGAAATATGAGGAATTAGAGAAATACAATTTAATTTTATACGGAATCCCAAATCCAAAGTAAGAAAATTACAATTAAACACAACTTATTTATTTGAAGAAGGCTAAAGGCACAAGGTTGATTTATTTATTCAAAAGTAAAATAGAATAATGATTCACTGAATTGAATAAAACTTCAAAAATACCTGACGTAGGAATGCTTGGTTTTCACCATCGGTTGATGTTCGTTCTGCACTGGTTTGCCTTTGTAATTCATCTCTGCTCTGGACACTAGCATGTCGAATTAAACTCGGTCGATCCATTAGTCCTCTGCGACCAGATGCTAAAATTGTGTAAACTTATTAATATTGTCTATTGGCTATGTGTTTATACTTTTATATTAATAATAATTTTGAAGAGATTAATTATACCGGTTAGTCGTGACTTCATGTCTAAAGGGTGTTTTGTACAAAAGATGAATACTATCAAAAATGTTTAATTATTAAATAAAAGTACAGTATATTTGTCAAGAAAGATAGCCAAAAAATAATTTATGATCAGGTACATATATTGTGTCTTTAACATGAACACAAGTTTTTTGTCAATTAAAAAGCACTTCATGATTTGATAAATTTAAGACTAGTAACAAAACATGTCAATAAATTAAAAAATAGGTAAGGTTTTCAATAAAACATGATTTTTGTGACCCAAACAATTCAATTTTTTTCTCCATAAGTGAAGGATATTGCTATTGTTAGATCAAGAAATCTGTTGACAAATGTACCAACCAAAAAAGGTATGAATTTATAGATAGGTTACCCAGTTTATTTATAACTTTAGAATAAATATTGATTTCTATAGACTGAGGTCGTTATTATGGTAATAATTATGTTGAATGGATTTGAATATTTGAATCGGTACCTACACAAAATGATGCCTACATAAATTAGCTATGAATATATTAATAATACTATTTGATTATGCCACTTTATCTTTATTTCATCAAAAATTATTTGATAATATCAAATATGATATATTATATCATCATGAAACATTTATTGTTGGGTTATGCTTACCTGATAAAATATAACAACAGTGCCTGTAGATAAAAGATCGAAACTTGTCAATTTTAATGATTTTTCGGACCGGGAGGAGGGGGGGGGTTAGAGGAGGATAACTTTGAAAATTTGTAATATCTCTGTTATTATGCACTGGATCAAAAAACTTTATAGAACCAATCTTATTGAACAGTAATGTTATACAAATGACCGAGATATTTGCATTTTTCAGTTTTTGGTCTTTAGTAAACCCCCACTCCTACTCATCTCCTATTAACAATATGTTATTATGTTATGAAGCACTTTAATTGAAGCATAAATACCAAATGTTGTTCTCATTGGACTTTTACGTTTTGAGATAAATGAAAATATGTACGTATGAAAATACGTGAAATATAACACGTGGGAAATCTGCTTAGTTAATGGTGCCCCTGCGTGATGGACTTTTTAAGTACCAGGGAAGGATAGTTGCAGACAGCAATAATGTGGAAACAAACGTAAAAGCTAGAATGGTCATAGGGACCAGATACTTCTAGGCCCTGCAAAGGGCTCTCTGCTTTAAGAATCTCTCCAGGAAGACGAAAGTGCAAATGTATAAAACGGTTATCAGAACACTGATAAACGACAGTGAAACGTGGACTATTACCATAGAAATCTGGAGGCCCTATTCATCTGGGAAAGAAGAGTCCTGAAAAGGATATTTGGGTTTGTTTAGAGAAAAAACTGACCTGATAGTGCCTGGAGGCCTGCAGAGGAGGAGCAGGCCAGGCAAGGGGAAGGATAACCTAAGGAAGAACAAGCAGATGTTGGGAATCCGGAATCGGATAATCCTGGCTGCAGAGCACACAGAATGGTTTGAAACTGATCAGCAAGAATTGTAGCACAAATTAGTCATTTCAAGTAATAAAAAGAACTTGAAGAGTTAATATTCGAAATAAATATTGCTACAGAATCAAATTAATCAAACACTAGAACTCTTATTGAAATTTAAATAATTAATAAAAGGTAAATATAATATGAAATAGGGCAAAAGTGTGCAGAGTGGCTATAATGTATTATATTCTGGAAAATATTGATTTTGGTTTGAATCTTTAGATATATTTATCTGATAAGATATCTATAATTAAAAATTTAGTTTTTTAAACAAAATAATCAGAAAGTTAGATGAATTGAAAACAGAGAAAGTTGAATTATATAACAAATATTGGTGCATTTATTTTCATACTATATTTTTAATAAGCTTAACATACCTTTCCATTTGAAAAAGTGGAACTTTTTGTGTTTTCAAAACAATATATTTATTTTTTTTTCTAGATCAAAGATAAAATGTATATTATAATATCCACTATTATGCATATTGATAATTAAAATACTAAATTATTTTCACTACAGTATAGCTAAAGAGACCTGATCATGCATTTGTACGTTTTGGAGGAAACATTCTTTCTATTTACAGCCTAGTTCATTATATATACTCACTAGTTCAATATATATTCTGCATTCCATTCGATTTAATCTAGTAATAATATAAAAGAAAAACCTTGGTGAATTAAATTGAAATATAAATAATAAACAATACTATCAATATCACTATATTAGGATGAGATTTATTCCAACAAGAAGTAGTTGTTTGTTTTCATCTTCTAGAAAAACAATAGTAGCATGAGCTTGGTGGAACCTTTGATTAATTACATGATCATTTTCAAGATTTCAAAAGAGAAGAAACATTAATACTATTAACTCTACTAAGTTCTTTAAGACTTTAGCTGCTAGTGAATACAGGGATTTAGAAACAAGAGCTATGGGAAATAAACTAAAAACAAAATTGCTTATCAATAAATCTGAAGAATATTTATATGTCATATTTATATTCTTAATGTTAAAATTACTGACCAAATAGTCTGTGGTCTCTTGAAACATGATTTAAGTTTGTTAAATATTAGTTCATATTCGAAAGAAGGGGAAAAAAAACGCTAAGAAATCATTCTTCATAAATTCTTTAAAAGTGGATTTGGCTCAACAAAGGTTTTAAATAATTTAAAGAGCAGCAATGTAAACAGGTTTGATAATTTAAATATCTTTATCAAGGCCATAAACTATTTTTTTTAAAACAATAAATGTCATTACAAATTATACAAGAGTTCTGTCTTAAATGTCTTGCTATTTCATGGAAACAACATTGGAAATTAACAATTCCCATCTTGTTGGAACATATCTATGATGTGAGAATGAAATAAATATGTACAATTTAACTTTATTCAGCACCTAAATAAACAAATAGATATTTTATAAAATAAAAAGTGATGGATAAAATGTTTGTAAAATTTGTAAGTGAACTGTGTCAGAAATAGAGCCAGTGTAATTTTTAGAAAGTATTAATATGAATGGTAGAAGGAAAGTATTGCGATGTAGATTTATTTATTAAAAAAAAATATTTATTAACATCCACTTTTTACGACTAAGGATTTTATTTAATGAATTCCGTTACTAAATAAATTCCTATTGCCCAGGCGGGAATCTAACTCGCCACTCTAGGTTTACCAGGTGAGATTAAGGTCAATGCTTTAACGCACATGGCAAACCTGAGCCCGTTATTTATTTAATATATTCATAGTGATATCCACCACATTCAATTGACCTCTTCAGCATCCAAAACTAATCCTCATACCAGCTCTGCAAAGGTTCACAAGGTAGTAGAGCTTGACCTAAATGCTCAGAAGATTCTCACAACAGGATGGCTCATCCTATTCAGCTTCAATTTCACACACAAGCAGGGATCAGTGCAAAGTCCAGAGTAGCAGAGGGATGTTCAAATAGAAATAGTCCTGTAGGAGCCAAATACTTGGTAGAGGGTTATGGTGTGATGCCCTGGAGGATTGTCATTGAAAAAGAACTAGGTTGCCACTCATGAATTTGGTGTCAAAATGGGGGCTCCATTTTTAGGGAGCACTATACGGTGTTAGTTGAGACTATCTTCTATCAGCCCAAAATGACACAGTCCTCAATTCTATCTGACTTCAAAAATTACAGCTAAGAAAGGGATTTTGTGACACCTTTTGAATCATTTAAAAACAAAACATTGATTGAGTCTTGGTGGGTGCATCACGCCTTGTCACTGATTGAGTCATTCAGTCAGCAAACAGTCAATTTTTCATTTTTGAATGGCATGTATGTAATGAATTGCTGGAACATTTAGGCATAAGTTATACTCTCTCTACGGTACCTGACTCCCCTATTCACCAAGCAGTTTACTCACAGCAGTTTTCCTCCAGCCAATCCATCTTCTCAGCATCCTATTTCCCCTTTGTAATCTATGTATCAAGTCAATCATACAAAGTAGACAAGCAAGAGCAAGAGTCATTTCTTTTAAGCCCCATTCTACGTTTTAACCTGCATAAAGTTGTTCAGTAAAACTCATTCCGTGATCACAGTGACATAGGAATCTTTTCAAACTAACACTGAATAATTGAGCCTGCAGGTATGGCTCAAGAGTTAAAAAGTAAATATGAACATGGCTCAGCATGAAGCAAGTAGCAGACTTCTGTTCAGTGGTTTGTGTCATGTCACAGCTCTTTCCTACCACCCTTTGAGCTATAAGAAGTACACAGGGTATTTACCTAAACACTTTTACCAACCCTTCTTTATGATGAAATGGTCTTTCCTCTCAATGTATCTTCTAATGCAATTAATTCTCTTTTATTGAAAATACAATGCTCTCACTGTTCATTTCAAAGCCAAGTTACTCGTATAATAGTTTTCAATTATATATATCAAACTATAAAAGACCCTTTTTCCACAGCTTCCAGGCATCTGTATAAATTATTCTACCATTTAGCTTTCATGTCATTTAAATGTGCCGGTGTAATCTTATATATCTTGATCATTTTTAATCTTTTCACTTGTTTCTCTGTTTCTCAAGGAATTCAAGTTGAAATTAAAGAATATGGACATTCTTTTCCATTTCATGAAATTGGATACTATACGTTGGAATCTAAATTACTTTGGACTTTGTAATTTTACAGAGTGAGTTGTGGGCCACTCAATTCTTGCACAGAAAATTTGCTTCATTTAGAATTTAAAACTTAGTTTTATGGACTATTGATAAATAAAATATGCAACACTTTTAATGTAATCAGTTTTCTTTACTGTTTTAACATACGTTAGTTCCATGAGTTGCAATGAATTTGGAGAAAAGGTGACACTCACTGAGACTGTTGTAAATCTTATATTGTAAGTTCACATCATTAGTAATTATATATATATATATATATATATATATATATATATATATATATATATATATATATATATATATATATGCACACTTGATTTTTTGTTATAAAATACAAATAATTAATATGTATGTATTTATAATTAACATCCACCTTCTGCTATGCTGGTTAATTGGGCAGGCAATCTACCAGTTCCCACCCTATTATAGCAGACCGTGGGACTGAGGATTGTATTTATTGACTTGGTTACTAAATGAAATGCATTTGTTCAGATGGAAACCAAACCTACTACTCTAGGTTTACCAAGAGCATTAAGACTAACGCCTTAACAGATTTGGCTAAGCCGAGTTCAGATTCAAAATAAAGCAAATAAATAACAGTGAAACATTTTACAAAAATGTAAATAGGTATTTATTATTAGACTTATTTGTTGATAACATAAATGTACAAAATGTAAGCCTTTTTATAATTCACAAATTAATTTATTAAAGAATAATTTCTGTAATAAATAAAAACAAAACATAAGAAGAACAAAATAAGGTTTTCCAATTTTGTATGTACTTGACTACAGAACTGCCAGAATAATTCAAGGCCCTCTATAATTCAGACCTATTTAACATTAGTCAACTTCATAGCATAATATGAAATGTGTTATTATTTACGTCCACTTTATGCTACTAAGGCTAATTGGGACGGGCGGTCTATAGGTTGCCACCCTTTTCTAGCCAGGGTGGACTAAGGATTTTATTTAATGAGCTCATCACTAAATAAATTCCTATTGCCCTGGAAATAAATATGAAATGAAGATATTAATTTTCTGAAACCATAACTTGTATCACTTAGCTGACTTACGCTAATGGATGGGAAGGAGTTTTCAGAGTGAAGAGATAAATGAAGAGAGGATAGTAGTGTGAGAGTGCTAAGTGAAGAAAGAAGACGTGACTAAATTTCAGCTTCTATTTAACTCTAAAAGCGTCTACCTAAAGACACATTCATGCAACTCTAGTCTCTAAACGAATGTACCTTTTGGAAATGGACCAACATTCTGTGTATTTTCTCTCTGCCTGCTCTGTTCTGCAGGCTGTACATTCATACCCGCACGGGGACTTTTATTTCCTGTAATTGGGTGGGGCTTTCATTAAATTGTCCTTGGCGACAATAGTATCAAAAGTAAACATGAACTAAAAATGATGCACACATTAAACCAAAAATTTCACTTCACAATATTAGCCATGCAATATGGCATTTGTGCTTTGATTTGCAAGTGTTGGTCACATAAGCAAAATAGTGCCTAATACTATTTTTTTATAATAATAATATTAATTATACAAATTGTGTAGACTAGTTTTTGGCATAACTTTATTTGAATAGAATTATGTTACATGAACCCTTATAATATTCCTGAATGAATATTGGTAAAGATAAACTTACCAAAAAGGTCTGTAAACATGCTTGTAGTTTGAGCTGCTATTCCGTTAAGGTCACTTGTTATGTTGGAGAAGAAATCTCTACTTGCAGCTCTACTTATATCTGGTTGAACAAGTGATGCACCTCCTGGAGGTGGTGACACGGGAGATTCTCGTGACTCACCAAGAGCCTATGAAAAATAAAATAAAAAGTAATAACGTGCACTAACTTTTTTATAAAACTGAAAAAGTTTGATTATTATCAAAACCATTGTACACAGCTTAAATCATAAGACACAGTAACATAAATACTAAGAAAATCACTCACTACTCAAACATCCCCAATTACTTCCTTTTATTTAACCAGGAGTCACAGCTCTGGAAAATGTTGTTTTCTAATATACGACTCCTATTAAAAATTCAAGAATGAAATTACTATTGCATTACTATTGTTATGACAAATATTGAGAAAAAAAATACTGAAGAAATGAAACCAACAAAATGTCTGAGGTCATTAAAAAAAAAAAGTCAACAATTCCCTCCATTCAATATTTCTTTATACAAGTAGAGTACATTCAAGGTTCTATCCTTCTTTTCAGACCTTAATATGAATTACAATCAATTCATCAATTATTAATACTGTCTATTACAATTTTCAGAACTTTAAAAAACATAATTCCAAAATGACAAGAATTAACTGCATAACTATACATTAAAAGCTAATATAATTGAAGCAGATCATGCAAGTAAAATAAAATGAATTATTAAACTCTAAGGATAACATTGTACAAAGACATCGGAGCAGTATAAGTGTGGTCACAATGAATGAATTATTTACTACAATTTTTTTTGTGACTCGAATTTTATGAATGTATTTTATTGATCCTACTCAATTTATATTTATGATTGAAACTATTATAGCCCTGGATATCACAAGCCCAGCTTAAATTTCAAGTATCTATTACTAAGAGTGAAATAAAGAATTAGGATGTGGGATAATTTTTTCAGTGTGCCATTACAGTATGAGAGAAATATTTTTAGTTTATGTAGGAGGGTTTGATGAAAATGGAGAGATAATAGCCTCAATAATTTACCTAGATACTATGTAATCTTATTTTTTTACTAGTATGAGTACATGTGAGTTCGCTTAAGTCTTTAAAATACAGTTCATTCTTCAAATTTTATTAATTCTCATTATTTTTTGTTTTATGAATTGAGTCTGGAATGTACTATAACTAAACTGAACTGATTTCCATAGAAATGAATGAGAGAAGGAAAAGGGCCACAAGAACAGGCAGCACTCTGCCATTGCTACACACATAAGACTAACTAGCAATAAAGGCTTCAGGAACTGAGGAGAGGATTCCACTTGAGGCCAGAATTGTCATACAGCTATCCCTTCAGAATTGATAAGCAAATTAATTATAGACATTAACCAGAATAAATATACCAACTACAAACTTAATCTTCATTCTTGCCCCACTGATATGACAAAGAGGAAAATATGTCTGTAATATGAAATTAATGTAAGGTGAGGAGGCTCATCCAAATTGCCGCAATTATCCAGGTACCCAAAGATCAAGTCAATGTTTTTTAATAACTTGAAGCTTAAAAAAAATGCATTTTATATACTCATCTCTTTCCAGCTTTATAAATCTTCATGTAAATTAATTACAAAAAAATCCTTTCTTAATAAATAAAATATATTCTATTCAAAATTATAAAGTACAACAATGCTGAAATGTATACCTTCAGTAAACCTTTCTTCGAAGCAACTTGCTTAGCACTCTTGGTTAGGTCACCAATTGTATTTTTTGAAACATATGTCAAGTCTTCAAAAGTATTTTTACTGACTCCTGCAGCTTGCTTACTAGCTTCAAGTGCAGTTTTACTTGCTTCTCCAGCAGCCTTCTTAGCGTGTAGTGTTAACTGAAATTATTTTCATATGTTTATGAAAGGGTTACATGTAAAACATCAATTTTGGATTTACAAAAACAAAAAATTGTCATTGGACAGTGAAACAGAATGTGGTAAAATCTAATGATGGTGCCCTTGGCTACTAAAAATGGTAAGTATTAAGAAATATAAGGGGTTTAATAAAAATGAGTCATTCATCAGACTCATATCATCGGAATAATTGTTTATATTCATAATGAACATATGTAGTTGCCCAATCAAGTATGTACATTTTATATACTTTCAGAAAAATATAACATAAAAGAGAAAAGTAAACCAAAGTAGTTGGTTTGTGAATTATAGAATACTATAGTAACAAGGGGGATTACGGTCCCAATGACAGCAACTCCTAAGAACAATTACTTTCAATATAACTAACTTTAATCTTGCCCAACAGTTTTATAAATATGCCATCTGCCAATGAACTGTGTTCCTTATTACGACTACAGAAGTAGAATGAACTGGAATAAATAGAACCATTTCTCTGATTTTGTTGAATACTAAAGTGCACTTATAGCTTGACTCTACAATGAACTTAATTTTTGTTTTTATAATAGCTTTAACTGAATTTCCTGATGAGAAATCAGCTATTGGGTGGTCCTCATCACGTGCAATGAGAATTGCTTTAAATGTCCATGATTAAAATCCTGTGAAGTAGATGATGAAAATATGTTACATTAAAATTTATGTGTGTGTGTGTCTATAGATGCACATATGCATATGTGTGAGAACACAGTTTTGTCTGTAGACTTCATTAATAGGGACCAGGCGGACTGCAGTATAGAGCATAGAGGAGGGATAAAATCATAAATAATTGTAACTACTAAGCAATAATTAAAAAACATCAGAGCCTATCACAAACTTTAAAAATTCTTCCATGCAGGGGCTGCATAAATTAAGCAGATATCCTATATACAGATAAAACACAATACTGATCTTACCTCAGTACAAATTCTCTATTTCTATCTAAAAAAACTATGAGACGGGGGGAAGGCACTGAAAGCCGAAAACAAGGAAGTATGAATAGCTTGTTTAATATTTGATATACCAAAAAAATGTACAGAAGACAGTTATAGACCATCAATTGTTTAAAAAGATTGGTTCCACAAAATTTTAGGATCTGACTCATTAAAATCGAGATATTTTGAATTTTGGAATTCCCCTCTCTAAACCATAGTGGGCTACGATATTTAGTGTTGACTGAAATGGTTAAATTTAGAGTATGGTATAGATAAAATAAACATTTTCGAGATAAGAACATAAAACCTCAATTGGTGACATCATCACACAAGGAATTTGCACAAAGTAAAAGTTCAATGAAAACCATATATGGTATTTAACCTTGGAACGAAGTGGTTCATGATATAACAGCTTATTGTTAATATGACAGGAGTAAGAGTGGGGGTTTACAGATGGCTGGAAACTAAAATATGGAAATAACTCGATTAATATTCAATTAAGGAGGAAGTAGGTATATAGCAACATTTATAGAACATTGCAGTTGCAAGAAGATCAGTTCTATACAACTTCAATCCGACAAATAATAACAGAGATATTTTGAATTTTCGAAATTCCTTCCTCCCCTCTAAAAACCCCTTTCCACTGGTCCGATTCCAGCTGTTAACACACTTGATCTTTCTTTTGTCTTATTGTTATATCGATTTTGATAACAATAAGACAAAAATTGTGACCACTTGAGCGATAACAGACAAATATATATACATCAAATTTTGAATGGTCCTCATTACTCATGATCTCAAAAAGAATTTATTTTGAAAAGAATTATTTATTGAACTAACCTTATCAACTTGAGCCATCAAACCATCTTGACTGCTTTGTCTCTTTGTTTCCCTCACTAGCTCCTAGAAATAAAAATACACTCTTTTAAACATTATATTTATAAACATATTACAATATCATAATCTTCATTTCATGGTTCGAATTTTATAATATGTAACTACAACAATCTATTTCAGGATAGTAAAAAAGACTAACTCATATATTGGTAGTTCTCACAAAAATTGGTATTTTCAAAACCTCCACATTTAAATTTGAAGTTTGTACCATAGTTCAAAATAAATTTAAGAGGTCACATTGCAGTGCTACGTGACATCAATTGAATTTCTCAATTTCCTTATAAAAAGGACCTTTTATTTTCATGAAGGCTTCTTCCAATTCTTTCTCGATGAAACTAAGGTTTCACCTTAGCAACAGTTATTTAATTTTAGAAATAACCACTACATTTACGATAATAATTAATTACTTTGACTAATGTAGACAACTAGAGATGGTATAAATTAGCATTTCCAGTTGAAGAATAATTAATTTAAAGCAGAAACTAGCAAAAAATTAGATCCTGTATGGAGACAAAATTAAGAAAATAGATAGTACAAAAAAAAATCAGCAATAAGGATGACATATAAGGACTTAAAAAAAATATACAGTATAGAGAGAGTACCAGACAGTTTATTACTTTGTACTTTAGAGGAAATATCTTATACCAACAGATACAAAATAATGACAATGAGGAGGACAGATACCAACTCAAGAAACAACTCATCTCTCTAAAAGCTGTTAAAAATCTAGAATTATTCAACTTATAAAAAACGTCAAAAACAAAAAAAAAACACAAAGTTCTTTTAAAAGATAAAACAATATATAGTTATAATACATTATATTCAGGAAAAACATGAAAGATAAAAGCTATACAATTATGCAGATTGTTCAATTAGAAAATAATGAAGTATGTCTGTTCTTAACCAAGTGATGTTTTGGTCAAACTGTTGTATAGCTAACTAAGAAAAGTGAAAGGTCAGATCAACATTTGTAAAAAAACTATTTTTATTTGTGTATTAATGAAATCAGTAATATATAAGGCTGCTTCAAATTGAGCATCTAATAAATTACCTAAGTAAATTTTTATTTTAAGTAGCAAGTTAGTTAAAAAAAAAACAGGCATAGGTTAAGCTAGTAGGCGGTAAGATTTTGAAATTAATATTATAGCATAATTTATGTATCTAATTTTGAATATTAATTAATTTTACCTGTTTCTCATTTCATCCTAACCTTCCCTCATTTTTAATTTTAAAGAAATTGAAATTATGAGGCTCAACAGCCCATGAAGGGCCAGGTCCAGTAACAGGGATTAGGTCGATAGAAGTCCTATATCAAAACCTAGCAATGACAGAGCAATTAGTGTTCAGCAGTCAAGAAACTTTACTGCTAGATTACCGCTACCCCAGTGGTTTTCAAAATCCATAAAAGGTTCACCACTCTTAGTATTAATCTTTGATATGTTGATCCAGCGAATTAATCACATCTCTCATTTAAATTATCCATTCGTTTTTTCCCCCTCCAGGCCGTTGTTAGCATTAAAAAACAACATCAACAACAAAATAGGCATGCATTTTAATAAGTATTACCTTTGCATGAGATGTAAAAGAATCTAGAATTGAGCCCTGAGGCGGGCTGGAACTAAGGCTTCCAGCTCTTGCTAAAAGGCCACCTAAACTCCCTTTTCTCTGTGTGCTGGGACTTGTCTGTGTCTGGAAAGGGAAATCAATATAAATAGTGTGGGTGAAAAAAAGAAAGTGTGATTCACAGAAACTGGGAAATTGTTTCCTCATACTGTTATTAATTTTTGTTTGTTTAAAAAATCAATTTTAATCCATCTAATAAGAAGAATAGGTCAACAAATATGCCAATCCTTCCCCAACAATAGAGAGCTTCCTAGGACACTGTTTCATTCATTTTTAAATTGCTGTGATCTTAGTCAGCTTTGAGACCGAAAAATATTTTTGATAATCTAAACGGGTTTTTGTACTGCGTACAGTCATGACTTGTGTAATAATTTTATGGTAACAATGAGTCATTAATATAAAATGAATAAATAAATAAACCATTGGGCAATATTTTTATTAATCTGATGCATTTATGAAGCATTTTCCAATATGGCCATTAAGTTATTCATTAGTGATTAAAATCATATTTTCTAATTTTATTTTTGCAACACAACTTGAACTATTACAAATATTACATTCTTCCTTTAATTCTCAAATCCAGCACACTTTTCTTAAATGTAATGCTCACATTATTGCTCTTTCTTACGTGTTCCTCCTTCAAATCTAGCAAAAGCATAGATTTCTTTGATTTCTAATAAGTTCTATGATCAAGTTGATGAAAACGGTAAATCTTTTAGACATTTTCAAAATCATTCATGATTTTCTGAATTAAATTTTCATTATAATTTCTCTTAAACAATAGGAGGTTAAATACCATTTGACTGCTTTATCAGATTATAGACGTCTCACATACTTTAAATGGAAGGATCAAGAAATAAATCATTATTGTAAAAATGAAAGTCAAGATATGGTCAATAAAAAAGTGTAGGACAGTAATTGAGTGAATGAAAAATATCTCTAACTGTATTATTTTTATAATAGCAACTCAGCTCTAGAACTTCTCATTTAATCTTCATACACAACAAATCACTGCAAAGCATATGACTTCCTATATTGTTTCTCTTAATTTTATTTTGTTCTTATCTCTTTAACATTTATTCTAGTTAATCTGTATGCCCCCCCCCCTACCCAGAAACAAGCTCATCCTATAACCCTGAAACTAGTTTTTCTCATTTCTAAAAGCTGCACTCTTGAATTCAGAACAAAGCTTAGAAGTTGTTTTGAACTGTGAATTACAGACTACCAATAAGCTACTTCAGCATGCAAGAGTTGGTCGATAAGAACGGAATTTTTAAGAATTAATACGTAATTACTTGAGAATTTGGTGTAGTAGATCTGACAAGCCTCCTTTGTCCTTCCGATGGGCTTCCAGCACCTTGACTTACTACAGTCCTGCCTGTCCAGTCAGAATCTCCTCCTCCACTTTCATCTCTCTCCTTAAATAAAAATGTTTGGGGAACTAAAATAATATTTGTTACACCAGTGTATATTGAGATGAAGAAAAATATAAGATAAAAACATTTACAAATAATTTACTTTCAAAATCCTGGCCTGCAAATAATTTCTGGAAATAGTAACCCCGATCATAAAACCGCCAATGTATTCCATCACGTCGCAAGGTTTTATAATTAGTGTGATGATCTGAATATGCAAATCAATTTTTTTTAATGGTTAGAAAAAAAAATAGAAGTCTATAATAGTAGTTTTGGCAAAGGGATTTTATCTTTTTAAAAATGTTCCAACATTACATCATCAATTTATGGTAAACTAAATATGATACCTGTACTAAAATTATCCATTCTTGTTAGAAATGGCATAAAATGGGGGAGAGGTAAATTGGTTAATATCTCTTTTGTTCTCAGTAACTTATGATTTAAAGGTACCTTTGTCAAGCCTCAATAAAGAACAAATTTATTAACAAAAGGGCTTGAGTAGTTTTTTAGAAGGATTTGGGTAATCTCTGAAATTGAATCAATTGTATACAGTTATTTGAAGTATTTTAAGAATTTTATATATTTTTAAGACCAATATTTTGGTTGTCTTAGATTCAGTAGCAGTTCATAATTTTCCTCTCCACATTATGTTACAAAACACGTAGACAAACTCACTTTGAATTAAAATAATATAGTTTTCCTTCCTTTTTTTTTTTTTTTTTTTTTTTAAAGTATTATTAATGCAACAACATTGTAAATTGCAGAGTAAGGTGAGAAAATGAGCTATTTGTTTTTCATTAGCTATAAACAACATATATTTCTGCTCTACTGCGAAGCCCTCCAGATTTTGGAAACATATAGAATATCCTAACACCATGTTAGAAAACATGATAGGTTTAAAATGATAGGTCACTCATTGCAAATTGTTTTCATACAAATTGGCATACAATTTTTATATAATACAATTTGAAATTTTGTACAAATTTATATTTCCATATTGACAAACACTATATTTTTATGTAATTTTTCTGTCAGATTTTTACTTTAAATAATTCAAGATTTTCTAATCCGAATTTTCATTGATTTTAGGCTGAATCAGAAATTTACCCAAAGCCCAAATCCATCACAAGTATAATCCAATCTGAAAAGCCTTTTTCTCTTGAGACAGCTGATGGAAACATTTCAGTTTTTGAGAAAAAATGTTTTGGTAACATTTATATATATTCCGTTGTTTTATTAATTCAATAAATGCAGATTTTTGGTTGAAATATTTTACTTTCCATTGAAATCAGCTGATGATCCAATATATTAAAATCCGAAGCTATCGACATAAATGTATTGTTTTTACCATTGTTTCATGTGGACTGGCATCACTATCATCACTCGAAGATTCTGAAGAAGAACGCTGGCTTTGAGGTGAGCGAGAATGTGAAGGAGAAGAATCTTGGTTAACTTCTCTTGGGATTGTAAGACAAGATGGAGGGTGATAAACAGCCTGAACATCAGCAGTGCTGGAGAAACCAATGGCTCCAGTATCTAAAAATAAAAAATTAACAATCCAGATGAAAAGGTAAGTAATGAATTATTTTCCGGACTTTATAGTACTATATGGACAAAGTATTACAATTTTGTACCTCCTGTTTAGTGATACTTAAAATGGGCTTAGATGATACTAGAGAAAGGTGAGCAAGTGAGGGAAGAAAAGTCAATATGAACTATTAATACTTACTAGGTGATAAGTCTGACGAGACTATTTCTGAGACAAAGTCACTAAGAGAAGAATATGAAGAACTTGTACTATCATCCCCATCTGAATCAGAACCACTTTCATCTGAAAATGAACAAAAAAAATGGCCGTTAAAATAAAGAAAAATGTTAAAATATTTTGTCCGTGAAAGTTTTTAAATTGCCCTTGGGTCAAAAAGCACAAAATATTTTCAGAATGATCACAACTGACTTTTTCTTCAGTGTACGATTAATAGTGCATCAAACGCTTTGAAAATATTGGCTCCATTAGAGCCCACTCTTCCCCCTAGCAGATTTCCTCTAAGGAATTGGGGCTAATTGATACTTTATTATATTAATGGCAAATGACAAGAGGACCTTCAGCAGTTTTAACATTGACAAGTACTCTTCTAATGGTAAATGCATCAATACTTTTATTCGCCAATTACATTCAGTATAAGTTGATTTAGTAAAATCTTTTAGTGTAATTTATTTGCTGGCATGTGAAAAACATCAGAAATAAAATGGTTTATTTTATGATTAACATCATTGTACTTTTATATTATATTACATATAATATTTACTGATTTAACACCAAGAGATGAATATGTTGGCCATGCAACTTATGGGGCAAAGGAAAATAAACAAATTTGAAAATTGAAGAGACTGATCAACAACTTTGGAAGATATAATTGTTGTAGGATTTTTTTATTATGTGTGCTTCCTCTTCTCAGAAATACATCAATGCAATTTTTTAAGTTTTCGGGTTCAATATATACTATTTTATAAAACAAAATTTTCTTAATAGAAACAAATTTTGAGAAACAGTAAAGTTGACTGAACAAATATAAACTAACTAAAAAATTTGACAACAAAAGATTGATGTTTTAATTCAGAGTAAAAAGTTTAAAACAGAGTACATGACAGGCAAGGGAAGCAAGAGAAATACATACAACTAAAACTAAATCATAATAAATATAAAATTAATTCAACTTACCAGTAGGCTGTTCCTGCTGAGGTAAATAGTTTAAGGCAGTAGCAAGAGAACTATTTTCATCCCATACACTAAAAGTGATTGGGTCAAGAGAATGATCAAACCATTTTGCTTTATCTCCGATTTGAGAAGGGTCACAAACTCCTGTGTGGACACGGAGAAATGCTACATTTGATGGTGTTAAGCTCCATTCAGCCAAAAATTCCACAGCCTGTAATAAGATGATTTGTTTGTTAAAATTAATATTTATTATGTAACTAGGAAAGAATAAGTAGGGGTGAGATCTCATTTTAAATGGTGGAACCACAATGTCAGCAGCTGAGGGAGCCTGGAAAGACAGCTATTTCATAATGAGTTTCGTGTGGTAAAAAGAGAACTGCCAAGCATTGGTGAGCCTACCATAGCTGCTAAGGAAGAAAAGGTGAATGTGATCAACCATGCCAAATCTCAATTTGGTATTCTATTTATTTCAATCCTCTTGCACATGACTTTATAGTCTTAGAGAAGCCTCTATATTCAATATTTCATTAAATCGAACACTTTTCATAAATTGGAACCAGGGCCACACAGTATTCAGTGCTGTTTTTTTCCTTTTCCAAATAACACATTTGGAGACACAGAGGTAGATCTGGTTCACATTTGGAAATTGTTTTCAAAAACAAAGGGATCATTATTACTGTTCAAGACCAAGTGAATGCCACCAGAACATATAAATATCATACCCAGTCTCAGACTCATTTAAATTATGTAACAAGATTTACAAGGGCAGTTGCTGGGACTATATTAGACACAGAGAATTTAAATCTACCAATCTAGAGACCTTGTTACATCAAGAATTGTGGGCAAAATGTTAAATTCCCGTTAACGACATGCCTAATGGATTTTTCCCCAGTTACCCGAGAAGAAACCTCCTTAATAATAAATAATAAAATATATTGGTGATTAGCAATTGAGATATTTGAGTATAATGAAATAAATATAAGATAAAGGCCTTAAGTACCTTAATTAAGTACCACCCTGACTCAGAATTTATATTACACTAAACATGAATTTGCACCTGAGTTCGAGCAAACTTCTGCAAAAATGGTGTTACTCTGGGCCTTGATCGAAGAAAGCTGTTTATCTGGAGAGCTACAACAGGTCTTGGGTACAGCCTTAGTGTTCTTGTGTGTTCTGTAAAGTTGGCCAGTAAATTCTGTGAGTTGAAGAACCTCACCTATTAAAAAAAATTAAAAGGATGTATTAATCAGTTAAAGCGTAACTTTTATACAACTTCTGTATTAAAAATGTTTGCACCCACCATTGCTACTCTTGTAGCTACATCAACAGAATCAACATCATGGCCATAGATAAAGGGATTAAAGCTTTGAGGAGGAGGATGACCCATCCCATGGTGAAATGGAATCTCACCACGTTGCTGTGGAGTATATCTGTAGAAAAAAAAAAGAAGAAAAAGTTAATGTCCAGTTTAGACAACTAAGACGTATCAAAATTTACTACCGTCTAGCCCGGGCGAGACAAGGGATTTTATCTAATCTGTCTGCTACTACATAAATTCCCTTTGCCCATGTGGCAATCCGACCCCGACTCAGAATTATTCAAGTTAATAAAGACCTATGCTTTATGCTTTAGCTTAAATAGCTAACCCGATCCCTGCAAGAAGTAAAATAGAAGAAATAAGTATACAAATATGAATTAAGAAAATATATAAAAAAAGTAACAGTGAAATTTTATAAATGATTGAAAATTTGAAGGGTAGAGATTTTAAACACTTTTTTAATATTGTTTTTTAAATTACAATCGTGACCCAGTTAAACGTCATATATGCCAAGGTGTTGGTTTTAAAGCATTTGGTTACATTTGAGATGTGGGCACGTTCATATGGATATACAACAAGTGTCAAACAAAAATAAGTATCCACTGAAAAATGTGTAAAGTAACAAAGAATTCAAAAAGGATTTATGCCAGCTGTCTGTTAAATTAAAACAGATTGTCATCACTATAAATACCCATACCTATTACCAAAAATATCTGATGTAGGCACCACATGACTACCTTGTCCTCCTGTTAAATTAAATAAACAAAGTGTTATGCTAGACTTCATTTAAAATTATTTCATTCATATTTTAGATTGATCACCACAAGTTATTAACATTCATTCAACATTTTTTTCTGCATTCCAATGCAACGGATCATAAAATACCATAGAACATAATTTATAGATCTTTTCATGATAAACAAAAAAAAAGTTTGAATGAAATCTATTGTATCTCTAGTAAACACAGAGAAATTTTAAGGCTAGCCATTTTTGAGATATATACATATGTATGTACAGACATCCATCAAAACTAGTCAAAATGGATAAGTACGTCAAAATCTCAAACAAAAAAATTGTGATTACAATATTTGCTTTACTTCATACAAAGAAGTAAAAAGTACTCTATTTGAGAAGACAATTATACTATTCAATTTTACTCAAAATGCTAAGCAATGTTCAATACATTATTTTCAGGCATAATTTCATTAGAGCTCAAATGTTTGAAAATTCTAAATATGAGAGGGGTTATCTCTAAAATTATTCCACCAAAAAAAAAACAAAAAAACATTCATACGGACTTGAATGACATGTACCCGTATTATGGAATTGCAAGCTCACCTTTCACCACTATTACCCACTCAGCCAAAAATGTTACCCTAATTTTTAATGCCATCACATTGTATATGTGTGAACCACTATAAACGTGTGAACAATAGACAGACAATTGATAAATCCATTGGGTTTCAACAGATGCTCCATTTGTAGTCAACAAATAAACAACTTTCATTTTACAGATTATAATACAGTAATTATTATATAAAAAGGAAAGTAAAAAACATACCCAAGATTTACTTGCTGATATTGAGGGTTCTGCAAAATTGGATTAACACTCTCCCTCCGAAGCATATGGCCGAGCTCCCGAGGTGTGGTTGTATGTGCATGAGATGGGTTTATTGTGATCATTGGTCCAGCATTTGGCCCTCCTAAGCTGCTCAGAGCCTATTAAAAAAAAAAAAAAAAACTACTACTACGAACTAAAATAGGAACAAACAACTAAAATATGCTGCAATTATTACATTTAACTTCTAAGACATTTAGGTAATAAAGCAAACCAGTTTTTTAAGAATATAAATTTCATCCATATTCTAAGTTAAACTGCTCCAATTTCATTTTATTGACACCAAATTACAGAGGTTTACATTTGCAACAAGAAAGATATATACAGGCAGCTCGTGCTGAATTCAACATCTAGGGTGACTTAATTTCCACTTGGAGTAACTCAATATTTGCAAAATTCACAGCAATTAGAGACTGATGCAACAAATTAAGTTAGCAGTATGGGAATGGAGATCATTCTTCCGTGAACTAAAAATAAGTAAATACTCCAAAAAACTTTTTCAGAAAAAAAAAGATAGGTAATTCTTGTACAAGCTTGTAAATACAAATGTGCTAATTTCATTTCCATTTATGTGATAAGCTAAAGGACTTTTCATTACAATCATTTTTGTCATTTGATGAACACAATAAACCTTTCTTAGTAAGTGAAAGTTATTTGGAAATAGGCCTCATTTCAAATTCATTGAACTCATGGTTAATATCTTGGTGAAAAGATGAAAACATTCACACTGGAAAACTTATTATGAATTATCCAAAATACAGAGAAATCAATGAAACATTTCATAATAATAAACCATGCTTGCTGGAATGTTTTGGCTGGTTTATGAAATTAGCACAATCCAAAAATAAAATATTTACTCCGAAAATTCAAAACATGTGTTATCCTTAGCACTCATAATGAGTCAAGAGATCTAAAACTATCAAATCTCATGCTGCTTTTTTTCCTTTTTACAAGAACTCCACCAACACTCCTTTTCAGTCAATGTCATCACAAAAATAATAAGTTAAAAATGTAATATTTATTAGAGTTTTAAGAGAAAGTCACTTGAATTAACAAGTAATAAAATAATAATTTCTGATTAAGAATATAAAATATTATTTTTGTAGAATTCACCAAATAACAAGAAAATAAAACTCACATGGTACAAATAAAATGGTAAAAATGCAGCAAGTTTTTTTCCCTATAATGATGGTTGAAAATAAGGATTCAGTATTTCATGTTTCGACTTTGAACATAAACCTAAAGTTCTAATTACAAATTCAATATCCACAAATAATGCCTAAATAACAGATAGCACTGATAACTAGAGTAAATACCAATTCAGAAACGTTTTAATAGTGTGAAAAAGTATCAAATTTTATATTAATTATTTACTGTCACATCATTCATTGAGCCCTCATCAGTATGGTTAATGTGCTAATTCAATAATACTTGTAGACATCAAGATTTTAAAAAAAAAATAATAAAATGAATAAGTAAAAGAAATCCAATAGGAGATTAAACCAATTTTGGTATTAATGGGTTTTTGACCAGGATAAAACAGTAAGGGTACTCTTCCACTCACTAAAGCTTGGCATGAGAAAAAGGACAGTATATTATAAAACAATCAAATTTTACACAGGTAAGAACTGGTAACAATCTATTTTTGAATATTAAAAAATATTGAAGCCATCTGTAGAATTGGAGATAAATATCACAATTGGCTGATTAAGTTTACTAATAACCAATAAAGTTGGTAACTCTACAATGGCAACAGATCAATTGACTAATACGGTATTCAAAATTAAGAAAAGTTGAAAAGCACACTTAATGATATGAGTTTTTTTAATAAGATAAATAAATTGCAACCAACTTCTTATGAAAATGTGATACTAAACATAAAAAATTAGTGGAAGAGTGCATAAATGCCTTGGAACTGTAACATTGAATATACTTTTTACTTCATAGGAGCAATAGCTTAATATATCACTAAGAAACAAGTATAAAATAAATACAATGTTGTACTTTTGTGCTTTATAAAACAAAACATTTAATGCACCACACAGTCAATTAGCATATTTATTTTAAAAAAAAAAAAAGCATATTTTTCACTTAATCGTGCCACAATTATAATAATTTAATGCATGACACATGCACATTATTGTATCATTGTAAGAAAACATCTTTACGTCCATGCCCTATGCCTTCTTTTACAAATGTCTGTCATAACTTTCATTCATGTATGAACTGTGCAATCCGCTGCAGAACCGTTATCTAACTAATCAAAACTCCATTTCAAAATACTGTAGCAAATAATAAATTTTTATATTTACACATTCAACCAATGCATTTAAAGTCCGTATTAAAAATGCACTGTAATGCACTGAAAGTATGCAGTTGTACATTATGCTCATTATCTGAAAGCAAGGTGCTAGATATGACCATCAAATTCAACATGCCGCTAATAATTTGTAAATGCTTCTGTATTGAATATGTGACAAATATTTATTTAATTTTTACATACAGAGGGTTTAAATTAGTGATAGTATTTTAAGGGGTTCTTGGCCATATAAAGCATGACTCTTTTTGAAAAAGTGATAACATATGCTTAAAAAGTTGGGTAAGTTTTATACTAGGCCTTGAACAAAATAAGGAACATAATAACTTATAGTAGTTTTTTTATCTTGAGTGGTGCTTGACTTGGTAAATTAGGGATAATAAGAAAAATATTTGATAAATGGATTCTCAGATAATGATTGTCTAACATCTTCGCTTACGAAGAATACAACTCGTAACTTGATGAAGCTATAGTAGGAAAGGAGGGGTCGAAACACATGATGGGAGAGGTTCATGGCAAAGTATATTTAAATTTTAATTTAGCTAACAACGCTCACTACCACCAAGAAGACCAACCTAACTGCAGCTCATAGCTCAATTTTACACTTTTATGTATTTGTATGAGATATTTATTTAATCATATTATGTCTTTATAGACCGAAGGTTAATAATTTAAATTATATTAATTATGTATAGACTTATACAACTTTTAACCTAACTTGAAAGCTGCTTATATTAAAGGCTTAGCATTTAAAAAGTTTTAATTAACTTTGGTTCACCCAATATCATTGTAATCAGATTATTATTTGAAAATTGTTATATTTTGTTCAATGAAACTGGTTGCTGAAAATGAGGTTATAAATAAAGGAAGACATTAATTTTTCTAGTCCTAAAGCTCAAGGAGGCATTGGAGATTGAGATGATCTAACTTTTAATTTAGATAGTTGCTCTTTTCAATTTGCAATCATTGTCCATCCTTGGTGATCTCTCATAATCATGAGCAAATGAGGACCTACTTGAAGTAGCAGAGTTCGCTTCTCATGCCTTGTAAAACACAACTAGGATCAACTGGTGCTGATCACATGTCCATTCAACTTACGCCTGGCATGGAACAGTTATAATGGTATAGTATTATTTTGATAAACTTTTTCTTTTATTTGTAAATATAGAATAAACTGTTATTGTCCATGAATTATGACTGAAGTTAAAAATGACTGAAATTAATTATTTAAGAAAAAAACTTTGAACGTTGTTGGATAACAAAATGTACTTAAATAAATAAATGAGATCCATGGCCAAATATTCAAGACAAAGTAAACAATATTTCATGATTGCCTAAGGAAATACTGATTATGCAGAAATTCTAAAGATTAAACAAATACTACTTACACTGAATAATTCAAACATCACGGTGAAACTATCCTCATAGAAAACTCATTTCTCAAGCCAAGTACTTCGAACACAATGTTACATAAATGCTGACTTCTCCAAATGCTAATTAAATTAAGTATGCAGACAAAAACACAATCACTATACCAGATATTATTCACATTCTTCAATTCTAATTTATTAAACAAGATTTAATTCACACTTAAATTGTAAGACTAAATAAAATTAAATCACCATTCACAAAGCAAACTTTAGGGCTTTTACTCAAAGGGCATGATACTGAAATTTAATACACCAAAATTCATGTCCTAAAACTGGTATCATCCTCAAATGCAATATGTATGCTTCAATTGCCAATACAACCAGTACAAACTGTGCACAAATAGAACTCAGCGCTTAGTGCTAGCCCAGCTAAAATATTCTATGAAGTAAACAACATGAATATCTAAGAGAGGACAATAACACAGAAACATTTCACACATTCGTTTTTCAAGTATAGCTCACAATAATGATCCTTTATGTTTAATATTTTTAAAGATAGAGTAGTTAATTAAACCGTTTAAATCAAATTCTTTATAGCCCTTGTACTATCCTTGGTCCAAAAGTTTAAATGAAAGTATGTGAAGTTGTTGTTTTCTGAATACTAAATTTAAACTATACTGCTCAAAAATGAATAGGGATATTGGTTATTTTTACTTATCCTATTAATTTTAATTAAATCGATCTTAATTAAATTTCTTTTTTATGGGGAAAAAAGACAATTATTTCTAATAAATATTAATGATATTTATAATAAAAAAATAAAAAAAATATGCTAGGCCCCATACATACCACAAAACAGCCAATATCCCTATTCATTTTTGAGCAGTTTATGTAAAGAGCTAAATATAAACTCAATACCCCCCCCCCCAATATTGTGTTTAGTATTTTTAGAATTAAATATTAGTTGGGATCAAATATGTTTTTAAGGTTTATTTCATTGCACTACCAAATAAAATGATCTTATTCATTGCATTTTAATGTTAAATATAATATTGTGAAGTTTTAAACTAAATCATTCTTCCATTAGTTGAAGTTCCTCTATTTCCTAAATTTCATAATGGAATACTTATTTTTGCATTTAAAAATATTATAAACACAGGCATATCATTATCATCATAACTATACTTTATGTTGTATTATAGGCAAGTCACTGCAGATTAAATACACATAGAGAAAGCACAAAATTATCTTCATAACAATCTAAGATTTAAAAAACATATTCTACAGGCCATTTGGTAGCATTACCCTAATGCAGAAAGTGAGATATATGGGAGAGTTTAGTTTGTAAGATAGTAGCAAGATATTTTATGCAATTAAGGAACACAACAGTCAGTACTAATCTAAATTCCTTCGACAAGTAGTATTTATGAAGAACAACACAATTATATTTATTCACATGAAAAAATAAATAAAACTGATGAAACCTCAATGAAAATGTGTCTTATTTACAGTTACTACTCCTAAAATTTAATACATCCTCTGCTATTCTTTAAAATTCAAGAATTAAAAATGAAATTATGTTATATATGTGTAATATTGTTATGAAAAAAAAGTGAACATCTTCTGTTGATAAATACTTTGAAGTAGGTAGGATAAACAGTGCCATAATTTCTTTGATTCTATTTTTAATATAACAAAACAAAAAATATACATAAACACTTATCTGTTAAAGAACAGGAAAATTAAGACAAAAATACATAATTGCCACTTATACTAAAAATTAAAAATGCCAACGTAACAGCACAAATTCCACATAAATGCTTAAGCACACTTTTTAAAATTGTTTGACAAGCAAATCATGCTTATAGGCATATTGGTCTTATTTAAACACAGGACCGTAATAAATGAACACAGCTACAAATTTACAAAGGAAACGATCAAGGGAATACTTAAAGGGAAATGCAAAATCTAAGATTTAATACATTGTGATTATTGGTGGTTATTACATTCTTTTTTAAGTTTTAACTCATATTTTTTTATTGCCATGCAGGACCTATTATTATAGGTAGAATTATTAAAATTTAGCATTGTAAGATAACAAAAATAATTAAGAAAATTTATTTAATGTATTAAACTAAATGACCACTCAAATTGTTGTCAAACTTTAAAATTAAAGTAAGATACTAATATAATATTTTTGCAAGTACTTTTAGTAACCTTCAGCTTTGAAATTATTAGACTGTATTGCAGGTAAAGTTTATTATAAGGGAAATCATATCCAATGAATCTCCGGTGTTACCTTATCCTTTGTTTCGTCAAACGTTTGCCATTGTTATTTTGTAATTTACATATAAGCAAATGTTACAGATGTTATTATTTGAGTTGCAGATGAGTGGGGTTTGTAGGAATGCTATTTTTCTATAGTTTTTTACTTCCCTGTATTTCAGCTCTAATAACGTTTATGTTGAATGTGAGTTAAGAAGAGTTATGTTTGAAAGCACTGCCACCAAAATTAACATGTAAGGCTTAGCCGAAGCAAAAGAAGATCTCAAAAATTAAAAAGTTTCAGTATATTAAAAGCCAATGTCTTTAATAATTAAATCCTGCTCAAAAATATGAAATAAATACAAAATAATAACTGAAATGATCAGAATTAATTTTTAATAATTTAAAATAGTTTTCTTTTTGTGGCCGTCCGATGCATCATGCTGCCTAGTAATTTTTTCAAATCTCAGGATCACTTATTATTTTACTTCACATTTTTTCCCCTATAGACAATTGAATACAGGTAAGAAAATCAACAAAAATAGTAATATACACATTATCATAATTAAACCTCTAGATTGTCAGGATTTTAAAATATCATAAATATTTCATATTTTTCCCTACAAGTGATTTGATACTCTAAATAACTACAATCTCTTCAAATAATAGGAAATGAAGAATCAAGTTAATATATAAGTAAATTAAACATTAAAGGTGTATTGGTTATAAAAAGAAACATGCATAAATGCATAAAGATTGTTTTATTGTTTAATATAACCACAAACAAAATATATTCACTGTAACACATCTATTAAGGAGAGGTACTGATTAAAAAAAAACCCATTAAGATCAGTGAAAGTAAACTTAAATACAAAATAAATTATAAAGATAAAATATAAATTGGAAAAATAAATAAGGGAAAATAATATTAAATTAATTCAATTAGAAACATATGAAACAAATTTTGTAGAGGAGCAGAATGAACTATAAGAGTTTTAGAGTAGGAGATAAAACTAAAAGAGTAGTAGATTTAACTAAAAGAATTGATGTAGTATTGTCACACATAGAATAGAATAACATTTGCAAGATACGAGGATATTTTATAATTTTTAAAAAGAATTGATAGCATAAAGTATTAAAGCATGAAGCATTTTATAAAGTTTATAGAGATTAAAAATAAATAAATAATAAAAATGTATTATATTTTAGTAAACGGATCTAGTAATACCCATTCCACACTCTTAATAATTAAGGGCTTCATCTTATTTTAATGGCGAGGATCACTAATAAAAACTCCTTTTTTCTATGTAGACGTAATTGAAAAATGCAATACGTGGTCTATCTACCACCTTTTCTGGGGTCAGTACTTTCTGTTTTACATGATAGAAATAAATTTAAAGCTAAAAGTTATCGTTTCAAGTTACATAATCCGTTTCGGGAATCTCAGTTTCAATGACTTTACCAGATCGGAAGGTTCGTTTTAACAAGTGTAAGAGGGGATGAACACTTCATAATTATATATAGTTAAATTTTAATAATTATAATTTTATATTTGGCACTTATAAATGTTCTAATGTTACATAAAGTTGTCTTTGGGGTATTACAAAAAAGTGGTTACTGTTTGTAGAAAAAGATGGTCCGAGAAAAATTGATATTTGGACCACAAAACACGTAGGGCATTTTCCAATAAAGACTATACAGAAAAAAATTAATTTTTGTTGGTGACCTTAGCCATTAAAGTACAAAGCATATTTTAATATCGGGTACAGAAAAGCTAAAAGAAGAATAAGGAAGTTTTAAATATTTAAAAAAACTCAAAAGGACTTTAGAAAAAGCTCACAACTTCTTAATGGCTCAACAATTAATACAATTTATTTATTATATTTCATTTATAGATTCCTCAAAAAGCATTATCCCCCATTTTTTATTTACATTATAATGACAGACAATTACCTTAATTTATCATTGGACATTAAATAAAAGAACATTAATTTTATATATGTAATAGGAATGGTCATTTACTTTGAACTCAAAACATGAATTTATCAATATCTTGGCTTTTACTAGTATTATTAAGTAATAATAATAATAATAATAATAATAATCACATTAATAAATCATGTTAAATATTAAAATGTCAACTTTTGGTATGAATTTTAATACTTAAGTTCATATCTTCCCAACCTGTTACTTCTCTATTTCTAATCAAAAAATGTTGTTTCCCTTTAAAGGAAGGATCCTAATTTGAATATAATATAACAATAATAATTATTTAATTTATGAAATAGTTAATCATATTAAGAAAAATAAATGATTTAACTTTGTTTAATCTTGATTAAATAAGTGGGGATTTTCTCTAAAGCTAGAAAATAATTTATGATTACTCTTTTTGGTTTATTATTTAAATTAATAATGACTAAAATAATTATGGCATAGGTTGTATTTATTTACTATTATTGAAATAACAGGACTAATCTTTGTAAAAGTTGTTTAATAGAGTAATTATGGAGACTAAAGCTCCTAACAATCAGGATATATGTACATGTAAGTATATATACACACACATATATATTCAACTTTGTGATTAATCTCAACCAGCCAGTTAGAATTTAAGATGGAATAGCTATTTTCCCAAATTTCTTTTTTCCCAGTTTAAACAACAAACAAAAATAAAATTATTGACAAAAATATTAGTTATATAATCATTAGAGCTTTATAAAACAATTAAATAGTTAAACTTATAAATAAACATAAATACAAAGGAAAATTGATTATGAAAAAAATTGTTAGGAGAAAATTACAAAAAAGTCAATTTTTTCAAAAACAGAAAGCTTATAGTAATAAAATCAGTAATAATTTGTCACCCCCTGTGACACACACACACACACACACACACACACACACGCGCACATGAAATAAATAAAATGAAGAAGAAAAATAGAATCAATGTATTAGGACAAAATGACAAGAAATTTTATCATTTTAATAATAGTTGTTATAAAATGTTAATTCACGTTTTTTTACCCATCAATGGTCAAAAATGGAGGCACATCCAAAGGAGTGTGGCTCCCACAAGTGACAGCTTGAATACACATTTCAAGTTCATAGTGCTGTTTTATGTTTAGTTGTTGAACTTAATTGTTTACAAACTCTTCTGTAAATTTTTAAGCTGCAAAATGTTTGAATTTGCCAAGTAAATTTATTTAATTTTTCTTTATTCCAGAATTCGCATCGGATAAAGTAATGCGGTATACTATTAAAATATTTGGCATTTATTCGTCTGTTTATCTAATCATCTCATCCTTCATTTTATAATTAATTTTTTCATTCTCTGGTCATTTTATCATTCCAACTTTCTCTCTTTTTCATAACCACAGGAGCAAGGACTTGCTTGCTCACGCATACATACACACACATGCATGCACAAACATATGCACATACATGCACACACATACATAGACATACACACACAGATCCATCTACTGAAATGTTATTTTTTTCTCTCTTCCGCTCCCACACACACTCACGGGAACATACTCATACTGTCTTCATAGTTTAGTGGCAAGGGTCACTAATAAAAACACCTTTCTTTCCCTCCAGACTTTATTCAAAATTGATCGTTGCTTACACACCTCTTCAGAGCCCATTCTGTTATGAAGTGCTCGTTCTCTCTTACTTTTGTTGAAACGACTCTTTCTTTGGAGGTGGTTGAAACTTACTCTAAACTGTAAAGGTAATGAGCACTTCATAACAGAATGGCCCCTGAAGACATGGCATGTAAGCCACGTAAAATGTAGGGCAATTTTGAATAAAGTTTTTGGGGAAAGAAAAGTGTTTTTATTAGTGACTTTTACAACTAAACTATGAAGTATATATGAGAATATTGGATCCAGAATAAGAAGGATACTCATATACATACACACTCCCATAATTGCATGCATACTTGCACACATAAAGACACCCACAGGCAAGTGAACAAATCCACAACAACTCACGGAGTCATAACTATGTTCACACTGTACTTGCAAATAAATCAAGCAGTTCACACATCCAACTTATATAGGAAAAGGCTAAAATAATAAATCAAAATAATGTATAGGGTATATAGAACAATAATGCAAAGTGAGCTACAACTCAAGTTAGCTACAAAAGGTTAAAGGTTTTGAGAAAATAAAGAAACAATTTTTTTTTTTGGTGACGGATATAAGGCAAAGTGTTAATCAATATTATTGGGATCAGTGTTTGAATAAATTAATACTCAAATAATATACTTTAGATGGAAAAAAAGAAAAATGCAAGGACAAAACACATGTATATGAATTTATAAGATTACTGATAACAGTCTCATTGGAGTTCTGAACTATTAAATAAAGATATTCTGCCTTCATAATTTCTTTTTTCATTTAAAATATATGGATCATCCTAATTCAGCCAATAATCAACTTTGACTAAAGTCTAAAATGAGTTTGATATGTTAGTTGGGTTGGAATTTTCAAAGATACAATAAATATTAAATAACACTAAAAAGTAAAATACAATTATAGATAATTTTTATTGTGAAGAAAGAGTTTGCAAAAATCTTTGTTCCTAATTTACAAACAAAACAGATTTTTTAAATTCTATGTTCTCATGAAAAATCCCATTCAAAAATCATTCGCTTATACTTGCATAAACACCTTTACTTATCAATAGCAGCATAGGAAATACAAAAATACAATCTATCAAGGCAAATTAGAAAGTCTGGCATGACTGTATTTGCTAAATTCTTGAAAATAAATCTACTTGAAGGTCTAATAAACAATAACGAGAAAAGAAGTTTTAGGCAATGATAATTTGATAATGTGTTCTCAATTATTTCAAAAAACAACGAAAGCTGTATAAGTGCTGCTGTGCAATAAAAGTTATCATGAAATGTGCATACAGAGAAAGAAAAGAAATAAAAGGCTGATAGTGTAAAGAAAAACCAACCTGGTCCATGTGATGCATTGCCTTTCAAAAGAGAACAGAAATAGAAAAAGAAGTATCTATTAAACTGTACCACTTATAAAAAAAAGAGAACATATTTAGATATTATTTCAACAAATGAAGTAGTTTTTATGAACTCCAAAAAGATACCATAAACATTTATGTAAAAAAAAAAAAACACAGAAAAACAAGCTGATGAGCACCACTCATTCCAAGAATGTTTATAACTGCTACAAGAAATGAATCAAAAGTGTAAATAAAAAATATAAGATAAAAGTAAAATAAAGAAAAATAGCATTTAGATAGAGTGCACCTAGGCGGGTGACTATTTAATTAAAATTTGATAAATTTAACAGAGAGAGAGAGGGACCTACCTGCTTTAGATGGTTTTTGAGAATTGTTCCCTCAGGCTCTGGAAGAGGGGGCACTTCTTCACTCGTTCCAGAAGGGGGACTTATTTTATTTGCATCTAGGTCTATTAACCAAACATCATCTGGAAGCCTAAAATTAGAACTAAATTTCATATATTGTTATAATTCCTTGTAGTGGTAACAACCTCTTGAGCTATAAGAAAATGTTAATTTTAGTTCCATAAAAAGAGAAAATTAAATTTTAAATAGTTCACAAACACTAACAGTCCATTCATATTTATATTAATGAGTATGTAATTGTCTGGTAAAGGGTCATACACACGCTACGACACAACCAATTTAGCCCGATGGTAGGTGTGGAGGAGTTCTCCTACACAGAGTATAACTCGGGCAATATTTAAAGAAAAATTGCTAATAGAAATCCTTCACTGTATAAATATTCTTATAATGAAATTTTTGTGACTAGCTAATTGTTTTGTGTTTGCCAACAGAATTAAGGGAAAGTGCTTCCGCTTTAATTAAATATTTGTGATGAAAAGAAGCCTTTTCCTTGAGTATTAGCTGTCAGATTATATGTTTTGTATGTTATTTAATATAATTTCAGTTTTTGTTGGTTTTTGGCCATAAAGCTCCACATTAAAGTATGACCTTTCTATAATAAAATTCAACACTTTTAGCAGATTTCCCTTAGGGGAAATGGCTAATTGAGGTGTGGTCATGATGCGATATTCAAGAAATTTCTTCAAATGTCTTACCTAGCAGATGACAAAAATGAAGTCCGTTCAAAATTATTTATATATATATATATATATATATATATATATATATATATATATATATATATATATATGTATGTTACAGCTCTAGCAGTCAAAATTTTGGTTTAATTGTTACAAAACTAGATATTTAATCATTTTATGAAAAAAGAAAGCAAGTTAGTTAATGTCTGAAATTCGACAAGTGGGAGGAAGGGGGGGGGTTTAGAGGGGAGGAATTTCAAAAATTCTTAATATCTCTGTTATTATGCATCAGATCAAAAAATTGTATAGAACCAATCTTATTGCAAATGTAATAAATCTTGTTACGTAGGTTTTATTTATTATTAACTGATATATTTGCAATTTATAGTTTTCGGCCTTGAGTAACCCCCTCTCTCCTACTCATGTGATATTAACAATAAGCTGTTATTTAATGGAGCACATTATTTGAAGATTAAATACAAAATTTTGTACTCATTGAACTTCTACGTTTTGAGGTAAATGCAAATATGCAGAGATGGGAAATCTGATTTGTTTGTGCAGCCCCAGCGTGGCAGAATTTTTTTATTTTTAATAGAGAAACCAACTCCCTATATAAAGGATACAATCAAAAGGGATGCAAGGTGATATAAATACTATCATTTCATTGCCCACGTTTTGTAGCATAACTCCCCGATTCAACTGTCCGACAAGACAGCAGTTGTAAAAACAGTTGGGTTATTGTGTCGGAGCGTGTGTAGGGCCCTTTACATTCTAGCAGCCAGAATTTTTGACAATAATTTGCCAGGCTTGATATATGACCATTCCATCAGAAACTAAAGATTAAGTTCTTTGGTGGCTGAGGAAAGACCAGAAGAAGTAGTTCAGGACATAAAAATCTAAATTTTTAGCCACAATTTTAACAAGCATTATAAAATTTTATATCACTGTAAGAACCACTTAAGAAGAAAATTTAATTCCTTCTGGCCTACACTATTGAATGTATAAACAAGTTTTTATATTGCATTACAGACAGTTCAAAATTGCCTAAATATTTTGATAGATGCCCATGTATCACTAAGCCATTACCATGCAATATGTACAATTGCTGCCTTGTGTTTAAAAAGGGATTCATACTAGGGATTTCCTAGGGAGAAAATAATATAATAAAATATTTTATTATACACCTAAAAAGATAGCAAACATACATGGATATGGAATGTGTGGTTTCTTTAGAGTTATAATTTTCAAATACTTTCTTTTCTTATATAGACATTAAATTATATAATATTAAATAAGAGAGCAATTAATGATTATGACATATATAATTTAATCAAATATGAAACTTACTTAAAATTCTTCTTGAAGCAAAGAAAACTTGCAGGTATTCCAATGACATATGGAGTTGGAGCAAGGAGCAACTGAAAACATTTATTGTAAACAATAAAAAAATATTTACCTGCTAGTACAAGTGAGAAAAATATTTTGTTTAAATACCTGTTCAGCACAGCTCATGCAAGTCGGAAGTAGTGGAATAACAGGAAACATATATTCTAAAGGATATATAAGAGTTATAAAAGCCATCACAGACATTGATAATGCATTGTAATCTCTTGATTGCAACACCAACTGAAAAAAAATAAAATAAACAAGAATTTAAGCGAATGTGTCAAATGAGTGTGTTTTATTTTATTTAGCTAATAAAATGTACACAGTGTTATTTGGAGTAGAAGGTAAGTATGCTTTTATTTTCTATCCTTAAACTTGGAGGAAGGAGTGATAACATTTCCTCCGCATTTACTATTTTTAAGAAATCTTGGTTTCCTAGTTCAGCCTCAGAAAAGAGGAATAACCATCAACTGTTTGATAGTAAGATTTTACTCCATGCTGTTATTTATTAACACCCACTTTGTGTTACTAAGACTCACAGGGACAGGTTATCTACAGGTTTCCACTCTTTTCTAGCCAGGGTAGGACTAAGTATTTTATTTAGTGAGTTCATAACTAAATAAATTCCCATTTAATAGAGGGAATCAAACCCTCTCCCCATTCTAGGTTTATCATGTGAGATTAAGACCAACGCCTTAACTCACATGGCTAGCCTAACCATTGATTTTATTAAATAAATGTCTAATAGCTTGAAAGTAAGAGTATAAACATTAAACACTTTACTCAGTTAAATATCTCAAGTATGAAGGAATATGGGGGATGCTCAAAATCAAATAATATCATGATAAAATTGTACCAATATGAACCACTGTTATATTTTAGCAGAGTGGCCTCATTATAACATTTGTAAATAGAAATTTAGATATATAAGTGATATCCAGTGCACTATCAATATGTACCCATTCTTGTACATTTATTATTGTTCAGAGATTTAAATATTTAGTTCTTTTTATTTTCTCTCTTAGGCATGAGTTGATTTTAGCTCATATATTTCATTTCCTTATTGTTTGGCATACAGTTCTTGAATATTCTCAAATACTATTATGGAATTATTCAACGAAATTTTTGAATATTCTATCATTGTGAATATAAATGCCATCCAAAGGGAGATTTTTTCTGATTTTGAGGTGTGACTCAAGCCACAAAGAAAATCAGTAAATATATGCAACTTAAAGCATCGGTTAGTCTCATGGCAGCATTTTCTTGGAACTTTATATATAAACAATATAACCTGCAATTTAAAATATTGAAAATCAAATTTCTGTTCATTCATTTGAACTACTATGATTATGTGAAAGTCAAAGGGTTAAGCATCTTATTTAGTACAAAAAATGAGTACATGAATAAAGTACATTTTATTTATTTTTTCATATTGACAATTCTAAATGCAAAATAAATTTATCATCTAGAGTGACTATTATCCTATTTCAGGAAAATACACATGTGACAAGTAATAAGTGCTCGTTTCAATAGATGTAAATTTCAAATTAATTTAAATTTAAACTACTTTATTAAAGAAAAAGTAGAAAAAAACTAAATAAGATAAAAATTCTTACAATTCCATAAAAATTGTATTTAAACATTAATGTCCTTTTTACAAAATAATAGAACACATTATAATCATCTCGCAAATAAGTAAAAATTTGATATTAGTTTTGTTTCTCTTTTGGCATTCTGACATTCTAATAATGAGCAACAATATATACTATTTAATTTGAGAAAAACATATAAAAATAATTACCTTATGCTCTAATAGGATGAGTGAAAGAACACTAAGGCAAGTATCGACTCCAAGGAGTTCTAAAGGCAAGTGAAGAGGGAAGTCGACTAGTGAGAAGCGAGTATGATCAGGAAGAGCGAAAGTCAGAGGTGGATGCAATCTCGGAGACAAAACTTCCACCTGTAAAAATGAAAATGTGTTCACTTTCTTAAGACAAAAAAAAAGTTATTTATAAGACCTTTCACACTATAAACATGGGTTGAAAACTAATATATTAATGTTAGTCAAAAGTAATTTGAGTGTTTTAAAACATGAATACAGATTCACAAAATGAACTGCTAGTAATGACATCTTCCATTCACAATAGGGCACCTCAGAAACTGAAGGATATTCGTATTGCAGACTTCCTGGTTCAAAATGCCTAGACTGAGTGCTATGCCATATCTTCGCTCATTTTCGTTTAATGTGTACCTCCATTGCTCACTCACTTCCTTTTTTTAATCCTTCTCTTCCCATGAAGTAACTTAATGCGGTTCTTATACAAACTAGAGGTATAATCCAATTCTTATTTTGACTGAGCAGCTTGAAGGACAGTGATTTCCCTCAGTAGTTACCAAAGGAGGGAGGAAAAGTCTTGTGCTACCCATTCAATGAGAATAAAATTCACATTAGTTGTAAAAGAGGTAGGATTTATTTAGTATGCCATTACCCCAGCTCATTGGCACTTCAAAATGTCATTAACTAATTCCTTTACACTAAGTTAAAAAAATGGCCCTGATATTCATATAACACCAATAACGATAAAATAACACTTATAACTAAGATGTTGAAACCATAACAATGTTTGTTTTAGCAGATTTTCCTTTAGATAGTAAACATGATGCTATTTTTGAAAGATCTCTTCAAATGTCCATCAAACCTACCTAGTAGATGATAAAAAAGAGGTCTTTTCAAAATTATATATATATATATATATATATATATATATATATATATATATATATATATATATATGTCTGTTAATGCCCTAGCGGTCATAAGTTTTGTTTTATCATTACCAAACTGGATATCTAAATGGTCTATTTAAAAATAAAGATCAAGTTTGTTAACGGCTGAAATGAAACCGGAGGAGCAGGGGGATTTGGAGGGGGAATTTTGAAAATTCCAAATATCTTTCTTAATAAGCATTGGATTGAGAAATTGTATAGAATCAATCTTATTTCAAATGTAATGTTCTATAAATGTTGTAATATATGTTTTTTCACTATCTTGATTATTACCCGAGATATTTTCATTTTTTAGTTTTCGGCCTTCAGTAAACTCTCATTTCTACTCATGTCATATTGACAATAAGCTGTTATATTATGAAGCACTTTATTTGAAGCCTAAATACCAAATACTGTTCTCATTTACGTTTTGAGATGAATGCAAATACATAACGCACATGGGAACTCCGCTTAGTAAACACAACCTCTGTGTGACGTACTTTTTGATAGTGAGCACAGATCTTGGAAATGTAGCAAAGGTATTTGAGCTATGTGAAAGCACACACACACACATGCACACTTAGACACAGAAAATAATAGCAAAATATTACCTCCACTCTAGTCTTTCCTGGCACAGGCACTGGGGTGCTTAGAAGTCGAAGTATCCATGTTTCAATCTCTCTAACGTCATGCAGAATCACAGAAGCTGTAGCGTCTAAAATTCCCTTACCAGTTAGTATGCCCCATACGCTAAAACAATTAAGACCAAAATATTATTCCTGTAAATATTTGTTTAAGATTGTCTACTCTGACGTATTAATCAAAAATTTTGAAAAAAAAATTTCTTATAAAATATTGTTCTTGAGTGAGAAGTTAAGTTCAATACCAAAGTGAGAACTTTTTTATTTAAGTTATAAAAAACATGTTAAAAAAAGAGCTCCAGATTAAAAAAATAAATACTTAAGCTGAATTTACAGCTTTCTCCTCTGAGGGTTGGCATTTTTAATAAAATCTACAAAATTCTCTGGGGTCCTATTCTTCAGGGGAATTAATTTTTCTATTAATAGATCTGCTAGTATGTAGAAAAGAATCAACTGCTGGAGTGGAAATGTCGAGATTCATCCATAAATGACAAAAACCGCCAAAAAAATAACTTATAAATTCTTGGCTATGATATGCAGACTGCATGATTACAGCAAATCCTGTAAATTTGCTCGCCGAAGATTTGAAAGCCACTGGTTTCTCCACAGAAACCCTGAAGTTTTATGTTATTGCATATTTTACCAAATAATATATTTATTTACCTTTATAATTATCATACGGGGAAGATCTTGTGGCAAAGCACTGGATTATTATGATTAAATGGCGGGAGATTTGAGGTTGGACTATTACCAAAAAACACAAGATTTTGGTTGGTGATGCCACTAAAAAACAGAAGGGAGCCCTGGGCAGATAAAACAAAGATTTTTTTTCTTTTTAGTTATAACAATTTTCAACGTTTAGTTTATTTATAGGATTACTGTTTACACTGTACAACCAGAATTGATTGCTAGGGTTAAGGATAGCCCCAATCCCTTTAAATGATGAATAGGTAAACAAAGTGACTATGGGATTTGATGCTCTGTTTGATCATGATTTGCAAGTTGATTTGGCTGCAATGGCAATTGATGATAGTTGTGCCATTGTCAGTTTACTTTATATAATGAATGATGATGTAAGCTGGGATGGTTACTGGTTCCCTGTGGATTTCCTAATGGGTGCAAGCGTAGAGACAGCTACACTAAAATAAGAGACCCTTAAATATAGTCAATCTGAATTTAAACCCTCTCCCCCCCCTCCTCAAAAAAAAATCCTTTTGAATCAAATCCGATCAATAGAAAATAATTACAGTACTATTTCCATTACTTCCAATGAATACTACATGCCACTTTGAAATATATATTTCTCAGTACAAATTAATTATATTAATAATCACTTAATATTATTATTATTTATTAACGTCCACTTTTTGCAACTCAGGCTAATTGGGACAGGTTATCTACAGGCTACCACCCTTTTCCAGCCAGGGTGGGGCTTAGGATGTTATTTAATGAATTTCGTCACTAAATAATTTCCTTATTCACTTATTAGGCAACTAAGACTAATTGTGAAAGACTATTTACATATTTTACAATAATTTCACAATTATGCTTTATTATTCAGTTGAGGCGTAACATATTTCAATGAATTACCTTTTAATATCATATTTTTTAGTGAAATCATTTTAAAATTTAAGATAATATGTATAGTTTCATCTGTCAGAGTGAAATTTGAATGTAAGTTAAATATGTTTCTAATATAAAAAATATAACCTTTTAGTTATAGAAAATGAAAAACAAATGACTAAGCTACTTATTATAATTACTATTAAGTAGAGTTACCTATTGACAGGTCTAGAGGCTCCTACTCTTTGAGGTGAAGAATTTTCATTGCAAGCATCAATGAGGCGCTTGAGAATGAAAAGGCATTCACGAAATATAGAAAAGAATGGATGATGGGTGAGGAGACAGAGAGATGTGAGCGAGTGATTCCGTACACGCTGAAAAATATAAAGCGATAAGAGATACAAGAATTATTGAATAAAATTTAAATGCTTAAATTCCAATATTATGAAGCATTATACTTGTCTTTTCCTGCTGGCTCTGGGAGATGGTGAATGAGATCCACCGCTTTCGCTGTCAGCTGGTGCAAGACGTGAGCATGGTTCTGAATCTCTTCTGCTCTCCTTCTCCGAATCACTTGGAGCCAAGTTACTTCTGTAGTCGCTGAAGTCAAGCATAAATAAGGTTCCAGAAAAGGTGTATTTGTTTAAATTAACAATATGAAAGTCAAAATTTTTAATGAAAATACAATAAAATTACGATGTGTGGGGGATTTGTTGCTATGCTTTTCAATAAAAAGGAAATTATTGAGTATCATTTATTTTGGTAATTTTTCTAATTCATTCTGTTGTAATATGAAGGAAACATTTGTTGAATGAGAAAAGGCGATAAAGCTGTGCAAATTTTCTTATGAGTGATAGTTACTTAATTTCATTTGAATATAATACAAAGAATGAAAACTTGCTTGGGATGGCAAGAATATTTATCTAAAATTACAATAACATTTTTATTGTATTACAGCATTCTTAAGATGAAACAAAGGTGAAGTGGAATTTGAACCCATGTGCCAAGCAGTGAATGCCTTGATTGTTTTAGTGCGTGGAGAAGATATTATTAAGTTATAAAATTGGAGTTATATTTGTATGAAGGTAAAACAATGATTTTTTTTTTGTTTCTCAGTACAGTTAGAGCTATAAATCAATCAGCATAATTAAATTTCATGATTTTGAATAAAATACTTAAAGAGTGCAAGTTATAAGCCATAATTTACCATTCTCTGACTTTTAAACCTTAAGCTAGATATGGATACCAAAATGATCCATTTTTGAGGCAACATTGTTTGTGTAGAAGAAGAAACCAATACTTCATGAATAGCATGAATTACTGAAAATTCTAGGATTAGGTTTTTTTTTTTTGGTTTACGATTTCCACAAAGTAGAATTAAATACCATAAGTCTAGCAGAGATGTTTTCGGACTCTTATTTAAAATTAAAGGGGCTTCTAAAATAAGGGAAGAAAACAAAACCTTATGTTGTAATGTTAAATGAGCACTCTAACTCACTGCAATTAAAAATACACATATACTTTGGCAACGAAGGGGTATCACCTTGAAAAAGCCGAGTCAGAACTTTTCTCCAAACTCTTTCTCCATGACTCTCTGCGTAAGTGTGAATCTCTTCTGACTGCTGTAGCACCTGGCCTCTCCATCGCACGGTAAAAATTGACACATATTCCATAGCGACATTTGCCTGAATGAAAGGTATATAATTATAAAATACTTGACATGCCTAATACTTGTAAATAAATAAAATAACAAATTAATTTTTTTTTTAATTGTTGTCTCATAAACAGGAAGAAGATTGTTAACCACCAAATAGGATTTAGCCAATAACCTCACGGAAAAAAAAATAAAAAAAGGGATTGTGGTAAAGATTATAATTAAATACATGTCAATTTTATCCAGCAACTTTCAATTTTTTAAACCTTTTGGGAAAATTTAATTTAGGTTTTTACATCTACCTTTTTTTAGTTCATTATTAAGCGCTCAATATTAAGTTAATATTTATATCACAAGAGGAACATTTTAATTCAACTAGTGTTTCTATTTGGCAACAATTTTGTAGCCATTTAATCTTGTAACAAGCATGTAAATTTTGTATATTTCTTTATAACTTTTGAGAATTCTTAAAAAAGCAGCCTGGAAAGAAAAGTTTTTAATAAAAGTATTTGTTTTAGTAATTCTTCTGATCCAACTATCTTAAGTTTCTTCAAAGATTATAAAATCCGGTAGCTTAACATACATTCCTTCTATCATTATAAATGTTTCTTATTCTATTCTATATGTTTTGTGGTATTTGTAAAACCTCATCAGGGGCCTTTGCTTTCACACTGACGAAGAGCTCATTAATATATCATCAAGAATAATGACTGATCTGCCACTGACATTAAGATATAATAGTATTATTTATTTGAACCAGATGCCCATTTTCAATATAAATAGTGACAGTAATTTAAAAAAATAAATATTATTTATTGGTTTCTCATGCAATCAAGTCTATTTACTTCCTACTCCTTCCTGTGATAGATAAATTTTTTCTATCCTATGCCATATTGAGTTGAGTGGAAAATAAATATTCAATTACCTGAGTCCTTTTCTGTCAAAGTAAACACAAATGATGTTGCATCCCTAAGGGCAGTCCTCTTTGGTCCAACTGAAATACAACCTTCTGGCTGACAGAAATAAACCATATCCAAGGGAAGTGGGAAATCTTTATGGTCCTCAGCAGGATATCTTCGAAGGAGTTCAGGTAACTGAAAAAAAGTTGACTGGGTTCAATTAACTGCTATAAAAAGTAAATTCAATCATCTTATATATATTAGGGAAACTGCTTGAATTTTGCTACAGCAGTAAATATCCATATTGTTGAAACGAAAAGGTTTGTCATCAACAACTCATAGACTGCTTGAAGGATTTCAATAAAGCTTTTTTATATTAGTGTCCACATTTTAAGTTACAACACACCCTACATGGAAATATATATACCAACAAGGAGCAGGGATTGACTTGGAAGACTAAACATATATTTATTAGTATATTCGGTAAAATGGTTATATATGATGGGGACACCAGATGCTTTTCTTGCAATCCTATTAAATAAAATAAACAAAATATCTGGTTCACGTAATTTAAAATTATTTAATTTGTTGTCAAAAATGTACTTTATAGATCCTTTCATGATAAACAAAAATGACCCTATACAAATTGTTTTTATCTTTAATGCACACAGAAATCAGGATTTTTTCCCCCTTCTCTAAACCGTCTCTCTCCCCTAGTCGATTTCAATCAAAAGAGAAGGTGCACAACTACACATTAAAAGAATCCCTAATATAAAATTTCAACATTCTAAGACCAGTAGCTCATGAATTATGAGCAACCTGTATACTCCTGCTACTGATTTTATGAAAGAAATAGAACATGGGATTTAGCTCTTAGTATGCAATGAACATGTCTGCCATTTGGGATTTTAGTGCTTCACAGGCCATGGACGAGTGAAAACATTCTCTCTCTTTGCCGTTTGAGTGTCCGGTAGTGTTTAGCCCTGAGAACTTCATAGTTAACTGTTGGTTATAACTAATAGCTCTTGTTATTTTTCACCCTAAAGAGTATCATGTGCATACTGTTTTCTCTACTTTTACCCTTGGAACTGGCTGTTATTCCCCAACACAATAATTATAAACCTTGAATACTTCTCGGTTTGGATTTTCCTAAAATTGTTATTATTAGTGTCTTTGCACTAGTGCCCAGTTGAAAAATAGGTATAATGGCAAATTGTTCAAATGAAATATGTAGGAGTAGAGAGGACACACTTAATTTCACTAATACTGAATAATCTGACAATTCACTAAAGCTGTTTTGATTAAACAAAAATATAATTACTTTGGATATGAACTATAAATGGTAAATAATAAACTGAGTTATTAGTTTATTAATACAGTTTATATAAAAAAACTTATTGCAAATAAAGTTTAATGAAATTCAGGAAGGTAAAGGACGAGAATCATCAGGGATAAGGGTGAATGGGAGCAACTATGCCCGTTTTCTCTAGTGTGATAGCTGGGAGTCAAAATTGGCATTTTAATTTCTGATATCATATATATATATATATATATATATATATATATATTTTTTCTTCAATGATTAATTATAAAACTAAAAACTCTAAAATAATATAATAGTTGTAATTACCTGTACAGCAGGTGAGGCACTATTAGGATTTTTCGGCGATGAAGGCCTTGCTCCCACTATTGCTAAATAATCAACTAACCGAGGGCAAAGAAATTTCTTTTGTATGTCTGCCATTTATTTTAGAAAAAAACGTCTTTTGATAGATTTATATATATAATTTTTCACATATGTACAAAATATTTACAAGATTTTTTTTAGAACACACTCTTTCATGTCTTATCACTCGATAAATGTACAAAATAACAAATAATCGTCCATGTTATGTTTGGGTCGTGGTTAAGTGACATGTTTAATTGTGAGGAACAGCTCTGAAGTATGAATCTTGGCTCTTGTGTGGCTCCAGTTTCTCACCATGCTCTCACCGCGTTAAATCTCTCCTCCTATAAACATATAAACACAAAATTAAATCATTTTAGTTAATGTAAAAAGAAATGTAAATTAATGTTTCTTCATATTCTGTTTTGTCTTATCAGGGATGAAAGCTTGACCTGTAAAAGAAAATAATGGCAAAATTGAGGACTAAAATCAAAATGAAAGGGTACAAAAAGACTCCCCATTTTAAGACAGAAGGAAAAGAAAAAGAAAAAGTATTGATGTTCTATTGATGCTTTTAGAAAATTTTAAGTTGTGGGATCAATTTCTCCATGGATGAAGGAAGTTTATTTAGTGAAAAAATGATGATCCCTGGTTTCACCCTGACTAAAGTAGTAGTAACTTGTAGACTGCCAACGAGTCTAATTTGTATGAATTGGATGTTAATTTAAATTTATTGTTTTTACTGGTCAATTTAATAAGATAAAAATAAGGGAATGAATGTCATTTTAAAGAAAATTAGGCAATGAGGTGTGCTTGGTAAATTGAAGCAATTTTTTTTTTTTTTTTTTTCAATTTTTCATCTGAACGTAATTCAATAGCAAATGCAGTAATGATCCGTTGGATCTAAAATTTGGCATACATGATCAATGTGCCCTGGATGTGCTGCTACATAGTTTTTATTAGAGATCTGATGACAGTAACTTCATTAAACTAATAAATAGATGAGAAAAGTTCGAGACAATATATTTTCTTACATATCTTAAGAACTGATAGGAATAGAACATTACTATTTTGACATGCTACCTCACTGACTCAAAACAGAATATGACACATAATTTAATGTTAAACGAATACATGGAAAAAAAATCCCCTCCCCTACAAGATTACAAGACAGTTTTAAAAAATGTCTCCCTGTTGGAACCATCTTTGGATATTTTTTTTTGAGTTCTTCTAATAGAATGCAATATATTTTTACAAAATGGAAGAATTACCTTAATGAACAAGTCAGAAAGTTCGGAGTAACAAAGAAATGTCTTTTTTTTAAAATTTCAAAATGACAAAAAAAATGCCATTTTAAAATTTTTATGTAAGGTGTAACTGAATGCTTTGACCCAAATGAGAATTGTTTTTATTAAACTAGTTCAATCTAATCTCCCTAGAAAGGGGAGTTTCAAAAAGAAATATCCCCCTACTGAACATGTACACCATCGTTTTAAAGTGCTACAAATATTGTAGACAACATATGTGTATATATATTTACCCACCAATAAAGAAGTTATTAGGCATCAAACACTACATAGAGAAGAGAACAAGTCTTGAGAGAAGGAAGGTGGTCCATGGACTGGTAGCCATCTCTGTATGAGCACCTAATTTCCTTTTAACAACTTCTCTAAATGGCCAGTATTTATGTCCGCCTTAAAACTGGTTTTATGCCTTTTTGAGTAAGTTCACAGTGTTTACAAACCTCTTTCCTGACTTAGTCCATTCAACGCTCAGTGAACAAACGCAAGTAAGTTCTATTCTTGAGAGTGGTTTGAATTTGTTTGTATCATGTCTCGATACCAGTCGCATTAAAGATCACAGCAAGTTGAAATTCAGAATAGATGTTCATCGAATACTGGGTCACAGTACAGCGAGTGTACAGCTTTTGGTAGAGTTCCCAAAGTGCTTTGAAGAAATTAAAAAATGTCTGAGACATAGTTCATGGTTTTTCAAAATATTCTGGAAACTCATGAATACAAAACATTCAAATTTTGAAAAAAATATTTATTTCAAAGATCCATCATATGTATATTTAAATAAGTACATTACTAGATGAAAAAGCAAAAAACTTTTAAATGCCTTTTGGCACATTTACTTCCATTTTAAACCAAAAATAGGGGGGCTCAGGCGTTGGCTTTAATCTCACTTGGTAAACCTAGACAGGTGAGTTCGAATTTCGCCTGTGCAAATTGGAATTTATTTAGTGACAAACTCATTAAATAAAATCCTTAGTCCCACCCTGGCTAGAAAAAGGTGGTAAACTGTAGATAAACCGTCCCAATTAGCCATAGTAGCAGAAAGTGGAAGTTAATAAATGAATAAAATAAAAATAACCCAAAAATCATATTTAAAATTAAATGAAAATGTATTAAACATTATATTAGTTGGAGAAAAAATTGCACTGAAATTCACTTTCTTTGACATTGTAGAAAAGATAACACACTGAGAAAGTTAAAGGACATTCCTAACTGATAATGATTTCCCACTTTAATGCATTTGATAAATTTATTCTTTTACTGTGTCCTAAAATTTAATCATCCACATACACATATCTATAATTTCAAAATAAAAACTTACTCTGTTGGAAGTAATATAAGAGACATGAGAAACAAAATAGTAAACACTTTTTTGGATAGGGATAATATTTTATTGTTGGAAAAAATTCAGAAGCGATTGAAGGTCTCTGTGCACTGGCTAAATCTGAACATCGCAAGGAGTGTTAAATAACATAAGAGCATCTGAACATTTCTTAGCACAAAGTTTACTACTGAATGTAAAGTTTGCGATAATTTTCTTATATTTGGCAAAATTATTTTTTTTTGCAATAGGCATATGAATAATACAATGTGTTGTATTAACATATAATAATGTTTAGGCATATATGTATATGTCTAATGACAAAGTGAATTGTACCATTGTTTGCAGAGAGGAGGCTCGTGTAACACTGGCCCTCCTCCCAGTCTTGTGACCTCTTTCCTAAAATCAATATCATACTTGAACAACCAACCACGGCACTCCTCCCCCCACTCCCCTTTATCTCCCCAGTCCTGCTTTAAACTTGACCTCCTCAAATACTTTTATTTTTATTTACCCTCATTAAAATGTGCTAAAAAATTCCTGTCCTAGAAATATAATCAAAATGCATTGTGTAGAAAACGAAATTTAATTTCATAGAGAGTCACCATAGTTTAACACGCAGACTAAAATGTTTTTTCCCTAATGTATCAGTAATAACATTTGAACTAATTATATAAACAGAGGAGAGCCAGGTTCAAATCCTGATGGGCTAGAAGAGAAAATGTTATTCAAATAAAAAGATTTATGCTGCACAAATAAATTGCGCTACTGAATTTACTGTTTGGTAATTAATGTGGCTGAAAATTCTTTAAAACAATTTTAACATTATTTTTTTAGAAAATATTTAAAGCGTTACCTCTAACCTTATAGTAATCCTAGAGTGGCAAATTCGATTCTTGCCTGGCAAAGGAAATTATTTAGTGACGAAATTCATTAAATAACATCCTAAGTCCCACCCTGGCTAGAAAAGAGTGGTAGCCTGTAGATAACCCGTCCCAATTAGCCTGAGTTGCAAAAAGTGGACGTTAATAAATAATAATAAGAAAATATTTACTTAATTAAAGTAAATTATATATAATTGTTAAGGCCTAAGACAATATATAACAGGTACGACCAGTTTTTTGAAGAAAATTGATTAGACTATTGAAAACACACGCAAAATATCAATTTAACAATAAGCTTTTAAACCATAAACCACTTTATTCTAAGCTAAAATAATATTAATAATATTGTTTTTACAAGGCCTTTATTATGCAAGATACATACAAATTTGTTGAGTGATATCACCAATTAAGATTTTATGTTCTGCACTATTTGATCAACACCACAATTAATATTTATATGTTTCATGAAAACTAAAAGATAATATTAGGAAACGGCTGTAATCAGCCTAGTGGGAGGGGAGGGGGTTTGAGGGGTGAATAATTGAAAATTCGAAATACCATGGTTACTAAGAGTAGGATTAAAACATTTAATTTTCATTCGGGTTATTGGTATTTTAATTTTCTAGAATATTGTTTTACACATGTTTTCTGACTCTAATATACATTCTTTTTAAACCCCCACTTCTATTCATCCAATTTTTATTTTAAGTACCTCAGTCAATAAACATCTCAAGTTCAACTAACATTTTAGTTCCTGTTGATATAGGTTTCATATTTCAAAAGAAATAGAGAATAGATGGTGATATATGATCATCAGCATATCATATTCTAGTGTGTTGGAAACCTGCTTAGTTTATGCAGCACTCTCAGGACTGACTATTTGTATTTCATAAAACAGCAATTGTCACATTATAAATTGTGTTACAATCTGCAAGTGTTTCAAGTATAAAAGGGGAAACAAGACACATTTTAGTTTTTGACTTTGGTTTTATCGTATTCTATTATATAATTATCTAAAGATGGATTTTTGTTGTAATATCCATTGTATTGATTCAAGGTGTATCAAAATTTTGACAACTTTGAAATTTCAATTTTTGCATAGCAGCACTTAACTATGATTCATTATGTTTAAAATGGTGTAATCAACTTTATTTAAAAAATATTTTATATAATGCTTAGGTCCTTGAAAAAAGTATAATTACTAAAATTCCGGCAAATATGATGTAATCTGGTTAACACCTTCATGACCGAAAGGGCAATGAAAACCAATTTGAAGTTTAATGGGATTTTGAAATGAGGTTCTTGCCTGACTTGATTCTCCATTACTTGGGGTCAAATTGGTATGGTTTGGATGGAACTATTGATTGGAGTGGGTGACAAGGGATCTCACTCCGTGATTAGCACTATTTTCTTTTCTTCTTTTGATCTCAGATTTTTTTTTTTTGGTTTATTTAACTGTTATTTTTTCATATTTTTAGGTTTCACTGCCTTGCACAAAGGCTTTTAAGTTACACCATAGAGTCCGTATTTATGTCACACTTTTGCCAGGTTTACTCATGACATGATTATTGAAAACATTCTTCAAATTCCATCGATCCTACCCACAAATAGATTCTAGATGATATCTACGAATATTTTATATAAAAATATTTCCTCTTAGACTCATGACTTAGGCGTTAAAGTTACAAATTAGTTAATGAACTCATTCATTGCACATCTTTAAAAATGGCATGTATTAAAAATAAAAAAAAAAAAATAAATTTGGGGTCTGAATTTCAGCCTGTTATTTATTGACCAATTTTGCCATATTTTTCTTTTATTATAACAATTCTTTCTATTTTAGCAATATTGAACTGGATCAAATAGATGAGTTCCAATTGAGGTGAAGTAAAGGAATGCTACTCTCAATTGTATGTACAACATCATTACTGTATAACATCAATCTTCTTTTAACAGGCAGTAGTCTCTCTTAAGAGGTCTAGACAATGCGTCTGTCCCATTCTAATATATCATTAAAATGAGATGAAGCAAATCAACAAAATTTTGCATCCACTTGTATCTTGTTATTTATAATTAACAATCATCCTTCATTGTCACTTCTGAAAATGTCAGCATTCATTTGGGGAGAGGGCAGTAAAAACGCTACCTACTAAGCTGTAATACACTGTTGAAAAACTATGTTGAAATTTAATGTTTCTTTAAATCAACAAATATATGAAATATATCAAGTTGGCTTTCCTCACTCTGCTTCTATTTGAGAGATTTTTTTGAATCTCTCACAAGAACTATAATATAATTATTTTGCTTCAAATTATGTTTTACGCATGGGGAAAATTTCACAATTTTGCCACGAACCCCACAATATTTTCAGTATTTAACTTTTTTTTTATTTTATAATTTAACTTGTTAGTAAACTAAAAATCAAAGGTTGTCGTGTTTATTACTAGTGTTTAATGTTTATTTGTAGTGTTTATTCATTGTCTTTATTACTTGTATTTAATGTTTATTATTGGGTTTAAATTTATTTGTTCTGTTTATTACTTGTTTTTAAATTTTTAACTGTTGCATTTTTTATCTATCTATTCCGACCTGCTCTATTCATTGAATAGCAATTCCGGGTTCACAGTCACATTGTCAGTGCATTTATAGGTGAGTTAACTGGACGCTGTCTGACCAGTTATTGAATACAATTTTATGGATGAATTGGCTTTTTTATATAACATTGCCTGTACCTCGCTACAATTTGATAATACAGAGATATTCAAATTCGGTATATTACTATTAAAAACAGATTTCAAAAATATATAATTAGCAGGCAATAAAATTTACTTGAGGAAATCAAAATCGAGTGTTTTTTAAAAGTATTTGATTAACACAATTTATTGATTCAATAATATTTCAGTAGCTCGGCATATTTTGAAAATTTAAATTGAGATTTTATAAGTTTATATAATCTTACACTGCTCACTCATAGATTTGAAGCCAGGAATAAGGAGCTATATTTAGTGATGGCTAATTTATATGAAAACCACAATGTTATACCCATTTTTTAAACAGCAATTTGGCAAAAGTTACTTGCATGATCACCTCTGATGATATCACATTATCTTCTTTTATCAGCTGATTCTTAAGAAGATATTACAAAGAAATAAACTAGAAATAGACCGACCTGTAAACGGTGGTAATTGAGCTAGAAAGAACATCTAACATAAATAAGAGCGGGAGAATAGTTCTGAATTGTTATCAGCCAGCAGTAGGGCACCACCTTATCAGTATTCCGGTGTACAAGTTATACAATCACCAACTTAGTAATATAGGGACAAGAAGTCATTGGATATGTTATAATATGCTATATTGGCACATTAGAAAAGAAGTGAAAAAGAATATTAGCACATCAAAGGACGAACTGTATCTCAAAGTGATGTAGAGATTCTGAAGCACTAATCGGAAACTAGTATGAAAGACTTGAACAAGTTATTTGGCCACTAAACAATAAGGAAAGGTAAACTAAGCAGATTTTCCAAGCCCAGTTTACAATAGATAAATCTACATACTGTTAACACAACGGTGAATATTAAATGAATAAATACAAACGACAACGAGAAATCGTTCAGTCTTTACAAGTTAATAATCTCTACAACGAAAGCGTCTGCATCGTAAACAAACAAGTCAGCCAACCTCTCAAAGCTGAATAGATTGAAAGTAATATTCTAGACCGGAAAGAAAAGCAATAAATGCAAAATATCTAAATATAACATCAAATTTTATTGAAAACTATTTAATATAGCTAGGTGCTGTAATTTGTAATGAAACGGAGTAATTTTTATCTCAATCACTCAAATTATCGTAATCCAAAAACAAAAGAAGGGGGGGGTCAACAGAACTTATTTGTATATATCTTACAAAGTAAAAGTTCAATGAAAACAATATGCGGTATTTAACCTTGTAATGAATGTCATTTTGACTTAATGAGAAATTTAATATAATTTTAGATAATATAAACATATTAGTATATAGAAATATTTATTATTTTATTTTTTAATAACGCCATTTTAAATTGTCTTTAATAATAGCCTAATGTTTATTTCTTATTTTTAATACTTGTATTTAATGATTATTTATCGTGTTTTATTTTTTTTTGTTTTGTAGAGTGTTCTTGATTTATTTATAATTTTGTTTTTATTTTACATTTTTAAATATTGAGCCAAATCGTCTAGTTACGTGTGCTCCTGTATAAATAAACAAAAATAAAATCATGATTTAACAGACTATTATTAATATGACATGGGTAGGAGTGAGGCTTTACTGAGAGTTATACAATCCAAATATCTCGGTAAATTTTTATGATACAGAAAATATGTAGAGGACAGCATTTACAGATCTTTCAATTTGCAATTAGATTGGTTCTATAGAATTTTTCGATCCGACCAATTCCCTCTCCTACTGGTCGCATTTCAGCTATTAACGAGCCTGATCTTTCTTTTTACGTAAAACGATTAAATATCAAGTTTGGTGGCGATTAAATATCAAGTTTGGTGGCGATCAAACAAAAACTGCTAGAGCATTAGCAGACATTAGGTAAGATTGTGCTCCTGGAATATTCCGTCGAAGTGTAGCTTTTACGCTGAGTGCTCTCGGGAAACATATGGCCCAATTTCGTTTCCACTTAGAAATCCAGGAAGGAATTTGTCACGAAAATGTTTGTTGCTTTGTTGTTTGGTAGATTCGCGGAGGACACCCCACCTCCCTTCTGTCCAAAGAACTTGATCTTTAGTTTTCCATGAAACGCTTATATATCGAGTTTTGTAACGATTAAACCAAAATTGCGACCGAGCAGAGAGGTAGCAGGCAAGTACGTATATACAATTTTGAACGGACCTCATTTGCGTTAGGATCGATGGACATTTGAGGAAAGTTTCCGAAAATCGCCTCATGAGTACGACCTCAATAGCTGATTTCCCTTAAAACACTTTCGGCCCCATTTAGTCAGAATGTTTTTTCAACTTATTTTCAAGACATTCGACATTAATTATTTATGATTAATTTAATTAAACAGCCATAACCCCACCTGTCTTTCTCTTACTGTGCTGACAACCTGTTTGTGAGAAACGTTATGAGGCATGTTCTCGACACTTTGGCTACAGGCCTATGTAAAGGGAACGTTGTCACCTTCTGACAACCATTTGAATTACAACTGCTATCTACGAAAAACTCTTTCTATTGTTTGGAACTCCAACTCAGCCAAGCTTATCAGTTAGATAAGCAGTCCAAAAGATTGTACAGCGGTATCATCAACAAAGTTTCTGTCTTAATGAGATGTGGACGTGAATGAAATTTTTTACTATAATACCTTGAAAATGTAGTTGTATGAAGTCTTCTGTATACTGCCGACACAAGTTAAGCAATATTTTCTCGTTAAAGTCCCTCTCTTCCACTGTTCACCTTTCAGATTTTATACTTTTGATTGTGATTTTATTCATTTATGAAAGTTTCTTATGGAACGAAATTTACATATAATTAAGTGATAGTATACTTAAACATCCCTCTCTCACAGCTAGTTATTAAAATCCTTGAATGACGTAAGTCTCTGTAATCTTACTACTCGTATTGGTCACCCGCGAGAGTTTTCTAATCTTCCCAGTAATCACTAGATGTCCTGTAGATCCACCATCCTTGTATGTTTTTCTTCTACTTTTTGGCACAATAAACCACAATTTTCGTGGGTAGTCTGCAGAGGTATTTTCTTTCTACACCTCCTAATCTCTAAAAGTCGGCCCTTACATACTTCTCAGAGAATACCGAAATCACAATACAGCTCTATTAGCTCCGATCCTCTACGTCATAGTTCTATACCCATGGTTTCTACCAACAGAGGTTTTGTTCTCTTTGGCCAGTACCGCGTTTTGTATTTCCTTGGTAATAGTTATATTTGAAGATTACCTTAGTAATTTTGGTTAAATTATTGGAGTGGACTGTCTTAATTAGGGCATAGGATATTCTTGTTCAACTTCAATATTATTGCGAAAATTAAATACATGAATAATCCTTCAGAGAGAGAGTCGCGTATTTGGGAAGTGCGAGATAGATCAAAGAAGCCGACAGAGGGTCTAGCCCCTACTAGACCCGTCCAGTCCAGACGTCGAAGGGCCCAGCTAATTCCCCTTTGATGCATGCCGACGACCTATATAAAGAACCGGCTAGCCGCGAGCGAGTCAGTTTTCTTCTCAAGTGCTCATATGTGCGTTCGGTCCTACAGAGCGACTTAGTGCAGTGCGGTAAAGTGTTTTATAAGAAGAACAGTGTTGTGCCGTGACTGTAAGTAACAGTTTAGTGCCGTGTTCAAGACAGTGCAGTGCCGCGAAGTAAAGGACAGTGCAGTGCCGCGAAGTAAAGGACAGTGCAGGGCCGTCTTTCTGTGAATTTCAGTGACCGTGAGTGAATTATTGGACAGTGTAATCTGAAGAACAGTGACGCAATCAGCGTATACTGTGAGTAGTAATTAAGAATAATTACCAAGTGTTTGTGCATTGTGAAATAAATTGTGCAGTGATAAAAACTGTGAAACTTGTGAGTATTTAATTTTGCAATCCAAAAGAACTCTTATTAACAACGTTTATTACTGGTTTTGTAATAAAAACCGTAACAATATATTTGCTCTCAATGAGAGGTCTTTCTACATAATTGAAGGCTTTACAGTTTTTTTAGGTTTTAGGGACCTGATCTTAAGCAAAAAAAAATGGTGTGGCACGTTTTTATCTCAATTTTATTCTTTATAACATATACAAAAGCATATATTCTGTAAAAAGCATTAAAAAACAACTATTTCACCTAACCTAAATCTTCCATCAGGTGAGAAGGTTCAAACCTATAGCTCAGCCCAAGAGATAATATTAAATAATTATTAGTTACGGATCTTCTTCCGCAGGATGAAAGGGAAAGACCCCTTCTTCGTGCCTGGATGAACCTACTATTACGAAGGTAAAGGCTATATATATATATATATATATATATATATATATATTCCAAATAAGATGTATCTTTATTTGTCCTAAAGCCTAAGGAATTTGTTGGCTCACTTCCATAAAATGTCAAAATTGTGTGGCTAGGCTGTAGTTTAATCCATGACAAGGGCCCAAATAGTTTCTTCAAGGTATCTAAGCCTATGGCATTACAGTTTGCTCTACTGTCAAGCTAGCATTTCAGCGGTTTTGGGCCATTTTGACAAGGAACAGATAAGCTCACATAATGTCTCTTCTTTGGAAAGTCATCTATAACCTGAAATACTTGATCATCCTCTTTGAGATCTCCTGAATGCACAATTTTCTCATTACTAGTTTTCGCACCACTCTCGTTTTTTTGCAGGCATTCGGAACTGAAGTGGTTGAGATTCTTAAACTTGAGTCATGCTTTTCCATAAGCTGGTCGGTAGCACCTCTATTATGCTGGCTTACCGGCAACTAATCCTCAATTCTACTACCACTACTGGTGTATTTGCTACTATTCCGATGTTCACCCCAGCAATATTCTACCTCTACTGAAACTCTTCCTGGGAGCTTTCACATCCATACTTGGATAGTGGGCTTTCAAGTACCTCGCTTCCTCATTTGTAGCCTTTAAACTTGATTTACTTTAACCTCATTTTGAAGCACGTAATTCTTCACGACCATATAGTCCAAGAGATGCCTACGCGCTCTAATAATCGGACAAGGCACTTCTATTTTAGCAGATTTCCCTTAAGGGAAATCAGCTATTGAGGTCGTACGAAAAATTTCTTCAGATGTCCATCGATCCTACCCAGGAGATGTCGAAAATGAGGTCCGTTCAAAATTATATATATATCTATATATATATTTGTCTGTTGACGCTCTAGCGGTCGCTGGGGGGGGGGGTTAGAGGAGGGATTTTTGACAATTCTTAATATCTCCGTTATTATGCGTCGGATCGAAAAATTGTATAGAATTAATCTTTTTGAAAATTAAATTTACTATAAATATTGTTCTATATATTTATTCTGTATCCTGAATATTAACCGAGATATTTGCATTTGTATTGTGTGAGTGGTCGGCAGAAGCCGGCTATATTCGGGACTTTCCGCCGAAAGCTAGTTCGTCCCTCCTAACTGTTCGTCCCTCGTGAATTGGTTTAGAGATTCGTTACTACTGTCGTTATTAGTGGCAGATTTCTCTATTGTAAAACTTCACGTGGGAAATCTGCTTAGTTTACGCAGCCCCTGCGTGACGGACTTTTTGTTATTATTACTTGTTGTGGGAAGAATCCCCACCCAACCAACACCGTTAAGGAGTGGTGACTATGATTGAAATTTGGTTCTTAGCTTTGGTTAGCAGACTCATCTTGGCCTTTGAGCAGATTTTCCTTAGGGGAAATCTGCTATTGAGGTTGCACTCGATTTTCAAAAAGCTTCCTGAAATGGCAATGGATTCTATCAAGGACACGACAAAAATGATGTCCGTTCAAATTTGTATGTAGCGTGTCTGTTAACGCTCTAGCGGTCGTAATTTTGATCTGATCGTTACCAAACTCGGGAAGGAGGAGGCGCTAAAGGGGGGATTTCGTAAATTCCTAATATCTCCTTTATTATGCATCAGATCGAAAAATTGTACGGGACCAATCTCATTGTAAATTTAATTTTCTATAAATGTTGTTATGTACATTTTTTCACTATCTTTATTATTAACCAATATTTGCATTTTTTAGTTTTTGGGCATCAGTAAACTCCCACTCCTTATGCCATATTAATAAAAAAAACTGTTATATTATGAAACAGTTTATTTGAAGCATAATATCAAATTTGTAATAATTGAACTTTTAAGGTTTGAAATAAATACGGAAAGCTGCTTAGTTAACGCAGCCCCTGCGTAACGGAGTTATTCCGCATTTACCAATAAACCAAGTTCACGATATCTCGTCGTGGTTTGGTTCCACCAGCATATATAAAACTATAATTATACCTGTCGGATCATAACGCATTATTGCCGATATCACTGGTAGATCATCGAGTATATGTGGCAAACGCTTTCAGTGTGATGACACGATCCTCAAGTTAGTCGTTAGTTGTAATTGGTGGCCCTTGAAATTCCCTTTATTTATGTAAGCCTTCAGTTACCTATTAGTTATCTTCGTTTTGGGGAAGTTAGTTTATCTCGTGACCTAGTTGTTTACACGTCTGTAAACGCTGTTCCTATCGAGTTCGTCTTGTGTCTCGCTCAGGTATAAGGTCTTCGTTTCCATATCATGTTGGGATTATCATTTTGCATTTTCTTCATGTGTGTTAAGCCAGCAACCAATTACCACAGCTACTACAATTCACGCTACATTAAACCACCCAACACAATCACAAGCTCGCTGAAATTCGCCACATGGTACACCGATTGAACTACGAAAAAGAACTTAATAAAACATACGAAACAGGTGATACTGAGCGACATCGCCTTGTTGCGGAGCTCACCAAATAAATAAATAAAAATAAATATACGGAACTGCACGAAATAACGGATACAAAACACAAACTATAGGCAAGATAAATAAGAACATGAACAATAATAAAGCAAAACAGTCCCAAAATGTCGACTTTTCATCTATACTAGTCATCATATGTAAGAGCTAAAAATAAACCGCTATTGTTGAATGGGATGTGCTTTGGTTCCAAGGAGTCTAGTCGGTCGTCCGAACTCGATCGATCGGAACCAACTCTCAACTTCCAATATATTTCTTTGGGATGGGACAGTTTTTACATTACTGCAAATAAGAAATGGTAATGATGTGAACGATGGCGTATCGTATAAACATTACAGGCTTCTAAACTTTAATATTTCGCAATCCTAAACATTCATGTATTTCGAAAACAATCAGAGAATTATTAAGTGAAAATTTACTCATTAGATGTATTATCCTAACATTTCAGAAAGGTAGATATCTTATTTATTGGAGGGGCTCTGGTTAGCCATGTGAGTTAAATGTTTGATCTTAATCTCACATGGTAAACTTTGTGTGTTGAGTTCGATTTCCGCCTGGGCAATAGGAATTTATTTAGTGACAAACTCATTGTGTAAAAAACCTTAGTCCCACCACTAGTGACTAGAAAAGGGTGATAACCTTTAGATTACCCTTCCCAAGGAGCTGTAGTAGCAAATAGTGGACGTTAATAAACAACATTTATTTATTGGAATATTTTCGCAGGCTAGTATTAGGCTCATGAACTTCTATTTTGGTTACTATTGCTACTTTTGGTTGCACCTTTCCTGTGACCAAGGCTCACAATCGAGAATTTTTCACAAGACCTTGTTTTAATCATAAGGATTTGTTGTAAATTTCAATAATTCAAAAAAAAAATTGTTATAAATTTTGCAAAAGATCCATGAAAATTCCCACGACATATATTCAAAAAAAGAGAATTATTTCTCCGAATGTTCACGTTAGAAGCAACGACTGGATCAAAATTGTTGGCTGTGAGAGCGTTATCATTTGTATAGATAACCAAAAAAAATAATTAATTAACTTAGGCTGTAGAATAATTACTTAGTTTTTAAAAAAAAAATTAAATATGCCGAACACGCAACTGACAGATCCCTCAGATAGAGTATAATCATGAAAATAAATATGGAGTGGAGTAAAAACTAATAATACTAAGTCCAGGGTTAGATCTCGCAATTATTAAACATTTAGTCTTATTTTCTCCCTACACTCTTCTATGTACTCTTTTTAAGAGAAATCTGCCATTGTGGTCTGTTAGCGCTCTAGAGGTTATTTATGTTTGATTATTACCAAACTACAAGCCGATATACAAGCGTTTTGTGTAAAACTAAAGACCAACTTCGTTAATAGCTGAAATCGGTCTTGGAGGGGGGGCGTAGAATAGAAATAAGAATAAGAAAATAGAAAATTCAAAACATCTATATTACAATGATTCGGATAGAAAAGTTGTTTAGAACCAATCTTATTGCCACTGGTGTGTTGCATAAACCTTATTATACACATTTGTTCTCTCTCTTGAATATGAAACGAGATATTTGAATTTTTTAATTTTCAGTGTCTAATAAACGCCCTCTCCTACTCATGTGATATTAACAATAAGTTGTTATATCATGAACCACGTTATTCTAAGCTTAAATACCAAATATAGTTTTCATTGTTCTTTAACTGTTTGTGATACATGAAAAACATTTTGCATGACGTTATTAATTTGATTTTTCGTTCTTTACTCGAAAATGGTTATTAGATCTATAACATACTCAATATTTAGCCGTTTCAGTCAACAATAAAGATTAATTTTGTTATTGGCTGAAGTCGGACTTGGAATAGTGGTGGTTTAGAGGGGGGGGATTCAAGATTTTTCCGTTATTATGAGTTGGATTATAAAATGTTACAGAACCAATCTTGTTAAACTTTTGATTTTCTATAATTTTTATTCTTGCGTTTTTTTTTTAACTCAAGGATTAAGTGAGTTTTTTGTACATTCTAGCTTTCTACCTTCAGTAAACCCCCCCTTCTACTCATCGGCTTTTTACATATAAATAGAGAATACGTGGTGATATGAAATCACAAGTGTTGGGAAATCTGCTTCGTTTACGCAGTCCCTGCGTGACGGACTTTTAGCAGATTTCCATTTGGGGAAATCAGCTATTTCGTCATTTACTGAGTTCAATCGTTGAGGGGAAGGCTGTCAAGTCACTCTTCAGAACTCGAGTCACAGCACACCTATTGTAAGATATTTATATAAATGGATCTTATCGTCTTCTCAAACTGGACCCTATAAATAAATATTCATGATATCCAGATTTCTTTATTTATCCTGCCCGTTGATCACTCCCATTAGAAAACTTACATTTGTATTAATTTGCTATGCGTGTTGTTCTCGCGTGCCAAAGCTGTAGGGATGAAATAGTTTTTTATCTTTATTGGCGGATAATCCATCAGCGAAAAGAAAATTGATAGTTTCTCCTAAAGGAAATCAGCTGGTGTCCTTATGAGGTGACATTTCAAGCCTTCCTTCGATTCCCCGTCTATTCTTTTTAGTAGATTCAAAATTTCTCCATTATTATACGTCAGATCGTAAAATTATATAGAATCAATCTCATTGTAAATGTAATGTTGTTATGTATGCTCTTTTACTATCTTGATTATTAACCGAGATATTTACATTTTAGTTTTCGGCGTTCAGTAAACCTCCACTTCTACTCATGTCATATTATTTATTATGAAGCACTTAATTTGAACCATAAATACCAAATACAGTCGACTCTCGCTATCACGAAATTCCACGGGACTGCCATTTTTGTTCGTGTTATGTATAGTTGGTCTTAGGCATAGTTCGAGTTATAGAGGTGAACTAAATGAAAATTCGTATTACAGAGGTAAAAAAATGTACTGTGATTTATTCCCTACATCTTCTACAAATCTACATAATCTTAATATTTTACGAATATTAATGAATTAAAACATGTATATATACATAATTAAAAAAAAACCGGTAAAACACAGAAAACAAGTTTTCGGCCTTTTCTCTAATTATCGGACCCCCAAGAGGAATGTTTTTGTCTCAGCATTGCTTAAACCACTTCGTCATGCACTCTTCGACATCAGGAAATTCAGCAAATCTCTTCCGCTTACATTTGATATTACCTTCGTTTGCCCGCTTTTCAATTTCTACAATTGTTTTTTTATAATTGTTGATAGCGTACTACCTGGAATATTTAACTTGGAAGCGATGTCTTTCTTCTTTACCGCTTCGTTCACCAACAGTCAATGCCTTGGGTTGTCTTTTCGCACTCATTCTCGAATATTTTACGCACATACAGTCGACACTACATAAATCAAAACGCTCGACACAAAGTAAACAGACCCGAGCTCTTGTCGCCGGTTGTTATTCATCGACAGGTTGCAACCTGAACGCCGGGATTTCGTGTTAAACAAATCCATTCTGAGGACATCGTGATATAGAGGTAATCCACTAATCAAATTCGTCATATCTACTGAACTTCGAGTTACAGAGGTAATTTTTGTCCCTCTTCGTGTTATAGAGGTAAAATATAACCGGATAATTAGTTCGTGTTACGTATGGTATTTTCTTCGTGTTAGACAGGTTTTCCCAAGGGGATTAAAAATAATTCGTGATATCGAGGATTTCGTGTTATCGAGGTTCGTGTTAGCGAGAGTCAACTGTATTGTTCTCATTGAACTTTTACGTTTTTGAGATAAATGCAAATACGTGACGCACGTGGGAAATCTGCTTAGTTAACGCAGACCCTGCGTGACGAACTTATTTTTTAAATCATGCGAAATAGGCATGGCTTATCAAGATTAGTATTAATATTGTGTTTTATTTTCTTGATCGTTAATCATACATTTTTTTTTAATTCTTCCTATAGTTTTTTTTTTGTTTCTTTAATAAAATACGCCTAAAAGATTGATTGGAAGCTGTGAAATCAGCTCTTACAACTCACGCATTAAAATGAAAATTTTATTTTGATTTTGAAATTGTAAAGTATAGAGGGAAAAAACTAAATGTATTTAAGCTAAAGGTTTAAAGAGACTCTACATTTTAAAGAACAAAGAAAATGTTAACAAAGATCAAAAACAGAAACTAAAAATCGTAACATCATAAATTGGTACTTATAACGTCAACTTTGTACTGCTGAACCTGATTGGGCCGGGCATTGTACAGATTACCACCCTTTTCTAGCCATTGTGGGGCTACGGATTTTATTTAACGTGTTCGTAACTAATTAATTTCCTAATGTAGGTAGAAAGAATGAATAGGCTACGCTTCCACTATAACAATTTATTAAAACGGCAGAGCGCTTTCGATGCAGTGCATCATCATCATCAGTGCCCGAAGGTCTTGGATGTTATCCTGACTGGTCAGGTCAGCTAGCTCCCGAGCCGCCAGGTCAACACCCAAGATCTTCGGGCACTGACGACGATGCACTGCATCGAAAGTGCTCTGACGTTTTAATAAATTGTTATAGTGGAAGCGTAACCATTTCTTTCATCCTACCTACATTAGTCACTTCCACCTGCCAGAATACCAACTCAGAAAATTAAATTCCTATTTATATTAATAATAAGCTGTCATATCATTAACCGCTTTATTACAAGGTTAAATACCAAATATTATTTCAACAAAGCTTTATAGATACAAACAAATACGTTCTGTTCTCCCGCCCCCCCCCCCCCATTCCTTTGTTCTAGGATTTCTAAAATCTGATTGATTGAGATAAAATTATTCTGATTCATTTCAAATTACTCCACAAGCTATAGTAAATAGTTTTCAATAAAATTAATAAATATATTACAAATATTCAATTATATTTCATTAATTGTTCATCTTTCCAGTCTATAATATTCCTATTTACTCAGCGCTGCGAATTTGGCCTGCACTGTTTGTTTATATTTTAGATGCTTTCCGTTATATATATTATTAACATGTAAATTGACTGAATGATTTCTTATTACCGTTTTTATTTATTCCCTTAACATTCACGGTGGTGTTACTAGTATGTAGATTTATCATTTGTTAACCTTCCCGTGAGAGATCTGCTTAGTTTAAGCATCCCTGCGTGACAGACTTTATAGATAGATGGATATATATATATATATATATATATATATATATATATATATACAGTTTTGAACGAACTTCATTTTTGTCATCTACTTGGTAGGATCGATGGACATTTGAAGAAATTTTTCCGAAATCGCGTTATGATTACAACCTCAATAGCTGATTTCCCTTAGGGGAAATCTGCTAATAAAATAGTCTGCAATGCTTGCTGGTCTCAATCAGCTGATCTAGTAAGCTGTTTTCCATAAACATCAAATATTACGAATAATTGGTTCTAGATGAAGCAATGTCAAAAAGAATTACACTTTATTAAAATCCGTGTTGTTAAGATTTCTTCTTTTAGTAAAAACTATATTGTGGCTCAGGTTAGTCATGTGAGTACAGGCGTTGGTCTTAATTTCAATTGGTAAACCTATAGTCATAAGTTCGACTCACTTATAGACAACAGGAATTTAATTTTCTGAGTTGGTATTCTCGCAGGTGGAAGTGACTTCTAATGTATGTAGATAAAAGAAATGGTAACGCTTCCACTATAAAAATTTATTAAAACGGCAGAGGCTTTTGATGCAGTGCATCATCGTCAGTGCCCGAAGGTCTTGGATGTAGACGTGGCGGCTCTGGAGCTAGCTGACCTGACTAGTCTAGTTCTAAGAGCCGTCAGATCAACATCCAAGACCTTCGGACGATGTTGCACAGCATCGAAAGCGCTCTGCCGTTTTAATAAATTGTTATAGTGGAAGCGTAGCCAATTATTTCATTCTACCTACATTAGGAATTTCATTAGTGACGAACTCCCTTAACTTAAATAAAATCCGTAGTCCCACAATGGCTAGAAATGGGTGATAATCTGGGGGGGTGATAATCTGGGACAATAACCGTCCCAATCAGGTTCAGTACAAAGTTGACGTTACAAGTACTACTTTATGTTGTTACGATTTTTAGCGGATTTCCCTTCAGGGAAATCAGCTATTGAGGTCGTACTCATGACGCGATTTTCGAAAAATTTCTTCAATGTCCATCGATCCTACCCAGGAGATGACGAAAATGAGGTCCGTTCAAAATTATATATATGTATATTTGTCTGTTAACGCTCTAGCGGTCGCAACTTTGGTTTGATCGTTACGAAACTCGATATTTAACCGTTTTATTTAAAAAGATAGATCTCCGTTATTATGCATCGGATCAAAAAATTGTACAGAACCAATCTTATTGCAAATTAAATTTACTATAAATATTGTTATATAAATTTATTCTCTATCTTAAATATTAACCGAGATATTTGCATTTGTATGAAGTCTGTGGTCGGGTATAGTTCGGATTAGGTCGGCCGTTTCCGTAATTGCTCGGCTCAGGTGGAAGCTTCTTCTAACCTCACCTGTCGTTTCTAACCTTACCTTACCTTGGTTACTTTGTGAGATTTATGCAAATACGTTCTGTTCATCCGCCCCCCCCCCTTCTTTAGTTCTTGGACTACTAAAATTTGAGTTATTAAAATATAAATTATTCTTACAATTCAGAAGCCGTTTCAGTTGGGAATTTATTTTAATTAACTGTAAGATTTCTCACTACCGTTTGTATTTAATCACGGTGGTGTTGTGTTACCAGTATGCAGATTTCTCTATTGTAAAATTTCACATGGGAAATGCTTAGTTTTTGCAGCCCCTGCGTGACGGACTTTTTGTTTCTGTTTTTGATCTTTGTTAACATTTTCAGTCTTTTCAGTCACTACATTCAGAGAATGTAGACAGTCTCTTTAAACCATTAGCTTAAATATATTTAGTTTTTTCCCTCTAAACTTTACAATTTCAAAATCAAAATAAAGTTTGCATTTTAATAACAATGCAATAGTTTACTGGTAAACTGCTGAGGTAGTGTCCCGTGGGAGCGTATCCTCTGCTGCTATAACTGAATTACAGTTACAGGGATATTTCGAATTTTCGAAATTCCTCCCCTCTAACCCTCCCCCCCCCCTTCCCCTTGTCCGATTTCAGCCGTTAACGAACTTATATATAAAGTTTCGAACGGACCTCATTTTCGTCTTCTTCTAGGTAGGATCGATGAACACTTAAAAAAAAAAATTGCGAAAACGACGTCATGGGTACGACGTCAATAGCTGATTTCCCTCAAGAGAATTATGCTAATATTTGTCTGTTACTGCTCTAGCAGTCGAAATTTTAGTTTAATCTTTACGAAACTCGCTATATAAGTGTTTTATTTAAAAAGAAAGAACAAGCTCGTTAACGGTTTAAATCGAACTGTGGGGGTGGGGGGGGGGTGGTTTAGAGGGGAGGAATTTCGAATATTCTTAATTTGTCCATTATTATGCGTCGGATCGAAAAATTGTATAGAACCAAGCTAATTGCAAATGTAATGTTCTATAAATGTTGTTATGTACATTTCTTTATTATTTTTTATATTACCCGAGATATTTGCGTTTTTTTAGTTTTTGGCCTTCAGTAAACCCCCACTCCTATTCAAGTCATAACAACAACAAGCTGTTATAATATGAAGCACTTTATTTGAAGCCTAAATAACAAATATTGTTTTCATTGAACGTTTACGTCATGAGATAAATGCAAATACTTGACGCAAGTGGGAATCTGCTTAGTTAACGCAGGCCCAGTGAGTGATGGACTTTTTTAGCTAATGTTGTCTTATCCCCTAAGCAAAAGAGGTACGAAGTGGAGTTAATTTTCTAAGTCTACCTCTCATTTCAGGGATACTGATCTGTGGTGTATATATATATGTATATATATATATATATATATATATATATATATATATGTATATATATATATATATATATATATATATATATATATATATATATATATATACACACGTCTTTTAACGCCCTAGCTGGAGCAATTTTTGAATGATCGTTATAAAAATCGATATTTCAACGTTTTATGTTAAACTAAAGAGTTCGTGGTTTGAGATATTAGACCAGGGAAGGAAATAAAGATTGGAAGAGGGGGAGCGGATTTCCCACGCAATAAAATGATTCGGTGGTGGTCTCAGCTTACCGTTTGTTCTCTATTTCTCCCACAGTAAGAATCCTATGTAAACACGAAATAACATCTAAGTTGTACTTGAGATGTTTAGTGATTGTGATACTCAAAATGAAAATCGGATGAGTAAATATGGGGGTTAACATAATTCTGAAAAAATAAAAATAAATACGTTAATACTCGAGTTGTATAAAATTAATATGTCAACAACTTTGGTTTTATAAAAGTTTTCGATCCTACACATAGTAACCGAGTTATTTTGAATTATTTAGCTGGCAGTCTGCTAGAAGAAGGAATTACGAAAATGTTATCTTGTGCGTTCCTATTTTCTTCAGATAACCTCTCATTTTTTGAACCATCGGCTTTAAATGTATAAGCAGACAGATACAGATATGAGTTGTAACGGGCGTTATTTTAAGCAATTATTTTACGGATTGTTTTTTTTTGTTTTTTTTTTTTTAAATTTTCTTATATCCATCATCAAACGTACTTCAGTAAGGGATGCTTTTAGAAGAAAATTCGCCAATGACGTAAACTTCAAAAATAAAGTTCCATTCATCCTGACGAGTAAGTGCTAAAAATAGCGTTTGTACGAATTCATAAATTTCTTCCACTCTCCTTTTACACGCCCCCCCCCACACCCACAACCCACAAAAACAGGCCCGCGCGCGCAACCACACACAGGTTCACAGGGAAAAACATTGGCCTTTTTTCTTCCTTTTCTTTGCCAGCAATTATAGTCCTTTATCAATGGTTCCCCCAATATAAGCTAAAGATCTATGTTCTTTATCCTGCATGACCCAAAGAAGGAGTTTTGGAAAATAATTTTTTTTTTTGTAAGAGATAAGTAAAATTTGCTTATAATTAGAAAAAGAAGAACATTTTACAGTACGACATTTTTAACTTAGAAATTGGTGATTTTGTTATTCAACTCTTTAAATATTAGAATATTCATAAGTAAACTATAGAAATATAATTAAGATTATTTTTCCAAATGTTAACGTCAGCCATGTTATTAATGATATTAATATTACAAAATATGAAGATTTATAAATTTCTTGAAAAATTGATTGCAATTCATTTTGCAAACAATTGGCATAATACAGGCACACACACACACACACACACACACATATTTATATATAAAAACATCTAAATTAATGAATAATGAAGAAATAACTGATTTACTCATAGTGATTGAGAGGAAAGTAAATAAATAATTGAATCAGGAATAATATGGTGTTCTTGGAGAATTGTACGATTGATTTTGACAGATGAGGAAAAGCTATATTGTATTTCCCTAAAGGTACAATTTCATAATGTTTGAGGAAATTAAAAAAAAATAATAGAATAAAAATGATCTTGTAGAAAAAGGCTATTTAAATATTCGTAGTAATTTTTGAATTGATAATTATTTGAAGATATTCATTTTCGATTGAGTCATTTGTGATGGTCTTGTAAGAGTCCATTTTCTTAAATAGAAGCAGTTTGCAATATCAAAAATACGATTTTCGTTCGATGTGCTGATTGAGATCGCCAACTCATGAACAGCCACCAAAAATGGCTGGAGGCATTAAGTAAGTAAAGAATTGGGACAGTTGTTTATTTTTGATCCGCTTAAATATCATATATGCTAAAGCATAGTTTCAAATATCAAAGTAATGTTGATTTTTTTTTCTGTCATTAGGATGTGCTTTGAGATGAGTGATAGTAATCATTTTATTGGTTTTTCTGTCTTATGCAAAGTGAATGGGAGTTCTTCGGAACTCCTTCCAAAAAAGCCACAATAAAATTGAATATTTATTTTTACATGAGACGATGAACTTGGTCTTTGGTGATGCTGTACCTTGGGCTGCACGTTGTTCGAGAATCTTGTCCGCTCTCCCCTGCAAAATCTCTGGATCTGTAAAAATCTATTTTATATATTATCTATCTAAGGCAGTAGATACTGACCTGTGTCTGGAGAGAGTGTTGTGGAGCGACTGAGCTCTGGATGGGCGAAGAACCACAACGTTGAACCACCCCCAATCAATAAGGCTAACTGTGCCCTGCCCTTGGGCATGCGCAAACACCTCACACACTTTACAACACTGTTAACACTTATTTTTTTTAATTCATTCTTAAATTAATTTCATACCTCAACGCTTCTCTTCAAAAAGCAACGTTGAATATATTCAACACTCTTTCATATCACACGCATAATTAAAGACGTGTTGCAAAACTTACATCGACATTGAATTGTTGCTTTCACCTCCGGACAGTCAATATGTGCTAATCCCGGTTTTGCTCGTCTCTTCTTGTTAGAGACAATGAAAATGAAATTTCATTTTCTTTCCATATAATTTAATTTTTCCGCAAACAACAATTTATCGTTACTTTTATTAGTTGAGTACAAACGTTTATTTTCAGTATCTTTTAACTATTGAAAACGATAACTTCTAATCAAAATTCATTTCTGTTTCCTTTCTTCAACATTTTTAAAGTACTATTTTACTATGCAAATCCTAGTTCATCTTTTGTTAATTGATTCCTCTATGGTACAACCAAAACTAATAGTTGAACGACTGATGGAACTCAAAATAGCTAGTTTTTCAATAACAAAGGGTTTTAGTTTCCAGTGTACAATGGAGAGTACCCTTTTTAGTAGTCTTCATACTAAATTTACATTTTAAACTAAACAAGAACATGTTGTTATAATTATATGTATTAGCAGATTTCCCTGAAGGGAAATAAACTATTGAGGTCGTACTCATAACCGGATTTTCGAAAAATGTCTTCAAATGTCCATCGATCCTAAAATGAGGTCCGTTCAAAACTATATATATATATATATATATATATATATATATATATATATATATATATATATTTGTCTGTTAACACTCTAGCGGTCGCAATTTTTGTTTAATCGTTACCAAAATCGGTATTTAATCGTTTTATGTAAAAAGGAATATCAAGTTTGTTAACGTGAAATCGGACAAGTGGGAGGGGGAGGTTTAGAGGGGGGAGTTTTGAAAATTCGCTATGGTTCCCGCCGAAAGCTAGTTCGGCCGTTTCCATAAATGATCGGCACTCTTATGGAGATTTCTCTATTGTATAACTTTACGTGGGAAATCTGCTTAGTTTATGCAGCCCCTACATGACGGACTTTTTTATTTTAGAGAAGTGCAGACTTACACCACTATGTTTCTTAACCATCTAATTAATGACATTCATTTATTGTAAATACTTTTGTTTTACTGTTTCCACGTCTTCATCTAGAAAATATTAATAAATTTACAATTAAAATAGTTTATTTTTGAAAATTAGCCCCCCCCCCAAAAAAAAATATTCATACATTTACTTCTAATTTTTTCTGGACTAAACCAAATAAGAACAATGTTAATATTACTGTTCTGGTGTTATTTGGGTGTTTTCAAAGGTAAAACAAAATATAATTTTTTACATGTATTACATATTTATAAAAAAAAAAAGTCAACCAACCAAACTATTTTGGGGGGGGGATATACGCATTAGGTACATTTTTAACTATTTTTCCTTCTAGAAGTGATATTGAAGGCCCGTGTATGGAATAGTTAGAAATAATGCAAAAAATTGACTGCTTAAAACTCCCAAGCAAGAGAGCCGACGGGTTAAAAGAAATTGGTATCCAACCAGAGAATTTCCCGCTTATTCATCATCTCTTTCGCGTGACTGAGCCATTCGTGAAGGTATTGAATTAATAGGGGCTTAGGAAAAAAACCCTTATTTAACGAATTAGTTACATATAAGCGATATTATTTATTTTTACTTAATGAAACAACAAATCAAATAGCATGGTGTATAATGTGCTTGTATTTTCAGCAGATTTTGTCTTAAGTGAAATCAACTATTGATCTCATGACGCGAATTTTTGAAACATTTCTTCAAATATTCATCGACGCTACGTATAGAACATAACGAAAATGAGCTCCGTTCAAAATAACATTTTATATATATATATATATATATATATATATATATATATATATATATATATATAACTGGAAATATCTCCGTTACTGTAAGTCTTATTGAAATATTGTATATAACCAATCTTGTAGCAAATTTAATTTTTTATGAATGTTATTCTATACACGTCTCCTTTATCTTGAATGTTAACCAAGATTTTTGTATTTTTAAGTTTTCCGTACTGTTTGATTACAGAATGATTGAAGGCAAGCCAAGATATAATTCTGATAATCCTTATTCTGGTTCTGTATTATTATAAAGTGGGAATTAATAAATAAAAATATTTATTCATTTAGGTGCACATTATGCTACTGCGCAAAATCGGGACGGTGCTACCATCCTTTTCTAGCTAGGGTGGAACTATGGACTTTCATGAGCTAGTCACTATAAAAAATTGTATAGCTCTTGGCGAACCAACTACTACAAAAAATTGAGCTTAACTCACTAGACTATTCTGGTCTCCTAATAAATAACATTGAATGAAAATACATATATATATATTAATCAGGCGACACGAATATTTTACCTAATTATCAATCAACAAATGTAATCGACATTACTCTCCAAAATTTTGAAAGGGAACTTGACAAAAAGCTATAGCAACTCACTGACTTATCATAGTGTGAAATTTGAATTTGCTACCAGCTGATCCTTGGACATTAATTAATTTTTTACAGTTTAATACAATCATACAGGTTGCAAAGCTTAATAAAATAGAATGGTGTATTGTCTACAATGCTACATTGTCGATAAGTTTCGACAGTCTCATTGTTCAACTTACAAAGACTTTGAACACCTTTCCAATATTTCGTAACCTCAAATAATTAGTATGTCGTTAAGGATAATGCTATTATCCCCAAAAGGAATGTATGAATGAAATTTGAAAGAACAAATTCATATGAAGTAGCGTGTAGTTCAAGGTGCACTCTACCAGTCACTAATTTTTGTTGCTGCAAATGATTTCTTATTCTTCTCCAAAAACAGTGAATCTCTACTTTTGGAGTATATTTTGGCTTCGCTGATGCTATAAGCTGTAATGAGCAAATTATGACATTCATCGTTGTCACGATTGTCTGTATGTATGACATTCCTTGACTATTTTGCTCAAGGCATGTTTGTTTTTAAATGTAGTAAATGTGTGTAGTTTTGAAGCCTCCATGTTTCCCTGTCTGTGTAAATTGTGTGCTTTCATAAACTAGTAGATTTCACCTTCTGTTTAGAAGTATGAGCTAGAACTGTAATTCATAAACGATTGCTAAGTCACTTGTAATGTAGATACGGACATTTTAAGTTTGACTTACCTCGTAAGTTTACCGCGCTCAGTTGTACTAGGACACCTGTTGAGATTTGTCGTAGATTGAAAAATACTGAATAACAAGACAATCCAACAGAGAAACATTTTGAAGAGTAAGTGAGGAATAGTGAATGGGGAACACGGAATTTCTGACTGATTTTATTCAGGTTGGAATTTTCAGGAAACTTAGGGATAGGAATAACGGACGTAGGCATGCATGGTCTTACGGTCTGGATAAAGAAGAGGATCTCCTTTCGAGAAGTCTTCTTAGGGAGGTTCCTTAACATTCCTTATCAAAGTTTGAGTAGATAAATTACAAGAGAAGTCCAGTTCAACCACAAGGAGTGGGAGGTGTTTGAAGAGGTTCACTGTGTATCCAATTATAGATCAAGGAGGGAAACAGATTTATTGATTATCATGCGATAAAATGTGCTAGGCAGTGTACTATTTTACCCAAAGTCAATTTCGAATCTGGAACTAATAATACAAGAAGTCGACTCAGAGAAAACTTTACTTGTTTTAAACAAAAATGCTGATTTGACCAATGGGCTGTCTTGAATGGATTAAATATTTGAGTAAGTGGTGTTATTTCATGAATACACCTGGTGCACACAAGCGATTCGGCCTTCTAACTGAAAGTATAAGAAATATATCCCCTGAAGGATTTCCAAATCCCCTCTTTGAATAGGAAATAAATAAACACAAGGCTGTCATCCGTCATCTTCAGTTGAATATTTAAAGTTAAATAAAAAAAAAAAAAAACCTAAACTAAATTCATTACCCAAATATATTGTCTGTTTCTTTTGGGATTCATCATGTAGGAAAAGTTCAAATTAGGTGTTTTTTTTTTTTAAATTGTAAGTACGAATATATACAATTACTATTTTTAAGATATGTATATGTATACATTTATACAAATTGTCGAGAAATATGCGTCCATTGGTCTTCTTGAGGAATTTTGTTACTAGTTGAAATGCAAACGTTACGTAAATCAATATGTAAGAAGTACAAAGAAAATGAGGGTATCCCTTGTGGGGTTTGGCGAAGATGGAGCCAGAGCGGGAATCTAGAACCTTCTAGACGACCAACTCGGCTCCGACCAATCAGCGGGCGAGATAGAGCCTCAAACAGGCTAGACCGGACGTCGGGCATATATAAACTCGGCCAGCTCGCCCGGCAGATAGCATTTAGTTGAGAATCAGCGATTTGACCAGTGACTCGAGTGATCGACTGTGTAATAAGTATGTCAAGTTAAAAGGGTATATTGTGGTTAGTGGTGAAAAATAGATTACCAAGTTTGGAAATAAAATTGTATAGCTGTTCTAAAATTAATTGTGTACTGATACACCCGTTAAAGTTTATGTATTTAATTTTGCTATCTCAAGAACCCTAATATTCATCGTTTATTATTTTTGTAATAAACGTAACGTAATATGTATATATATATATATATATATATATATATATATATATATATATATATATACACTCAACCGCAAAAAAAACCGGACACTTAGATTTAGTCTTATAATTTTGCTAAATACTTAATATATATGTATATTAATCTTTTTCATTAAAATAATTGGTTAATCTATAGGTTATTTAAACAAAATCTGCCAAAAGTGAATAATTTTTATTGATTATTTACACAAAAATACAAAATAAAAAAAAATAAAAAGATAAATTAACACATTTAAAAAAAAAAAATTATTCTTCATTTTTATTACAGTGAATGGTAGACTTCGTACCCTAAGCGTTTCGCCAATGTAACGTAAGCTCCGGCCTTCCATCTAAGTTTGAAAGACCCATTATTTTGGACCGAAATAAAAATAAAAGATTAATTAAAGAAAATGCTTGGTTAATAATTAAAGATGTTTAAATGTGCGAAAAACTACTTACAGTTTAGAATAGATCAACTTCACGAAAAATAAATCTAATCTGAGTTTTATCTAATTGTAGATGACATTAAGAAAATTGCTGAAAATTAGCTTTTAATACGACAAAAATTTAGTGTGCGGTTTTTTTTTGCGGTTGAGTGTATATATATATATATATATATATATATATATATATATATATATATATATATATATATATAGATATATATATATACTCGTATATATATATATATATATATATATATATATATATATATATATATATTGTTTATTTTTCCTTATATAATATTTTATCTAGGGCAACACTCAACCGTTGAGGAAGTTTAAATTTCCAATAAAGATATATTCATGGTATTTTGCAACGTCTTTCTTTCTGTGTAATAAACTGTATGGCATTTAACCAGGAAATTTCCTATTTCCAGGTATAAACTTAAATGTCCCATGATAGCTTTATTATATTAATATAGGAATCACTACAATTCCAAGAAAGGGAAACTAGGGCAAATAAAACAGAAGATAATATGAACAATTAATTTTATTTCTACTATTAGGTACATTAATTATTTTAGGTAACATTTTATAGTTTTGGTTTATCACGACTAATGACTAATATATTAACTCCTAAGTACCTAGAACTACATGAACAGTCATTTATTTTATAAAAATTAACTATAAATGTAAAAGTATGATGGAAAGGTAGTTGTTAAGATATGTGAGAAGAACCAACAGTTATAATTTTAAAACTATCTATGTTTCATATTAATTTACTGGATTGACGATTTTTCAAATGAGAACTGTAAGTGAACACATTAAATGAGCAAATTTCGTCTACAAAACTAATACTTACAGTACATTCAATTAAAACTAAGAAAAATAAATTAAATAGTAACATTCATTTATATTACAAATGAAATTATTAAAAAAAAAAAAATATCTTACTGCCTTTTAAGCTACTGGCAATAATGAATTTAAACTGATTGAAAAATAATTCAATTGAACTATTGTTGTTGATATCACTTCCATGAAACGCATTCAGTATGTAAATAAAAATAAATAATTTAAGGCTCTCAACATTCATTTTAATTAACAAATTTAATTAAAAATAGTTGCCAGACATATAAGTGCATTCCGTTCTGTTTTCTAAGAGGAAAGAAATATGTTACTCCTTGTCTAATTAAATTGAAGACAAGTGTTGGTCAATAAACTACTTATTATTTGTTGTTAAAGAAGAAAAATTGCAATATAAGGATGGATAAATTTTAGATAATTAATATAAGGATGGATATAAAAATATAAAGATGGATTAATTTCAGATAATTTAGATTTACAATATAAGGATTAATTAATTTTAGATATTTCCTAATATCTAAAGTTAATTAAGAAGAAATTTTTTGAGCATTTCAAACATGATTGTCCTGACATTCAATAATATTGTTAGGGCCTACAAATGACATGCATTTATGGATGTTCGGTATACACATATTCTTAGGTAACGGGACCTTAAGTTATATTTACCTCAATCATTATTTAAAATAACTGTGAATATTTCTGTGATCACAAACATATATAACATCAAGATAGCTGTTATTTGTGTATGTGTTATACATGTTTTTGATGTATGACATACATTTACTTTCACATTAAAATAATTAATCAAAAATGAGTAACTTAAAAACCAAAAGAAAATGCCAAACATTTTACAAAATAATCAAGATTTAAATATGTGGATCATTTAAAGATTGTATTTACTGACTGTATCCGCTTCTCAAGACTTGTTAAAGGAGAAAAACTTATTAATTAACATTAACTAATTAATTTTTACAGATATTTATGTATACTTATTTGAACGGTGCGCATTTTTGTCATCAACAAGGTAATGGGGCATATGAAGAAAATTGTTAAAACTTAATCACTATGAAACTGAATACTTTTAAGTAAAATCCGCTACAAATTTCCATCGGGAGCTAGTTGAACTTGAAGGAAGTTTTAAGTAGCATGAAGTACGTCAAATTTTAAAACGAAGTTAGTTCTCCCTCTCAGAATAACTGAATTACTAATTCCGACGACACGGGAGTGAGTAATAAAGTTAAAACTCTTAAAAGGAAGCAATATATATATAATTTAATTTTAAATTGCTCTGGTTTCAATTTATTCGCCGTTAAACTAAATTCAAGCTTTTCTCACTTTACGCAACCCTGGTTAATACAATATGAAACTTTTGCTCAGGAAAGTAACAGGTATTGCTCCTAATCTAATGAAAATTGATCTTTGAATAAAGACGGATGAGGTGAGAGAACTTCCATTTATATTAAAATACATCTCGAGGTTTGACGATGAGAAAATGTTCAAATTAATACCGATTGTCCATAGAAGTGAGTGGTCCCTGACCGAATTTGAACTAAGGTAACATAATTACAGGAACCGATTTTCCTATCGAATAAAAGGGTTTGCTGCAAATAGGGGTTAGAGAAATTTTGGAAACAGTACGTTTTTAAAAACTTCAAAAATATTCATTTTTGCTTTTCATATTACTGAGGAGTAGTTGGAACTACACATGTTCTTGAACCAAACTAATAAGTTATTTGGCTACCACAAGACTTGTAACTCCAAGCTCCTCTAAATTCTAAGCTGCCTTCTGGTTGCAGCAAAACATAATAAGGTCAATCATATCAAGTGATCTAAGGTAGGTTGCTCATTTTATTTATTTATTTTTTTAGATATGTTTTTACTACACATATAGGAAGTTCCAAACAAATTTTTAAAAAATTGTATCTTACGCAGTTAATATGTGGCGGTCATTTTTGTTTAGAAATACGCAGCGGGTTTTAACATTGAATTGATTATCTATGGTTTGTAATTATGCTTATTTTGTTTATCAAATAAGTACCCTATTTCAACACTTTACTGCAATTTTTCAAACTTAGACAATTTAACATATTTGATACTAATTACGTTATAAATAATTTGCCTAGATGATGCACAGTTTTACCCAAAAAAAAATCCTAATTTGGTTCAGAGTCAAATATCAAAGTTTAAATTGTTTCTCCTCTGTGTTATTATGTAAGATTACGTAATGTGTAAGAATATAGATTTTATATTCAGTCTCAACAGAGATATACAACGTCAAACTTTACAAAAATTTTGGAAAAAATCCAAATTTCAAATATTCATAAAAAAAAAAAATATGGAAACAATTCCCAATGCTTCTGCTCTATAAAATGTTAGTACTTCATGACAGCTTACCAAAATATAAAAATGGCCCCTGATAAATCATTCCTTCATAGCTTTTTTTTAATTTCTAAAAAGGGGAATTTCCCAACTTCAACCCCTAACTTGTGTTTCTCTTAACAAAAATAAACAGCGAAAGATTAAAGGTTTTAAATTATTGAACTTCCTATTTCTGTAGTAAAAACATATTAAAAAATAATTAAAATGGTCAAGCAACAAATTTAATTTTTTTTTAATCACTTCATATGGATATTGACCCTATATATCAATTAATTTCATGCTACTATATTATTGTTGATCATTCGGTTTTGTTATCGTCGCTTATTTCAAAAGGATCTTCCGTTGTTACTTGTCTCTTCGATGATGTCTTGATGCCGATAGATGATCCCAGGATCGGCTTCAGACCTCCGACCAGCCTCACCACTCGCTCAGCTGTTCTCTGTGCAATAAATAAATAAATATAAAATCTTGCATTAATAATTTGATAATATAATTTTATTAAAACTTTAAGAACAATGCAGAAATCATCCAGAAAATTTTAAAACATAGCTCCGTATTTTTTAGTTTAATTTTGTTGCCAGTTCATTTCTAATAGCACGCTAAAGTAGGTTATAGACTTTAAAACCTATTTGATTTTATCGTCCGCCATTTTCAGATAAGGGTGAATTTTTCACAAAACTATTTCTTTACGGAATCTGCTTGAAAGATGTTTAACACGAAACTTGCCAGTGATTCATTGAACCTTTATTTTAAAAGAACAGATATGCTAAACTTTAATATTACAAAAATGTATCATGAAGGACAAAAGCGTTGACTAAAAAGGGATTGAACATTTTGTCTGGATGTTTTCACACTGACGGAACTAATAAAATGAAATTTGTTCCAATAAAATGATTCTATGAATGTTTAATCAGCATTGGAGTGTTAATTTTAACTTTCATTCTTGAAAAGCTTATTAGAATTTATTAACAGAATAACCATTTCCTAGGGTTCTTGAAACGCTTAAATTGGTAATTCAGCGCTCTTAAATTTCTTATTTACAAAAGATTATCAAGTTTTCTATAGATGTTTACACAAGAAATACAATACTCTTTAATCTAGCTGTAAACAAAAATAAAAGATTAACAAGGTTTTTTTATATATTTTATTTTAAGTGATAACTAGAATTAATTTTCATCAAACATGTTGAATACCTGAATCACTTCTCCGATAGCAGGAGCTGCTTTGTTGACGACGTTAAACCCTCCTTCGATGATTTCTCCAGGAACTTGGAGTGACACTTTTTCTGGGTCTATCTCGGGGAGCTGAAAGAAAAAAAAACGAGAGAGGAGTCAGGTGATGGATGATATAATAGAAAACATTACAATAACATTGTTACCTTGATCGTTATTGCGAAAGAAAACCATAGGACACGAGATAGCAGTGTATGGCGTAATAAAGTGTTACTGAAGTTAGAGGAAGTATGTCCTTAGAATCATTGTGTTGAGACATAACTTAGGAAGCAATACATTAAAAATTCAATAATTTACATACAACTTCGCGAAAATGCAAATATCTAATAATCATAAATCATAATTTATTTTGTTTGAAGGTTTTAGTAGATTTCTCGTGAGATAATTCAAGTATTGAGGCATTATTCATGATGATATTTTCTAGGGAATCGTTCAGGTGTCCATCCATCCTACAAGGTAAATGACGAAATTGAGGCCTGTTCAAAATTATATATACGTTTATAACTTGTGTGATAATTGGGGAGGGGAAATTGAATTGAAGCATATTCTTGTTGGTTCTGGTAAAGCAAGCGCAGAACAAATTGAAATATATATTATCTGACGTGATGTTTGTCTGGAAAACATCACCAAGAAAGCAAATTACTAGGTTTAGAGGAATGGAGATTTTGCCCGACATCAGAACACAATCTTGCACTCAGTTCACAATTACTTTTTGTGAGAAGAATTATCTACTAGAAGCTTCGCAGAATTTTTACATAGCAAGATGAAAGCCCTTCATGCATGTGCTATGCAAACTAAGCATATATCCAACGTGTTGGAATATGAAACGCTGGTGATCTTATCTCACCATATATTCTCTAATTATCCAGCAGAGAGAAGCCTATATATACAAGAATTAAAATGTACGCTAGGCATGAGATATTTGTTATTATTATTATTATTATTTATTAACGTTTAATTTTTGCTACTATGGCTAATTGGATACCGGATTATCCACAAGTTACTACTCTGAATTCGTCACTAAATAAATTCCTATTGCCCCGGCGGGAATCGAACTCGCCACCGTAGGTGTGCGAAGTAAGGTTAAGGATAACAGTTTAACTCACATGGATAAATTGAGCCCTTCATATATAGATACTAAGTGACCGAGCTACTTAATGTGAGGCATCGGAAAAGAAGTTAGGGTTTAACCGAAACCAGAAATAAATCGGTTAATATTAGAGCTAGAGAAAACATGTATATGACAAAAATTGCAAAAAATAAAGCAAGCCAACTTAAAAAGCCGTCATGTAGGAGTGGCGAATAAGTGGTTTTTCTATGGTGCCTAGAAATTACATTATATATTTCAGTTACAAATTCAATTAATTCCTTGGATCCGGCATCATGCCGAAATTAAACTTGACTATCTTGAGATTATGGTATTGATAAAGACACCTTTTTGTCATGTGAACAACCTCAATACTTACTTTTTCTATCGAAAATCCACTGAAAGGCGAGAAAGTCGAATTGGTGATATTTAAATATTTGAAAATACTTTACAAAATTTATATATATATGCATTGCTATCCCATCTCACTCGCTCATTTATAGAACTTATAGACAATTAACTTATGATTATTTAGCTAAAAGATTCCCAGTGAGAGGTAACCATCAAGTTGCCCACGTGTGGGTTCAGCATTTGGCGAAAGGTCTCTTGAATTTCTGCTGTTTCACCACATTTGTCAAGCGGCCTAGAATAAACATGTCGAAATGTCAGAATGAGGAAATACAAGTGTTAATGGAAAATCACAGTTTAGCCATCGACAGCACTCAGTCACTATCTGCTTAAGGACTGCTGCCTCTATGGTGAAATTTAATTGAGGTACTTCTATGGAAAAAGTGTCGCTCCCAATACTTAGTCGAGGAAATCGAAGGTTGATTAAAAAAAAGGGGCTATGTGAAAAAAAACCCTCCACATATGAGTAAAAAAGAATATTTTGGAATAACAAACAGGTGTCATCTGTTGAAAATACCAGCCCTGATGAAGTCATGTAGACGTTCTTTTTTCTATTTATTAGAGACATTCTTCAAGCAGACATGAAACACGAAATGTGGGCATGAGGTGTTCAGTAGCGCAGTTGCTTTATATAATACCTACAAGAATAAAGGTGCCGACTAAACGAAAAATACAAATAACTGTTAATATTTGTGTTAACAATATGGAGACGTTCCGGTATAAAAAAAGTCCGTCACGCAGGGGCTGCGTAAACTAAGCAGATTTCCCATGTGAAGTTTTACAATAGAGAAATCTGCCTAATAACAACTGTAGTAGTAAGAAACCTCTAAACCTAAAACATTATTTAGGGCGTAATAACCCAGTAGTTTCTAGCCCCAAAAAACAGTTAACCTAACCTCTAAACCTATTCACGAGGGACGAATAGTTAAGGAAACGCCCGCCAGAGCTCTCGGCGGAAAGTCCGAACATAGCCTACTGGTGACCACACGCAGAATACAAATGCAAATATCTCGGTTAATATTCAAGATACAGAATAAATGTATAGAACAATATTTATAGTAAATTTAATTTGCAATACGATTTATTCTATACAATTTTTCGATCCGACGCATAATAACGGAGATATTTTGAATTTTTGAAAATCCCCCCGTCTAAACCCCCCCTCCCACTGGTCCGATTTCAGCCATTAACGAACTTTCTACCCAACATGACTTGTCCACCGCTAGAGCGAGAACACACACATATATATATATATATATATATATATATATATATATATAATTTTGAACGGACCTCATTTTCGTCATCTCCTGGGTAGGATCGATGGACATTTGAAGAAATTTTTCGAATCTCGCATCATGAGTACGACCTCAATAGCTGATTTCCCTTAAGGGAAATCTGCTAAAAGATTGATATTCTAACATTTTTCAATTTCAGAACCCTTCTTACTTTCTTAAAAATGATGTATAGTTTAGCAGATTTAGAGATCAGCTTTTGAGGTATGAACTCATGATGCAATATTCGGAAAATATCCTCAAATGTCCGTCGATCCTACCTGGGAGATGACTAAAATGAAACCCGTTCAATATATATATATATATAACGAACTTTATCTTTAGTTTTGTATTTAACCTTTTTATGCAAAACTAAAGATAAAGTTCGTTAACGGCTGAAATCGGACAAGTGGAAGGAGCGGGAAATTTCGAGAGTTCGAAATATGTCCGTTATTATGAGTTAGATCAAAAAATTAAATAGAACCAATCTTTATGTAAATTTAATTTCCTATAAATGTTTCTAATGTACATTCTTCGGCTTTCCCAAATATTGACGTAGATATTAGCATTTTAGCAGATTTTTTTAATATTCAGCCTTCAGTAAACCCTCGCCCCTACTCTTGTCATATTAACAATAAGCCAATTTATTATGAAACGTGTTATTCCAAACTTCAATACTTTTATTTTTCTAATGTTCTTGTAATTTAAATGTTTCGCTAGTTACTCGTTAGTTATCGTTTTCAGCCAGTAAGTCCCCACTACTACTGATCGGATATTGGCATAGAAATAGAGAATGTATGGTATTAGTAATGTGTCATTCAAAAACAAGGGAAATTTGCTTAGCTTACGCAGCTCCTACGTGACGGACTTTTCATTGCAGAAGGAGGGGTGAGGGTTAGTCCTGTTTATATAGGTTTCTTATTTCGGCAGCTGATAAATTTGTTTAGTTTTCACAGTCAGCTGATCCAACCACCTATTTAAGCCATTTTTTGAAAAGCATGGTCACAGTACTACCTCAATAGCTCATTACCTTTACGGGAAATCTGCTAAGATAACTAGTTGTGTTTGGGTATTTCTGAAGTGTGCTCTTTGGCTGCATTGAAACATTATCGGCAGGAACTGTGCCAAAATATTTGAGGATACGTAACTTTGAAAAAAGTACATTTTTCAGGACTTATTCTCCCCTCCCTTCAAATAAAGTTCTGGGTAAACTAAGCAGATTTCCTGGCGGTGTAATAACACGTTCGTCATCTCATTTCCGTTATTTCCTGAGTAAGACTGGTAGACATTTGATGAAATTGTTTGGAATCCAAGAGTCCAACAATCGAATATAGTAATCAAAAGTGATTTCTTATTGGATAATACATAATTGACCAATAATCAGCTCGCTTAAGGAAAGGCATCCATTTCAGAGGGAAAGTTCTCACGGGTTTTGTCGTTGAGCACCATCAAAATAACCTAAGAGGGAAAAATTGAATTAGCAATTATTGTTGGGAGAAAAATTGTCTTTCCATTCCATTTGTAGAAGATAATGTCACTCTCACTTCTCGAATGACAATGACAGTGCTATAAGAGTCATGATTGAGTGCTTTATCACATTTATCAGTAGAAAAGCCGGTGTCATCAATCATCTTTCACTTCACCCCTAACAATTTGCAGCGGAAGTTATTATTGAATGTCATGGATCGACATTCTGGCCAATGAATGGCAGCAATCACATCCCGGCTGATTGGCGAAATCATGGAAACGCGGCACTTACTGTCTTTGAGAAAAGGTTTTAGGATTGGGCAACTTAAGTTGTTCAGTAGTGATAGTAATCGATATCAAGATAGGCTTATGACAGACTTTTTTTTTCTTTTTTTTTTTTCTTTTTTAACTTTTCTGAGTCCAGCGAAACCTCTATTAGTACAAAAAAGAAAGAAAAACTAGAAAAAGGCAGGTGTGGATAACACCTGTTGACACCTTGGGCCCCAGTGGTGGTTGTGATATATTAGTGTTAGTTAATGTTTAATGTTGAAGTAGGTAGGGTAGCTGGGTACCCTTTGGGTTGGCACAGAGACACAAAGAGAAAGCTCCAATTTAAGCACTCAAAGGTTTTTTGAGAAATGGAGTTTATACGGGTATAATCATTTCTTTTATTTTAAGAGCTTCTAAAAATTGGCAAAATTGCTCAGTTAAATTATAAAAAACCAATGAAAAAATGTAATTACTAATAGAAGAATAAGAAACATATAGAACATAAAACAAAACAAAATAGTAAATAAAAGTACTCAAACAGAACAATATTAAATAAAACTCTGAAAACATCGGAAAAACTATATTGAATTCCCAGATAATTAAAAAAAATATCATGAGCAATAAATGATAAAACAATAATTTAAACACAATTGCTAATATCTATAAATCTATACAAAAATAATTAAAAGTAAATATGTACTTACACGGAGCAAATACATTTTTTGTACATGGTTAACTGTCCTAAGACTTTACACATACATTCACAATCACACAAACACACACATACACACACACACACACACACACACACACACACACACACACACACATTTTAAAAGAATTATTACTTTTAAGATGTCTCACTTCTAAACTTTTTCCAATTGTTTTAAATGTTGAATTATTAAGGAATTATTGTATTAATATTGTTACGTTTTTATTACCATAACCAGTAATAAACGTTTTTAATAAGAGTTCTTTTGGATTGCAAAATTAAATACTCGCAAGTTTCACAGTTTTTATAACTGCACAATTTATTTGGATAATGCACAATAAGCTTGGTAATTATTTATAGACTGATAGCGTCACTGTTCTTCAGATTACACATCACGGTCACTGAAAACTGCACTGTCTACTTCGCGGCACTGCACCACTACACTGTCTTAAACACGGCACTAAACTGTTACTTACTGTCACGGCACAACACTGTTCTTCTTATAAGGCTGGAAGGCACTGGTAGGGACTAGGACATTCTGTCGGTTTCCTTGATCTACGTCACACTTTCCAAATACGCGACTCTCTCTCTTTCTGAAGGATTATTCATCTATTTAATTTTCGCAATAATATATTAAGAATGGGCTACCTTCAGTAAGTAAATCGTATAAATCACGTATGATCAGAAAATTTCCATCCTTTGGTCATTTACTGTCTGTCAGTGAGTCGTACTTTGAGCAGGTCATTGCATTTAGGCGTATTTTTCTTTCAAATAGACGACTTTGGGTTAGGAGAGAGTGACCTATACGAATCCTCATAGGGACTACTTCTCTCGCTGTAAATGTATCATGTTTATCATTGGACGCCTTAAAAGTAGTTTTAATTTGTCTAACTTTGTTGTCTGTCAATAAACTGTCGTGTTGCCATTCTTGGAGTAAGACAGTTTAAACAAAGTTTTATAATTCGTTAGAAGTTTTTTAATAACAATACCGACGTTTTGCATCGTTTGTTTCGACTGTATGTCAACTTTTGTGTTTCTTCCAATATTTTGGTGATCCAGTAGTCACACCACTGTTATAATGATTTCAAAAATGTTTGTTACAATATTTTTTGATCGATTTGGATAAGGAAACACACATATAGAACGACTAATATATATAATATTTCTATAAGATTAGTATAAAATCGGAGATATTTGATACACCCCCATCCAATCCGACCCCCCCCCCCTTTCCTCTAGGGAATTATTTGAGATATCCTGTTTCCGAGCCAGCAGCGTAATTGGCAAACTTAGCTAGAACATGAGAACATCTGGGGCTTTCAAATATAATTATTCTAATATATATTAAAAGAAAAACAACATTATCACCCTATTTTCTTGGGAACACTACTAAAGTTCTTCTTAATAAGTTGCTTTTAACAGAATTTCCTTACGGAAAATCAGTTATTGAGATAGTAAGTACCATGACCCGATTTTCAAAAACTTTCCTCGAATGTCCATCGATCGTACACAGGATTTGACAATAATGAGGTCCGTTCAAATTGATATATATATATAATTATATATTTGTCTGTTAAAGCTCTAACGGTCGTAATTTTTGTTTTATCGTTACCAAACCCATAACCCCGGTTTATAAGCGTTATATAATCGGATTAGTGGGGGGAGGGGTGTTAGAGGTGGATCACGAAAATTCTAAATATCTCCGCTATTGTGAGCCAAATCGAAAAATTGTATAGGTCCAATCTTATTGCCTATGTAATGTCCTATAAATGTTGATTTTTTTCACGTTTTCTCTATCTCAAATTTTTACCAAAATATTTACATTTTCGGCCTTCAGTATACTCCTACTATTAGTCATCGCACATTAACAATAAGCCAATATATCATGAAAAGTCTTATTTCAAGGTTATATACCAAATAATGTCTTTAATGGTCCTTTATGATGAGAGTTAATTGCAAATATTTAATGTGATGAAGTCATCAGTTAAGATTTAAAAGAAATGTTTATTTCATCTATACTATTCTGGATTTTTCTCTTTCATTCAACAATTAATATTAAATTAATATCTGAAATAGGACTTGTAATGGCGTGGGGTTAGAAGGAGGCGGTTTCGAAAATTCAAAAATATCCGTTATTATGAGTCGGATCGAAAAATGTAATGAAACCGATCTTTTTAAATTATTGGTGCTCTACTACTTGGTATTTATTTTTATTTTCTGTTTTTACTTAAAAATGTATGATGTATGACGAGATGACATAACTAGTTGTCATTCAGGTCTGTGGGAAATCTTAGTTAGATTCTAAAATCCTTATTTCCCACATTTTTTAAAGAAAAGAATTACAACAAAAGAAAATGCTAATATCTCAAATTAATTAAATAAAAGAAAAAAAACAATTTAAAAAAGACGGAATATTTGTAACCATAATATTTATAGAAAATTAACTTTATTATAAATATAGAAATAAAAGCTCTAGAAGCTATGCAGGCCAATGCAAACATTTTGAGGACTTTTACTAATAAAATTATTAATTCTTTAAAGAAATTTTACCTATTAAAACATGGAAAATTAAACATTTTTTAGACAATTTTTATATTATTTAAATGTCATTGGCATGATGCATTTCTATGGTGATTGTTTCATTCCCCTTCTTGCGTGTGCGTTCTAGCGAAGAATTCATTTCGTCCATTTATAAACAATATACCTTTCATTTTATTAGGTTTTTGCTCCAGAAGGGATGAAATGCCAGGAGTAAAATATACTGGGATATATAAAATGAAGTTTTATATGAACTTATCCTCGACACAAACTTATTTATTGCAATTTTATAAATTAACGTTCAATTAAGGCTAATCGGATAAAAGTTACCTTCCTTTTTCAATTAAGTATTTCGTAAAAGTATAAATATTGAAATACTTACCTGCAGAATGTATTTATGTATAAGGATATTAAGTTGGCGTAGACAATAAATGAAGACTATATATTCCTTAGTTTTGTTAAATATAAGTATGTTTATGGAAAACTACTTTATTCAATGTCTTGATTACTTTACGTTTATTGGAATTCTTAATTTTAAAGATATATTTAAACATCTTGCGCTAATAAAAAATGTGCTTGTTAATTTACTGAAATTGAATCACCTACAAGACGTAATGAAGAATATGTTACGGGAAAAAGACAAACAAAACTTAAAAGAGATGCGAATTAGAGCTACGGAAATAAAGAGCAATGGCTAAGAAAGAGGAAAAAAAAAAGAACATGACTGTTGACAGGAAATGCATTTTCCTTGATGATTTGTACGAAAAAACAACAACATGTTAATTAAGTGTATCTCTATTTCTTGAATTTGTATATTTTTCCTAATTGAATGTAATTTATTGATCAAAAATAATTCATGGATGAAATTCAGTTTATTCAAACTGTCACCACATATGTTATTTTACAATGTAATTCACGGAACGCCTAATGATAATAGTACTAAGTTTTTCCTTCATAATTATTATGAAACAATAATATAGCATAGGGTGTATTACGATACACAATATTGCTTGTATCCTGAAATATGATAGCTAATTTGACTGTTGTCTAGACACACTGAGTTTTATGTAACACGTCGTTATTTTCGTCTTAGAGTTACAGAATCCAAAGATTTGTAGACCATTCATTGTCTTAACGAAGACGAATGTCTTCAACATAAAAAAAATTGATGCAAAGAAACATCAAAATATTCCCGAACACTTTCCCATTGGAAAATGTCTCATTATTCATGGCGAAAGAACAACTAAAACATTATGTAGCACATTAAATATGGTTCTTTTTAGTGATGCCATAAATAGTAATGGTTGTTATGAGGAATTATGCAGATAGCGAGTGAAGGCCTTGAGGAAGTAAGTAAAGAAAGTGGTAATGTAATTAACATACAATACAACCTCTTAATGCTCGTGAATTTCCAGCATCTAAAAATTCACGAGTTGAGTGGAAGGCCAAATAGCATTTTAACCGAATGGGTGGATGACAATCCTTAAATTTATGTTTAGATTTCCCTTAGGGGGCGCTCTCTAATTTACGCTCTAGAGGTCGCAATTTTTCTTTTAACAATACCTAACTTGATATTTAAACGCTTTACGTAAAAACGAAAATCACGTTCGTTAACGGCTAAAATCGGACAAGTGGAAGGGGGATTTAGTGTGGTGGGGAAATTTAAAAAAAAATGGATTTATTTAGTTTTCTGTCTTCGGTAAACCCCCACCACTCCTACTCATGTCATATTAACAATAAGCTTGAGTTATATAAGTACATTACTTAAAGCCTAAATACCAAATATTTTTTTCATTGAAATTTCCGTTTTGACATAAATGCAAATATGTGAGGCACGTGGGAAATCTGCTTAATTAACACAGCCCCTGACGGACTTTTAACGGAATGCCAGCAGATTTTATTTTTTTTTTGTGGATTTTGATTAATACCGACCGAACGTAGTTTTGATAACAGATTCAGAGGTACTTTTAAGTTTTATCGAATAAAGGTTAAAAAGTCCGTCACGCAGGGGCTGCGTAAACTAAGCAGATTTCCCACGTGAAGTTTTACAATAGAGAAATCTGCCTAATAACAACTGTAGTAGTAAGAAACCACTAAACCTAAAACATTATTTAGGACGTAATAACCCAGTAGTTTCTAGCCCCAAAAAACAGTTAAGCTAACCTCTAAACCTATTCACGAGGGACGAATAGTTATGGAAATGGCCACCAGAGCTCTCGGCGGAAAGTCCGAACATGCAGATTACAAATGCAAATATCTCGGTTAATATTCAAGATAGAGAATAAATGCATATAACAATATTTATAGTAAATTTAATTTCCAATAAGAGTGGTTCTATACAATATTTCGATCCGATGCATAATAACGGAGATATTTCGAATTTTTGAAAATCCCCCCCTCTAAACCCCCCCTCCCACTGGTCCGATTTCAGCCGTTAACGAACTTGATCTTTCTTTTTACATAAAACGATTAAATACCGAGTTTGGTGACGATTAAACAAAAATTGCGACCGCTAGAGTGTTAACAGACAAATATATATATATATATATATATATATATATATATATATATATATATATATATATATATATATATATATATATATATATATATATATATATAGATATATATATATATATAGATATATATATATATATAGATATATATATATATATATAGATATATATATATATATATATAGTTTTGAACGGACCTCATTTTCGTCATCTCCTGGGTAGGATCGATGGACATTTGAAGAAATTTTTCGAAAATCGCGTCATGAGTACGACCTCAATAGCTGATTTCCCTTAAGGGAAATCTGCTAATAAATTGTCCTTCAAATATATATATTCACTCGTAATTATGTAGGTGATTTAGTGTTGAGTTTCCATTTGAGATATGAAGATATGTCTCATGGTGTAGGATATGCTTAGAGGTGAATTATGATGAAAATGATCCTATATTCCGTAATTTTGTACATCAAATTCGAAATAGTCACGTGAAGAGTGCAATTGATAGTCCTCAATAAATATCGACTACATTAATCATATTTTTAATTTCTTATTTATTTGTTTGCTAGTATCCGTTTAGTGTATTAAGTGAATAAAACCCAATAGACGAGAGAGCCATTTCCAACAACTTTTAAAAAACGGAATTTATTCGAAAGTATTTCTCGAAATTCATTCTTATCTGAGTTCCCACTAAAATGTCAGCGGGATAAGACTGGAAGGCATATTGAAGTGGTAGTCTACATACTCAAACTGACATTCCTGTGAGGAATATCCTTAGAGAAGATTGAAAATACTTCCCTAACAATCCTGGCCTGGATGGGAACTCGACCCACTCTCCTGATGCCTTTATTGTTGGTTCTGAGCCAGAGGGTAATCCCTTCATTTATTCACATCAGTGGAAGTTTGTTCCACTCCAAGGGAAGAATTACCAGATGTAGCCTGCATATATAGCTACTTCATTAAATTTATGTCTCTTGCTGATCACTGGACTTCCGTAATCATAATTCAGAAAAAGTTTTTTTTTTCTCTAACCCAATGAAAAATTCCAAATATCATAAATTTTGTAGTATTAGCACATTCATTTATAAGATTCATACTTGGAATTTGTATGAATGTTATTTACTAACATTCACAGAACGAAACTAAGACTAGTACGGGCTATCTAGAGGTTCCCACTCAATTCAAGCCACGGTGGGATTCAGGGTTTTATTTAGTGAGTTGGGCTTATTAAGTCATAATTAGCAGATTTCCCTTAAGGGAAATCAGCTATTGAGGTCGTACTCATGACGCGAGTTTCGAAAAATTTCTTCAAATGTCCATCGATCCTACCCAGCAGATGACGAAAATGAGGTCCGTTCAAAATTATATATATATATATATATATATATATATATATATATATATATAGATATATAGATATATATATTTGTCTGTTAACGCTCTAGCGGTCGCAATTTTCTTTTGATCGTTATCAAACTCGATATTTAAGCGTTTTATGCAAAAATAAAGATCAAGTTCGTTACTGGCTGAAATCGGACCAGTAGGAGGGGGGGGGGTTTAGAAGGGAGGATTTTCTAAAATTTGAAATATTTCCGTTACTATACGTCGGATCGAAAAATTGTATAAAATCAATCTTATTGCAAATTAAATTTACTATAAATAATGTTATGTACATGTATTCTGTATCTTGAATATTAACCGAGATATTTGCATTTTTCTGTTTTCAACTTCTGAGATGAGATCGGCCAACTTCGGGTCTAGTCGTGAGTTTCCGTCAAGAGCTAGTTCGGGCCGTTCCCGTAACTGTTTGACTCTCTATTCTGAAATTTCTCTATTGTAAAACTTCACGTGGGAAATCTGCTTAGTTTACGCAGCCCCTGACTTTTTTTCATTTTGCAAAGGCCTTTATATTGTTAGGATAAATAAGTCCACTTATTTAGCATAAACTGTAATATTTTTTTTTTTATCTTAGCAATTTTTCTAACTTATATTAGGGGGTTTTATTTAATCTTTTATAACATTATGTTAATATAAGTCAAGATACAACAATATAAATTTAAGTATTTATTATGGGTTATTCAACTCCATCAGTAATTGCGAGGAAATTTTATTAAATAATAGGCATAAATAATACAATAGATTTCTAGCGAGGCATCTCTCAAGATCTCCCTTTCGACAGATATGGGTTTAGTAGCATGTATAACATATAGTAGATGTGGATATTGTACTATTAAATAGATGTACCATTGGGGCGACATGGGTTTAATATGATCTGTAACACGGGACTGATATTGGTTTAGTACTGTAGACATTTTGTTAATATAAGTCAACGCCCAGCAATAACATTCAAATACTAACTATGGGTTATTAAACTCAATCGACAATTACAAAGAAATTTTAATTAACAACTGGCAAATAATACAACTCGCTTTTAGCGGGGTTTCTCCCAAAATCTTCTAAGACTTAAAACCCTTTGTATTTTCTTAATTACATTTTGTACCTATAGAATACAAAAAAAAATCCAGATCTTAAGCTTCAGTTTATTAACATGGCAAAACTAGTCATGGGTTCGATTTCCGTGTTGGAAATAGGAAATCCCAAACTGGCTAAAAAAGAATTACCCGTCCCAATCAGCATCAGTGGTATAAGTAACACATATTAATCATTTAGTTATACGTTTTAATATTAAAATATATACTGTACGAAGGTTGATATACAATTTAATAGAAATTTTATTGTTTCGGATAAATCTTTTTGGTTTAAGCAGAGTTGAGTCACTCTGGATTGCAAGATTATCGTTCTTGTTAGAATGTTTTGACCTCATCATTTCGATTTTACAGTAATGCATTAAGCTCATGTAGACTGAAAAAATATTTCATGCGATTATAAAAAATCTATTATTTTTCTGCCACGTCTGGTCCAATCTCTCAAATTCAACTCCTAATATTTTTATAATTTTGCAAAAGGACTTCTATAAAAAATAAAAATCATATGTAGGCATATTTTTGTGTTTTATGTGTCAATGTAAATACCGTTTCGTTCGCATAAATTTATAATTTTAAGTGTTGCGTTGGAATTAGTGGATTTCTTTCGATATATTGAAATTTTTAAAGTGGTAAATGCAGTTGGAAATTTGTTGAACTGTTAGTTGTGATGCGCTGGATATTAGACTTGAACATAGATTTTGAATTAATTAATAGAGAGTCAACAATAACCACAATAAATAAGGGTCATACCCATGAACATAATCCAATGGATAAACTTCATTTATCAATAGTCAACAAAAAATATTAAAAGGATTTTAAGAATTTTTTTATGACAGTGCAGTATACATATTGTTAAAAAAGTGTATATTCCTAAATATATTAATTTCCAATATTAACACAAATCCGTATTACATTTAAAGTTAAAATATATAAAATTACTCATAGCATTTATCTGGTGGACTTTGGTTAGCCGCTGGTTTTAAATGACGTTGAGCTTGGTGGTCACATCTTAAAAGTTATTTAACCACCATGATTTTTAAGTTGTGACCGCCCTTCCATGAAGTATCTCCCATTTGTACCGTTGTGGAATATGACTCTGAAGAAGGATACCAATGGTGTCCGAAACTGTGTCCTCAAAAAAGACACTCATCTTCTAACTGATTAAGTAGTCCTTTAGCCGATCCCAACACACTTTAATTAACCGACTTTAACACTTTAATTTGTTTTAAATTAAAGGGTGTTTGGCTTGTAAGCATATTGTGTGTAGAGATTAGCTTTGTTGTTCATAAACCTGATTTACCATCTTCTTCACCAGATACAATAAAAATAAACTTATCTTAGAGTTACAACTACCTAAGACATATGGCTGCCATCTTACGGCATTCACAGCTTCTAAATTCAATCGTGTAGCTCCTGGATAGTCTCACGATGTGGATAGGGCATCGGGGATTGATTATACTACTCAGGATTAGGGTATTGTATGTTGAAAACCTCTTATAAGGTAACAGTGCATTAGTTTCATACTATTCTAAATGTCAAGGATATCTGTATTGAATATCTTGGTTTGTAACGTATTCTCTAATTGGTCAGTCTCTAAGGCATACAAATTCTACCATACTGCGATCTAGTGCTAATTGTATTAGTTAGTCTTTGGATTCCTGAAATTAAATACTATGTGTTCTTCAGTTCAAGACAAGCTAGGCATCATGCTTCATTAACAGCAACGCAAACACAAAATAAAAATACAAATAACAACAGTGACTAAGCAACAGCATGCTATAATAAGATGTGAAAGAGAGCAGAAGAAAGAAAAACAATTTAAAAAAAAATAGACATAAAATAAAAAACTAATATTTATTATTCAATATATTTACATAATGTACCATTAATTAACAAACAATTACAAAATAATATCACCGCTCAATAACATAGACAAACAGAAATAATATACAAAATTGTCTACTGGTGCGTTTTGTGTACTGTCCGTTAAATCTACTGGCTAATATTAAAAAACAAAACAACAAACAAATAAAAAAAAAAACACTAATTATGTACAGTATGGCCCCATAGAGGTTGGACGAAGGAAGACATTGAAGTCGAAGCTCGCCAGTATTTTAAAGGACAGTAGATTTCTCATCACCGGGATCTTGGCCTTCTCGTCGTTCGCGAACATCCAAATCATCTCACATATCCATCCACAGGCTGCAAAACAAAAGGAAAGTTTTACCAACCCGCTCACCATAGAGAGAAAAAAAAACAAACAACAACAACATTCAACATGCATCAAAAAGAAAATTAAAATTACAGAGTCTAATAATTAAAGAAATAATAATAGAAGAAAGGTTTTTCATTCCAAAACGTGCACTTAGATAATGAAGTGGTAGAAAAAGATTTATTGAGTGAAAGCAGAGCATACAGATACCTTCAGGCATATAAAAAAATCACTAAATAAAGAACCTCTATGCCTTAGAGAAGAGTCACTAAACTACATTTTTTTCTACAGTATTACAATTAAATTATAATAAATAATAGGCCTATCATAAACTTATGAAACTTTCTATTTTAGTTACTACATATTGCAATCAATGGTTTATTAACTACAAAACAACTTTGAGACTTAAGAAATTATTTCCGTTGAAGTGTTCTAACTGGAATCGTTATCTTCAATTTCAATTTTTTTTTTCACTGTAAATAGAGTAATTATTCTGTCCATCTTGCTATCGAAATATTGATTCCTAATTTATTGAAAACGAAATGGAATTAAGTCCTGATCAAAACCAAAAGGACTTAATGTTTAAGAAAAATAACACAAACATATTAATTTATTTAAATTAATTTTAAAAACAAAAAAAAGACATGTTGGTGGATATGTTGATCTGCTAGAATTTCGCAGAAGGCTTTGGCAACGTGTTTAAAAAATGAAAAATTTGAGTTGAAAAAATGTATCTACCAAAATAAAAATTATAAGCGCATTATGCTTTCTGTTACAAGGATGTTTACTAAGGAATGACGTTTTTCTTATTTGTGATACAGTCAATGTTGTTCCGTCACCTATCAGCGTAGTAATTCAATTATTCAATAATTGTTTTGTTAATTAATAACTACAAGTTAATATTTTACTTCCGACTTGTAACTTAAACTCTTGATGAAAAACGTTTAAATACTTATGGAAGTAGAATCCGATTTCATTTTTTTTAATTTAGGCTAGAAAACCCCTCCGGACGAAATAAATTTTTTATTAATTTGTTTTTAATTTAATATTGTCTAAAAGTCATTCAAATTAATGGAGTAAACTGTAAAGTTAAATATTGGGAATTGATTATTCTCCCATTTTGCCGATTATATAACGTATTGATTATAAAACTATAATTCTATGAATTCTTTAACTATAGCGATATTGAGTTAATAACCCACAATAGAACAATATGCAATGTTAAAATAGTTAATTTATGTGAATTAGGTATTGACCATTAATTATATTATTATAACAAGAAAAAAATAAAGCAATAATATATATATATATATATATATATATATATATATATATATATAAATATATATTGCAGCTGAATCTTTTGTTTTAGCAGTTTTAATAAATTAGATAAACATCCAAAGTTGAGTTGATTTTTCTTTCAAAAATATATGCTCTCAATGTTCTTTCTAAAAAAAAGGCCAATATGCCTGTACATTTGTTACAGATAAATTTGAGGAGATTCAAGGAAAAATGATACAATGAAGTTGTAATTACTCCATTTTTTTGTTAATTTGTACTTTCTCCACAAGAAGTAAATGAAGTAAATGATAAAAGTTATATCACCAAACTTTCTCATAAAAAGGAAGAATCCTTTCACCAAAAAACATTATGAAGAAGAGTAAAGAGTAATGTCAAAATAATTTTCCTTTGTCTCTGTTAATTTTGGGAACTATGTACAAAAGTAGGAGTTAGTGTGACTTAAGTTGAGGATGAAATTGGGGAGTGTTTTGAAGGGGTATGAAATACAAACTCACGTATTCGGGTAGCTGTTGAAATGGTGGTCCATATGTGTAGCCTTGTACCTATTTGCAAGAAATAATCTCTAAAATATTTTAACTCTATATCTATACTAACTCTCTAAAACCTTAAAAATGTGAAAAAATTTACCTGTAAATATTACCTGGAGAAAAAAAATGGTGCTTGAACAAATATTAAGTAAAACCTCCATGGGGTTTGTGTGGTAATAATCTCAAAAATCTTCAATAATGGAAACTGTGTCTCCTTTGTTTCGATACTCTTACTATCTTTATCAAGACCAAAAAGAAAATATAAACATAAACTTAAGTTTCTATTCTAGATAAATGATCAAAAATACGACTACGCCAAGCAAACTACTTCCATTACTGTCATCACGTATATAATTAGAAAACTAGTTATTCATTTTGAATTTCTTTCTACCTATAATTACATATAGAAAATTCTTATCGTCTTGATTAGATCTTGAGAGCTTTAAAGGACGAAACATATACTCAGAATGTTCAATGCCTTTTAGACATAGAAGAAATTATTATTTGATAACATGGTGATTTGATCAGAATTGAATTTTAGTTTTATGAGCAAACAACTCACAGTCCACAGTCGCACATCATATACAGTGCACAATCAGTAGTCAGTAGTCTGTTGATGTAATTAGTTCATTTTTGGCTCGAAAAAGGTAATAACAAGTACCGAAATATTAACAAAGTTGGCTTTCTGATTTTTCAACACCCACTTCATCGGGCATCACACAACATAATAAAACTAAAATTGTTCTTTATTTTAATGAATGTATCTTCTCGTCAAGCCTTCGTGAAATAAAGTGAAATTATTTTTATTTATTTCTTTTTTAAAGAAATTTAAACATTTTTACCATAAGTTCTTGAATCAAAATGTTATCAGTAGATTGGGTAAGATGATAAGATTTTAACGAAAAACAAGGGTTCACTTTAAAAACTTTGTTTTTAATAGATCCATTCTAGAATACAACTCTGAACACACTCCCTTGTTTTAGCAGATTTCCCTTAAGGGAAATCAGCTATTGAGGTCGTACTCATGATGCGAGTTTCGAAAAATTTCTTCAAATGTCCATCGATCCTACCCAGGAGATGACGAAAATGAGGTCCGTTCAAAATTATATATATATATATCTATATATATATATATATATATATATATATATATATATATATATATATATATTTGTCTGTTAACGCTCTAGCGGTCGCAATTCTTGTTTGATCTTTACCAAACTCGGAATTTAATCGTTTTATGTAAAAAGGAAGACTAAGTTCGTTAATGGCTGAAATCGGACCAGTGGGAGGGGGGGGGGTTAGACGGGGATTTTTGAAAATTCAAAATATCTCCGTTATTATGCGTCGGATCGAAAAATTATACAGAATAAATCTTATTGCAAATTAAATTTACTATAAATATTGTTCTATTCATTTATTCTGTATCTTGAATATTAACCGAGATATTTGCATTTGTATTCTGCGTGATACTGGTCACCAGTAGGCTATGTTCGAACTTTCCGGCGAGAGCTCTGGCGGCCGTTTCTATAACTTCGCCCCTCGTGAATAGGTTTAGAGGTTAGGTCAACTGTTTTTTGGGGCTAGAAACTACTGGGTTGTTACGCCCTAAATAATGGTTTAGGTTTAGAGGTTTCTTACTACTACAGTTGTTATTAGGCAGATTTCTCTATTGTAAAACTTCACGTGGGAAATCTGCTTAGTTTACGCAGCCCCTGCGTGACGGACTTTTTGACAATTGACCTAAGTACTAACAAACAGCTGGTGATAAAACAAACAGCTGTTATTGAAAGAAACAGCTGTTATTAAAACAAACAGCTGTTTATAATTCATTCATTAAAATAATGCTATATCTTCAACATAAGAAGCGCATTCACTTTCTTTCAACGCTGGAGTCTCGGTGCACTGCCTGCACTTTTAATGTTCTTCACAATAAAACCCTCTGATAATGATGATATGAGCTGATGATAATGAATTCTATGATGGAATTTCTCAGGAGGAATAGAATTTTTCAAGCCTTCAACCTTTAAAAATTATGTAATTCTAAAATAATTTTTAGCTTTACTCAGGTATAAAAAAGTTCATTTGATAATTTATAATTTGACGCTCACAGTATTGTATTAAATGATGTTACTATGTTTTTGTTTTTTGTGGAGGCTTTGATAAAATTTGTAAAAGTTATTACATCTTCGTATAGTTTATTTGTTTCATTTAACTCTTTAAATCAATTTGTTCTTGTTACCAGTATTTCTTTAACCTTTTTATTGTTACCAATCGCCACACAAATTCCACAGAGGAATGTTTAAACATTCATTCAACCCAAAACCACTCAAGTTGCCAATCATTGTATTTGCTAAAAAAGTTATGTGTCTTAATTTTAGATATAAACTTACGTGTGTGAGTGTGAACTTGATTTGTCTGTTGACTACATAACAAATTGAAGAGTACAAAACTTAAAAACTTAAACCAAATGTTATTCTAAAGGTATGTAATTAACAATTGATTAACTTTTTGCCAAGAAAAATGACTACAATGGCCCAGTTTGCAGCAAACCTTTCCTCTATTTTTCCTCCTGCATTTACCACTTCTAAAATTCGGTACACTTCTGGAAAGAGTATTGAAACATGTGATCCTAATCGAACATGCAAAGTAGTTTCTGGTTCTAAGAAAAGTTCAATAATGAAATAAATATCTCATTTCTTATTCATATAATCAAAGGTGTAATACATGTTTTTGCAATATATAGAAACGTCCAATACATAGTTTTTCCATCTGAAATTGTGGAGGAGAAATTCGCGATTTTGTGAAACGAATAGACTATTGAGATTGGCCAGACATTTATTTATTACTGTTTTAATTTGTTTTTTTAAATATTTTCTCTACTGCAGTACCCCTGTAGTATAAGAATTTATTTCCTATGCTCCATCATTAATGATAATACATTGTGTATAAGTATCTTTTTTCTTCTTTTTTAGCTTGAACAGCGTCAAATCAATTTAAAACTTTTATATTTAAAAAAAATAAATAAAATAAAAGTATATATTATAAAGAGTAAATGAATTTAACAATTATGTAATTATAAACAATAATAATAAAATATGAACAAATTAGTGAAATAGAAATAATAAAATTGATAAATAAAATTATATTTATTAGTGTTTGTAAACTGAGCTCGAACTCTATTGGAGTTCAGGGTTTTATATTGTGGTTGAACGATTGCCATATTGAGTCATTATGATTATCATATTATCGGTTTCATTCTAGTTAGAAACACTGTTAGCTCGGGACATACCATTTCCAATTGATGTAATAGGCGTAAAGCGATCCTAAGAACCTTTATTAATGATATAACTCATTCTATGATATATACTTGTTGCTTAGTTTTTTTAGAGTAAAGGATCCCTTGTCAGAGGTTGCTTTTTCTTCTATAAAAATTGGATTTCTTCAGACAAGGAAGAAATTAAGATGGACATTTTTTTAATTTTTTATTTTATCTCGTCTGCCAATAGACGAACCAAGTAAAGTTTAGTTGAAGTGGAGGTAAACTTTGAAAGGTTGTTGACATTTTATAAAAACTTTCAAGCCCGTCACTTCCTTGTCAGAAACATGCTTCCAGGAAGTTGTCATAAAAATAAATGGGTATTAATCGAATAATTTAATAGCAGAGCTAATTATGAAAACGGAAATTAAAGATTTCATTTATTTCATGTTTTGAGTGACATGCTCAAGATTCTTCAATAGTCTATTTGGTTCTTGAAGACACCGGACAATGGCCTCCAACATTTTTGATTCCCAGCCAGGCTTCTACAATTATGGATGCTTACGGTACCTGTTCAAGTTATCTTCTAACCGCTGCCTGGGTCTAACTCTTTTCTCACTTCCTCCTAGTGTACCATATGGCATTTTGTTGTGCAATATGGTGGGCTCCATTCACTTCGTAAGTACCAAAATCTGTCGTTTTTTAATGGCATATATGATACAAGTTTGCCAAACAATTCCATTAGTTAGTCATAACTTCTAAGAAGTCATCTGTATCTGATCCATGACACCTCCAAATATTTGTCACCTCTTCTTTCCAAGGCTATCTCTACTCCTTTCCTTTATTAGTCAACGTTTCACTGTCATATATTTCAACAGGTCTAATTATCATTTTTTATATCGTTTCATCAATCGCATAATGAGTAAAACATAAATGACAGGATTTTCTTAAGGAAAGTCTGCTAAAAGTTTAAATCATGTTGACACTTTAAAATAATTCAAAAGATTTCACTTCAAATTAGAAGCACCATATGGGAAACAAATATAGTCATTTAAAATTTAGATGAAACATAAAATCAATTTAGTGTTTATGACATACTCCTCTACTAGGTTAGATGCAAATCCAACAACCTTTTTTAATTATTTTCACTTTCAAGTTAGTTAATTGAAGTTTTTTACATTCATTAATCCAGAGCGCATATGCGGCTAATTCAAAATCGTGTCTAATTGCGGAGATACGAAAATCCTATCAAAACGCTGGTTTGACATGCTTTCACGCGCCATTTCACGGTTTATTCTAGTCACTGTGTAGTTTTACTATTTTTTTTTATTACTTGAATATAAAGTAATGTGCATAATTAAATTCCTCCAACAGGGACTTATTATGGCATAAGTAGGAACTGCAGAAAGAGGGAATTCAGTTCCTAGACTGTCTAGAACGGGAACGGTTAATTAATTACAAGTTAATTCAATTTGCGTTATTGTTACTCAAATGAGACTGAAATAAATATTAATAGAGTTGAAATGGAACTCAACATAATAATGTTATGTAAACTAGCAAAAGAATTTCAGACTTTCACTACGTCCTCTGCCTTTATTATTCTCAACAATTTCCAGAAATTGCTGGAGCACTATAAAATACGTGTTATGTCATAAACATGAATACAAAATATAGTGCACTAAGAGTTCTAAGTTAGGCAACACATATTTATATTCAATTTTACGCAATAAAAAAAAGTAATTATATAAAGGGTCTCAAATGCATTTAAAATGAATTATGGAAATCTTTGCCAAGGCATTCAAGAACGAAAGTATAAAGAAGTCATTGAATATATATCGGCACGTAGTATAGGTAATAAAAATACTAAAATAAAAAAAAGTAGTAATACAATCAGTAAAATAGATCCCAACGAGTTACGAATTAGGCAGAATCTACTTAAAGAAAAGGTGCATATTCTCCAAGAGTTCATTTACAATCTATTTGAACATTTTAGACTATGTCGTGTAAGGTGGGCAACAGAAATTAAATGAGCTATTTAAAAATTGTATTGAAAATTACAGAAATAGATGTATGGTTGGATTACCACGTGACCAATGGAAATTTATTTAGAGACAAAATCACTAAATACCCCAATCCCTGCTAGAAAAGGTAGTATGTAGATAACCTTTCCAATTAAGCCATAGTAGGATGGATTGCACGACAATAAAACACTTTTTTTTTTTTTTAAAATGAAGAAGTGCCCTCCAATCGACAACAGCCAACTGGAATTGTGGGAAGTAAGTTGTTTTGGTCAAGACTTGGCCACACCATCATTAGCCATTCTTATGACCTTTGTAACCTATACCACCCCACTTTGGACTAAACTTGGCAAAAACAACGGTAGAACAAATCAAAATTTATTCCATAAGTTTTGCTGAAGAAAGAAGAATATTAAAAACACCTGGAAACGTTCCGGATGTTCAGAAAGATGACGAAGACGATATTAACCGAAATTCCAAGTTCTTCAAAAGATGAATGTTTATCGTTTCGTTTAATATGTTTCTGCCAATGAAGCACGGAGTTAGAAGAAGTGAACCAAATAAATAAACAATGTAAATATGTCAATTACCAACTGTGACAACTTTTAGACTTAAGATTATTAGATTTCCATTCCTCCACGGCCTTAATCCGACCATTTTTGCAATATTTTTCATTCACTTCAATCTATAGACAATTCTGGATTTATCGAAAAGAAAAAAAAAGTCCCATATGCTGTATGTGAAAGGAGAAATTATCCTTTAAAGGAGGAAAAACATTTTTACTGAGAAAAATATAGAAAACTCCGCTTTCGTAATTTTTCTCATTTCCGAAGCCATAAACATGTTTTCAGAATACACCTGTGGTTATTCCTGATAATAAATTTGATATTGCAGATGTCAATTCTGTCAATTTTCTCTCGCCATTTCCTAGCCCTTCCCACACTTCCAAAACTTTATCATATGGTGGTTTTGATTGGAATTTTTCGAGTCGGCCGGAAATGAATTCTTTGAGTGAGTTTTGAATAATAATAAAACAGCAGTTTATACTATCATATTTAAATTTATTATATTATTTATTAATATACTCTTTATGCTAATCAGCAACGCAATGACGCGGGTTGCCTACAGGCTTTTTTGAGTCAGTGTGGGAATGCAAATAACTCTGAAAATATTTAGAAAGAATGTGTATATAATGATTATAGAAAATAACTTCAGCATGAAAATTGTTCAAAATGATTTTTACTCATAGGAACAGAAAATTGAACATTTTACTACATCTCGCAACTTCCACTTTTGTGGCACAATTTCGGCCATAGTTTTATTTTTACAAGAAATGAGTTTGATGCTGAACAAATAAAAATTTCACCGAATCCAATGAGTGTGGTCACACTTATTGTCTGATTCGGATTATTAGTCATCAGAAAAAGTAAATAAATTTAACCTTTTTTGCATTATCGTATGAAAATATACTGCTCAAAAATGAATAGGGATATTGGTTATTTTTTCTTATCCTATTAATTTTAATTAAATCGATCTTAATTAAATTTCTTTTTTATGGAGGAAAAAAGACAATAATTTCTAATAAATATTAATAATATTTATAATAATAATAATAAAAAAAATATGCTAGTCCCCATACATACCACAAAACAGCCAATATCCCTATTCACTTTTGAGCAGTATAGATGAAATTCCGAAATATATTTTTGAAATGCGATTCAGACAACAAATTAATATTCAGATATGTATGCCAAACAAATTTTATATATTTCAATTTGTGACCAATATGTGTATGTTGCAAAATATGAAAATTAATTTAAATGTTATTTATTATCGTACAGTTTTTAGTAGTAAAGCTAATTGGGGGGGGGTTAATGTACAGATTATTAATATTTTCTATCCAGGGAGGGAGTACAATTTCTAGTTAATAAGTTCATCACTGAATAAATTCTTATTCAGATCCCTCAGGTGAGAATCAACCTCATGACTCTTGGTTTACCAAGTAGGATTAAGACCAGCTCTTTAACATACATGGCTATCCTGAGGCCCATAGTTAACTAATTATAAATGATATCATTTTAAAATGAAAGTTCACTGCCAATTATATTGGGAGTTGGAGTATAATCAATCCAATTTGCCCAGTCCAATGAATTTATCCCTGCGTTAGCCAATTGGCGAGAGACGTTCAATTTGTAAGTCTTCTCAGGGGGTACCGTGGAGCCCCATGACAATGACTTAAACCTTAGCTCATTGTTATTCATAGGCGGGCAACGGCCTATATAGGCTCCTACTACTCCTCTAAATAGCCAGCCTACCAGCCTATATAGGGCTTAATCTATTTTCTCTGCTCTGCTGCACCTTGTTGCGGAACAACTCTCGCAACAACATATTTATAACAGGCTTCCTTCTCGTAATGAGAAGGGTTTCCTGACATTGTTATCCAAATAACATATATTTTCCTGCATTCCTCCACTATTTTGATATGTTTATATCTAATAGATTCTTGGGCAAATACATACATTTAGATTTATATAAGTTGCTGCAATCCAACAAGTTATTACTTCTTAATTACGAATGATTTTCTAAAATATCTCACGAAATCATTATTTATTTATTGTAATCAACTAAGAAAAATGATAACACTTATCATATAGGGTAATCATTATAATAATTATTTCATTAATTTAGTATAAGATGCCTTTCCTGAGGGATGATTATTAGCAGATTTCCCTTTAATATGGGCTACTGAGGTACTCAACAAGCGATTTTCAAACAATTTCTTCAAATGTTTATCGGCCGTAAATAGGACAAGACGGAAATGAGGTCCGTTCAGATTTATACATTCTCATACCCATTTCAATACCTGCTACAGTTCTAGCTGTTTTAAGTTTTGTTTGGTGATTACAAAACTGATATTTAAACTTTGTATAACTAAAGATTGAGAGCGCCTAAAGTTGGACAAGGAAGGGGGGGGGGAGAGATGATAAAACAAAAATTCAAATAAACATTTCTCCGTTATTATGAATCAAAAACGTTTGCATCCAAACTCTCCTCAGATAAGACCACAAAAGTTTCGTTCCTTCACAGTTATTTATTCTGTGCGACAGAGCGCTTTCAGAGTATAAGCTCCATCATTAATGCCCTACTGGCAAACATTAACCATTAAAACAATCATACAAGCTGTTATTTAATTAAGGAAATAAATGTACACATCGAACAAAAAGTATGAAATAAAAAAAATACAATCTACTGCCCCAGTGAATATGTATAAATAATATATAAATAAATATTTTTAAAGATTAAAATTGAGTGATTACCGATAGTATATATATTTATCATTTAAAGAAATGGTCAGAATAAGTAAATAATAATAAAAAAATGAATTTACAGATAATATGTGTAAAACTGAATATATATTCAAAAAATATTGTATTTTATTTTTAATTTAATAACAGCTAGTATGACGTTTTTAATGGGTAACGTTTGCCCGCAAGTCACTGATGATGGAGACGCTGCTCAGAAAGCTCTTTATCACATAGAATAAATAACCGAGAAGGACCTGAGATACCAGGTTCCTTTACCAACCAGGACCTCAAAAAAATGACCAGCCGTTTGTTAAATTTAATTCTCTACAAGCGATGTTTAATGTTTTTCATCTCTAACCCAAATATTAACAATGTTAGTTGTATTATTTCACGTTTTTCTCTAAGAGCTCCAAACAATCGAAAAATATAATAGTTTTGATAACAAACTACACCAATAAACAACTCACGCCCAATACAAAATTCAAGTCTTGTTTACATGAACTTCTGTAATAATGTGAGACATAAATATTAGAACATGGAATGAGTCAATTATCAATGAGTCATTGCAGGTTGTCAGAAATCTGCTAGGCATACGGAACAACTTCATTATTAAATATGTTGAGGATATTTCCCGTACAGAATTAGCTTTCACAATTGAGTATGGCTCTATGATTTATTTGAATCAGTTTCGTTAAATATATGCATTTCAGAAGTTCAGGAATTCCACTTTTCTAAACTACAAACTATTAAACTGATATTTCTAGAGCCATATGGGGACAAAATGAGATTGCGTCGAAATGAATAACTACTTGATTAAACTAGGAAAGTGTTTCACTCGAATTATATATTTCAAAATCTTTAAGCTGAGTCAATGGCCTTAGAAAGCAATTTTTGGGCTGAAGTAGCAAATAATAGGAATTACAACTCAATATAATATTCCGTGACCTTTGGAGTTGGATAAACTTTGATCCAATCCCTTTAAATTTAATGGAGTCTCTTCTTATAAAGACCTTTGACCTTTTCAAATTAAATTAGTCTCCCTTCAAAGTAAATAGTAATTTTCTGCTGTTAAATTGAATGGACAATATGCTGAGAACTCAGTACAAGATATTGTTATTTCTTCCATTTTAATAAGAAAATACACCATATATTCTTTGATGGTACTGCTATTTAAAACGGTTTAGCCAACGTTTCGCCAAAATCTATTTCCTTTCTCAAGGCAAGTATGATGTAGTGAGAACTATGGTTTCATCAAGAAAGAATTTTTTTAAAAAACAAAAAAACCATATTATTGTTCCATTATTAATAATTTAATTAAAATGTGAAACTATCTGATACATAAGAATAACAGTCCACTTGAGAAGGACCCACGAGCTTCGAATAATTATTTAGACAGAGAAATCCGACTTTGGGGAGGAACGAACTAGGCGTTCTTTAGTTTATTGCCCAGGATTCCTCTTGGTTGAGAACGATTGTCTGAAGTTGTGAGAATTGTAGTTTGCCTTGAGAAAGAAAATAAACTTCTTTGAAACGTTTGAATAAATAACATGGCAAATATTCATAGAGAAGATCTACAATATGAATCGTAAACGGTCATACTTTTTTTTATAAATAACAATAAAAAATTCTCAAAACGTTCATCAATTAAATATTCTTCTTCGTATTTATCCATCTCTACTCAAGTTTTAGTAGATTCTCCAAAAATCAATCATGAGACAATTAGGAAGTATTTTAAATAAAGGAATATTGAAATCTAGTTGTGAAAACATTGTTAGTTAGCAATGTAAGAATACATATCTGTCTTTCTCTCTCTACTGTACAACAGTTTGTGTGTATATATATATACTTTTTAACGGACCTCATTTAAGCCATCTCCTATGTAGGATCGTTGGACACTTGAAGAATTCTCTTATGGGAAATCAGCTGTTTTAATCAGCTGAGATTCTCGTCCAGGTTAAGCCCCTCCCTGTACACCAAATGGGCAACTGAGTTAGTTACTGATAAAAGACGTTGGTGTATTCCACCTTTCGACAACTTAAAAACAAGTTTCTTTACCATTGCAACATTTCCAGGAGTAAAACTTAATGCAGCTCACGACAGCGTTCGTATTGGATGTAGATTAGAATGGCAGGGAACATAAATAACTCTGACATTTTGACTGCAGTCATGTGGAAATTAATTTTGAGATTAACATTGCCCGGGAGGCGTAATTTACCTCCCGGGTAAACCGTAAATGTTAAGTAACTTGATTCTGTTCTTGGGCCAATGCAAACCATTTAATTTTTTCCACAAGTAATATATTTCTTGTTATACATTAGTTATTTCTTATACCAAATAATTTGAATGAAGCAGTTATTGAGAGAATTAATAATCAGAATTGCATTTACTAAATCTTCTCCGATTTGAATTAATTCCGTCGTCGAAGAACTGATTTATTAATGTATTTATTTTTTCCCCGGAACAAAAGCGATTGAACGATGAAAGCATAAGTATTTCAAATAAGCCACGCAATTGTATCATTACTATCAACAACTATAATCATGCAGACATTTACTTTATTTTATTTTTAAAAATCTCAAATTTATTAAAAAAATCATTCGTGCTTTGATAGTAAAAAACGAGGTTGTATTTCTGTTAGCAACAGTGTCAAGAGCCGAATAGAAGCATTCCAAAATAAAATTGTTAGAATAGCAGTCCGAGCTTTTTGGTTCGTAAATAATGAAGAAATGGAACGTGAATTATGAGGTGTAAGCCCTTGACCAACCATTTATTGAACCTCACAAAAAGGCCATTTTCAGAAGCATAAAGGATGTTCAGCAAAAGATATTTAAAAAATTAAATATTCTAAAACGTACGATAAATATATGTCTGAAGCCCAGATTATCTCTGGACCTTTGTATATTTTTATTATTGATTAATATATTTAAAACTGTTAAAGGTACAGGTGTATGGAGCAAATAAACCAATCTCTCTCTCTCTCTCTCTCTCTCTCTCTCTCTCTCTCTCTCTCTTTCTTTCTGCTTTTATTTAGAATACATCTATATTATTTATCTTTACCGATGTCACGTATACAAAAAAAAAATTAGTTCCTATGTTGAAAGCGTTAAACATTTTAAAAAATAAAAATTAATGTTGACTTACAGCTTCTGTCGTTGTTCCTACATCTCCAAACGAGACATCTGTTTCGGCTTGAGCTGCAGCTGACCCAGTCCCGCCAGAACTGCCGCCTCCAGACAGGTTGCTGCTTCCCAGGAGGCCTCCTTTGCTCCCGAGCAGCCTCGTCTTGAAGTCAATCAACTGGTTGATTTTCTGGTTAAACATAAAAAACATTGGTGAGACAATAATGGCATAATAAATTAGGGCACTCAAACATGAGCTATATTCTACACCTTCTTATCTGTCTGCCATCCCTGTCTCTGTCTCTCTTTCTAAATATATTTCAGGAATACAATTTAAGATGAGTTGATTTTAACAGGAATTTACATTTCACCCCTTGAAAAGGGATCACAAACTCGAAATTCGTCTGGGATATTCGGAAAATAAAGATGTATTTTTGTTTTCATTTTTTTTTTGAGGGAGAATACACAAATAAAAATCAATATACATATACATTACATGCATAAAATAATTAAGACTGGAATGTCAAACAGTATTATCATTATTCATTTCATACAACGTTAAGATAGATAACTTATACATTTTTAATATTAATTGTGGACATTAGCAAACGTGATAGAAAACTATTTACTCTATTTTGTTTGCCTAGGCATAAAAACTCTTCAGCTTATTAAATGTGAATAATGTATATATAATTTTATTTTCCTTCGGTTGGATGATAGCGTGTTTATAAAATGAAATAATAATATTTTCATTTTATTTTCTAAAACTGAAAATCTAATGTTTTAACCATCGGATACTGTTTTCTGCAGCAGTCAATATTCATTTGCTTTGTAAGTATATGTTGAACAATTATTAAGTATGGAAAGTGTGAAACTATCTGATGCATAAGTAGAAGAGACCTCTTGAGGAGGCCCTTCAAGCTTCGAATCATGCTTTAAACTAGGAAGTAATGCTTATTTGAAATACTCGTACTAATTCACGTAAAATGTCAAAATCAACACACCCACAAACCCAATAAAATAGATACTTCCTGAATATATAAATAATTCTCAGGTGGAGTCAATCTGAGATATTAAAGTGAAAATACCTTTCTCCAGTTGTAACCTTATAAAACGCTCGAGGTTGTGAGGCAATGACCTTAGAGGTCGGAAATGAAGGATGACCTCTTCCTTAGTTCTCGTGGGTCGGAGAAAGGTCTTATGCAATGCGTTTCGTGGCAGTAAGTAGACATATTCAGTCACTCACAATACCAGTGAGGCAAAATCGTGAATATCCTTTTATTCATAAATGCTACACCAAGAAATGATTTCGGGCTGTTCTCCACTCAATCACACACGTTGTTTCTGTAAGATCTTTACAAAATTCTATATTTAAGAGTTTTTGTACAATCTTGGGTCGTGGTGGTCCATTGGTGATACCACTGAAGTACTATACTTGAGGTCCCTTGTTCTATGGACCACCCTCTATATTATACTTAGCTATGGATTGGACAAGCTTTGAATTTGGACTTTTATCAGTCCTCAAACGTTTTGTGAAGGGGACATTCTCAAGAGTTTGACTCAAGCCTCTACAGCTGCATGAAGTAGATCTCAGGAGGGATAAATAAATAGCATCTGGAGATGAGAAAGGCATTTGGTTTAAAAAAACGAATTGGAATTTCCAAGGTCCTTTTTGGGTTTAAGTTAATAAAACGTTATATAAAAATTCATCAAATTTATTGAAGCTGTTTGATATCGTTCTTGAGGTTTTGGATGTCAGTGCAAACATGTGTCAGGTTGAACGATGCCAAGCTGAGGCGGAACGGTCCGGCGTTTCAGAATATACTGAATTCCGTCGAAACATACAAATCTGAATAAATTTGATGAAATATTCTTTTGTAATTTGTATTCTGTTTTCCATCGCGATAAAAAATAAATCCGATTAGAATATTGGTCTGACTGAGAGGGTTCAATGTGGACTTAAAAGCCCTTGAAATCAGCATTGACTGTGATGAAATGATTTCATAAGTAAAGATTATTCCAATTTTTGTAAGTGTAGTTATTCCTTTATATATGAATTTATGTGTCCAATCGTACTCTGTCGCTTAAAGAAATGATCTTAGATGAATGAACCTTTACGATGCAAAAATACATTTTTATAATTATGTCTAAATTTCTGAACCGATATAAGAGGTTTACAGAAATCTTATTACTTTATTATTACATTGAGAGAAGAATTTGTCTTCTTAAAAATTAATCTGTTTAGTTGGAGTGATTAAAGACTTCAGAAGCACTTGGACTAAATATGCTAAGACTTTTTGTTTATGACTAAACAATATATGAAATACGTCATTTTTTAGGCTAAGCCTTGTTCAGTGTTGAAATATTGTGCTGGAGTGTACATTTCTTGATTTTACTTCTGGATATCCTCTGGCCAGTTATTCTTCATTGGTGTTAAAGAAAACGAGTAGAAATGGTTCATACTATTGTATTTAGTTTAAATGAAATTTTCATATTATTGACGGGTAGTCATATTCATTTCAACTTTTACCAACGATTACACTTATTGCTCAATAAACGATGAGGTAATAGAAAAGGTGCAGGTTAATTTTAGCCAGACTGTTGTGACCCAAAGCGAAATGAGGAACTCGCACTTTCACCGTATCATCTGAATACGTCACGATGTAATAGGACATCGTTCAATCAGTTTACGATCAGTCACCTAATGGAGACAGTACTGGAGGAAGCAATTACTCAAACCACTTGCATCAGACGGGGGTTTGTTTGACTCTTGTGAAAGAGTCAAACTTAAGAAAGTCTACAGGATTTGTACTATCTGGGACGAAGGAAGGCAGTAATTGGGGCTAAAAGAGAGATAAAATAATGGTGAGATAGATAGCTGGATTGATAGAGATAGAAATAGATGGATAGATAGGCGAGATTAGGAAAAATCAAATGGCTTCTGAGACCGATAATCAGTAACTCTGTTATTAAACCTGACACACGCCGCTGACGAATGCCTCATACGCAATGTACTTGAGGCTATTATAATCCCAAAATGGGAGAGTGACTTAGGAATCTAGAGAAGGAAGAGAAGGGAGGAAATAATAATAGATATGAGTCGATTTCACCCGATATCAAATCTAAGAGGCCATCTTATAACAAGAGGTGGGGCTTATAACAAGAGCCACAAAATTCATCACGCAGGGGCTGCGTAAACTTAGCAGATTTCCCACTTGCTGGCGCAACTTACTACTGTTTTCATCTCTTCATATATTCTCTATTTTTAAATAATAAAAAAATACATTGAGTACAAGCGTGGGTTTACTGAGGACTACAAACAATAAAGTGCCAAAAACTCTCGTAATATTTGTGTAACGAAAACAAGTATATAACAATAATTGTAGAGCTCAATAGTTTAACAAAATTCATAATAACGAAGATATTTTAAATTTACGATTCCCTTATTATATTATATATTTTAAATTCCCTCTCCCTCTCTATTCCAGCTACCCCCCACCCATATATTCCAGCTACGATTTCAGCTATTGACGAACACGATCTTTTGTATCGAATGAATCGATTAAATCGAGAATAGTAAACATCAAATAAAAATTTTTCAGGAAATACTTAAAATATTAATTGATGACGTCGTGACATAACGCATTAGCATGTATCTTACCTAGGAGAAATATGGTTAAACAAAATTTGGTTTTTAAACTTGGAATAAGAGTTATCATAATATATTCACATAATATTAAAGTGACTAAATGGAAATTTCGTTTCATTTCGTTATTGTCCATCCTTTAAGAAACATGATCTTTAGTTTTACATGAAACGCTTATAATTTAACGTTAATTAACGCATTAATAACGATCAAACAAAAATTGCGACCACTTGAGGGAAAACAGCCACATATATATGTAATTTTGAACGGACGTCATTACCGTGATCTCCTTGGCAGGATCGATGGAATTCGAAGAAATGTTTCGAATATCCGTTTCATGAATAAAACCTCAATAGCTTAAGAGAAATCTGCTAAAAGACACACACTGCAAGAGAATTAATGGGGTATTACTGGGTTTTCGAGAAATAAGAGTTGGGCTGGCAGAATAACGAACAGCTGCCCAGAGTTAAACTGGAAATCAATCGCTCAAGGTAGACATATGAAGAGAAGATTGATAATGGCTGATAAAGATCTACAATGCCTGTAAAACCAACAAATCAGAAACGGAAATAATGTAACCCTTGAAAAAAGGTTTCATCAAATAAAGTACGAGGTGTACAAATTACCCTACATTTATTTTGAGAAATCCAAACAGTTACGCTTTCCTTAAATAAACGAAGAACCATGTTCTCATATATTTTTTCTTTTATTCAGGGCACGACTTTATTTGTAAATTGAATTCCTATTTCCAGATCAACAGAATAGTCTCCAGAATTATAAAATTTTGGAAAAATGAATTAGATACTTGTAAAACTTTCTTATAAACAAATCTTATTGACTTTCTGGATGCATATTTGTGCCAAATAATACTACATTTTTTTTTAATCTGTGCCCTATTAATTATCGGACACTTATTTAGCTCCACCAAAATCAGTAGCATCATTTCACTGAACAGACGTGTAGATTTTCCATTTCAGTTCTTCTCTTTTTTAAATACATTAATAACGAGCTGACCCGACTGATGCCCTGTCTTATTGACTTCAAATTGGTATAATTGATAAACAAAAAATGGTGTTTATTATTCAAATTCTTTATGGTACACAAAATTCTTCGTTTTATTTTCTGGTGCTTATATGATCAATTTTGTCGGTATTTCAACACGGGAATTGGCGACATACAATTGGCACTGTGAAAAATATGGAATTTCAAGATTGATGCCACAAACCCTTAGCGACTGCCCTTGCGATTTATTTATTGGCATTATAAATGCAAGCCGTTCTTATTATCCCTTCAACCTACTTAATTTTATTCTTTTGAAAGAACCTTCTCCTGACAATAATAAAAACGAATTAGATAAATTGATCCAGCCGTTCGTGCGTAATGCCGTGACCAAGGGACATAAGGATTCATATATATGTATGTATGTTTGTGTGTGTGTGTGTGTGTGTGTGTGTGTGTGCACGTGTATATATATATATATATATATATATATATATATAAATTTAGAGCGATAGGCATTTTTTTTGGAAGGGGGTGGTTAGATCTTGTAATATTTATTAGGCTTGAGAAAGTCGAAAGTAGGCCGAACTGTTTTAGGGTTTCCCAACACTAACACATGGCTTCATAACTCAAGGCAATCTACTTCTCTAGAATGCTCCGGGGAAGTGGGGGGGGGTAATTTGTAACTCGCGCAGACTAACAGTTAATTAAGTTTTCCATAAACTAAAAGCGTAAACTTCGTAATACTACTAAAGTTTGACGAAATTTACTAATTCAGAAGAATTATTTACTGCCCGTCGTAAAAGCCAGTTCAATGAAAACTTAGTTTTATCTGGATTATGTGAAGAACGTAAACGTTAATCCGGCGTTCACAAGGTGGAAGGTGGAAAAAATAAAATAACTCCCATTAATTATTAAATTGGAGAAAAGTGCGTGGAACAGCAATTATAGTAAATTACTTGGTTAATACGTTTGCATGATACATTTTTTTTCTATGTATTACTCATAGTAAAGGATATACTTATGGAAAGTTTTCATATAGACATGGTATCTGAAGCCGTTGCTCTTAATCTCACTTGGTAAACCTAGAGTCATGAGTACGATTCTTACCTGGGAAATTGGAATTTATTTAGTTACTCAATAAAATAAAACTAGCTCACGCCCTCCTTGACAATGTGATGCCTTCGGCATCGCCACGTGGTAAAGCGAGCCCTGCGGGATCGCCATTAATCGATTTGCTCTTCGCCCTTTGCGATTTCTATTTTTTAATTATAGATGCAAATTCCAGGTTCGTAATTCTTATCGTTACCCTGTAAAGTTTATCCGAAAAAAATGATTCCCATTCGGTTGGGAAAGAATTTATTTCGTAGATTGAATCATTCAAGAAAAGAGGAAGATGAACAAATTTGCACCATTTACCAGACGAAAAATGAATGACCTATATTCACGAAAACCTTTATAATATAAGTAAGAGAGAAATTGACATAAATTGCATAATTAAATTAACAAATTATGCAATCGTTAACATGTACAATACATTGAAAAATATCCATTATAATAAATCGTTTCATTTACTTTTGAATATATTGTAATTAGGAAAAAACAATTTAAATGGACAGAAGAGGAATAAGGAATTAAAAGTTTTTGCAAATAAAATCATTGAAAAAGGAGAGAAGGAAAAGAAGTCGTATTAGTTCCATGATAATATGGTAGAATGCGCGTTAGACGTCTTTGCAAAACTATTAGTTCTAAACCAATAATTGAAATAATTCAAAACCTAAAAATATAATAATGCAAATACATAAGAAGAAAATAAAACAATTTGGTCATTAAATGAGATTAAAAAAAAATGTGTAATAAATAGCAATGCCTGTATGTGTAAACCTCTCGTTACTGCAAGCAGCTTTATTTAGATGACATACTTAAACTTTAAAGACATACATTAGGTAAACATATTAACGTTTCATTTCATTTTTATTAACCTTGACCGAAGACTGAGGTGGTCTTTGGGCGTCCGTAGCGGAGCGATTGCCGGAGAAGGGGCCGAAATCGGCGTGGGCATAGGCCCAACGGGAGAGGAGGGAGGGCAACGAAAAGAGAGGAGTTTTAGGAGAGTCGATTTTGGAGGGTCCGTACAGGGGGGCGGAGTGCGGTACGGAAAATCGCCTCGGTGCTACCTGGACCGTTCGCTGGAGCTGAAAAATGACGCTTTGAAAAGAAAAAGTCCGTCACGCAGGGGCTGCGTAAACTAAGCAGATTTCCCACGTGAAGTTTTACAATAGAGGAATTTCAGAATAGAGAGTCGAACAGTTACGGGAACGGCCCGAACTAGCTCTTGACGGAAACTCACGACTAGACCCGAAGTTAGCCGATCTCATCTCAGAAGCTGAAAACAGAAAAATGCAAATATCTCGGTTAATATTCAAGATACAGAATAAATGTATATAACATTAGTTATAGTAAATTTAATTTGCAATAAGATTGATTCTATATAATTTTTCGATCCGACGTACAGTAACGGAGATATTTCGAATTTTCGAAAATCCTCCCCTCTAAACCCCCCCCCTCCCACTGGTCCGATTTCAGCCATTAACGAACTTGATCTTTATTTTGACATAAAACGCTTAAATATCGTGTTTGGTAACGATCAAACGAAAATTGCGACTGCTAGAGCGTTAACAGACAAATATATATATATATATATATATATATATATATATATATTTATGATTATGAACGGACCTCATTTTCGTCATCTCCGGCGTAGGATCGATGGACATTTGAAGAAATTTTTCGAAACTCGCGTCATGAGTACGACCTCAATAGCTGATTTCCCTTAAGGGAAATCTGCTAAAATGAGGCGATAGAACGGGAGTTTGGTGGGTCGCAAGAAAAAGTATACTTTCGAGTTCGATCGTCATTTGTCGGGAGGCAGTCGGCGGCTAGTCGCGTTTGAGGCGTCGAACGAAAGGGTATGTATCCGAGAGTTTTCCCCTCGATCGGTAAAGCGATACTCGGAACGGCCAGAGAAATAGTGAGTTTAATGCGTCGCGGGGGAGGTTCGGAATAAAAAATTTCGGAAGGGCTTATCTCGCCTGGAGTGGGAGCTACCTCGAATCAGACAATTTTTCAAAGCAAAAAGCGACCATGACGAACAAAACGGTACCTCAATCTCGAAAATCCACCGAGCGGTTCCGGCCAAATAATTCAGGAAGAAAACGGGCATGTGGCTTTAAATGATAGAAAATGAATCATTAGTCTCTCCCTAGATAGAAAAGGATGGTAACCTGTAGATAAGTGCCCCACTTAAAATTAGTAGCACACAGTTGACGTTAACAAATAACATAACAGTAACGTATCAATGACACAAAAATTGAAACATACACGAGTATTATTCATAATTAAAATAAAACAAATAATGAAAGACGAAGTTGTTTCTAGTCCTGCTTATAGACATTAAGAACTGATAGACAATAGTACTTCCGATAAGTGCAGAATGTGCACTATAATATACGAGCCGATTCAGCATATTACTGCAGGTTGCGAAATATTGGTAAATAATAATTGGAAAATAATTCCAATGGTCTCACTTAAGGTAACAAAATATCTCAATTTACATGAGCAATTAATGAGACTGTCACGTGAAAGATGTTCTATTAGACACTGCAAGAATTATTCATACATTTTTAAATTCCCATTATTAAATAACAAAAAAATAAATATGCCTAGTCGTTGGTTCCCAACCCCACTATAATTTAATGCAATTAAACCCGAGAGTTAAAAAATCATAATAAGGTAAGAGAAAATAATATATATAAAAATAAAAATAAGGTATGATAAAAGAATATTATGTGTTATGAATACGAGGGGGGTTTACTGAAAGTTAAAAACTAAAACTATGCAAAAAACTCGGTTAATATTCAAGTGAAAATTGTATTAAATTATATTTACAACAACAATACCTAACATTTTTCGGACTTATAATAATAATGGAGATATTTTCATTGGATTTTTTATTTCCAACTCCAACCACCCTTTCCCTACCTCCTATTCATTCATTGACGAACATGATCTTAGTTAGTTAATCTCTTTTCAAACCAGACTTTATATTCAAGTTTTGTGGTTCAAACAAAAATTACTAACACTCACAAATATTTACCCAGACAAACATTGATATTTAAGTACACAAATACATATCGAGGGTTTCATATGTGTCATCTCGTAGGCGGGATCTATAGACACATTTTGGAACATTACCAATCGAGTAATGGGTACAATATACGTACCTATGGTAACTTCTGACTTCCATTCTGTGCGGAAAGTTGTAGTCAGCCATTCAGATAGGAAAGATCTGTTGATATTTGAGAAAGTTTAAAAAATCACGCATTTAGAAAAAAACCTTAACAGCTGATTTAATTATATTGACACCTGCCAACATGCCGAATACCGATCGAGGATAATTATAGATTCCTTAATTAGTGTAATATGACGTAAAGCGGTTTCTAGGGCTTTGGAAGGGGATCGATGTCCCCGCCTTATTAGTCTGTTAGCAAGGGGCTTAATGAAGCTCCTTTCATTAAGCTAAACCTCTAGTATTACAGGCCTTGCTAATATCGGCCGGAACCTTCCTTCAAGGTTATAGAGGCTTAAGCACCTATAGAGGCTAATTAAAAATACCTGGGGTTTAAGTGTGTTATATGGTAAATTTATAAAAAAAAAGGCCGTCACGCAGGGGCTGCGTTAACTAATCAGATTTCCCACGTGCGTTACGTATTTTCATTTATCTCAAAACGTAAAAGTCCAATGATAACAATATTTGGTATTTAAGCTTCAAATAATGTGTTTCATAACATAATAGCATATTGTTAACATGAGATAAGTAGGAGTGGGGGCTATCCAAATCATATGTTTTGGAGTTTTTATTATGACTTTCCACGTTTCGGAGAGTTTGACACAGTCCACGCCGTTTATTGTATTTGTTTTTTTGTTTATTTCGAGAGCTTCTAGTACTAATCTTCTACCAAGGCGGTCTACTCTATGTAGAAGATTTGTCTGGTCGAATTTAATTTAGTGAGAACAAATACTTATTTTATTTTCTCATGTTTCAGATCGGCCACATGTTGGTTGACGCTTGAGAGGCTCTTCTTTTTTTTGTCTGTCCCACATAAACTTTACCGCAATCTCCTAGTATCATATAAACTCCACTATTCTGTAAAAATTGGGTGTCTTTCGGACTTTTTAAGTATTTATTGAATATTTTGTGTGGTTTGAATACTGTTCGTAAACTATATTTCCGATGTAATCTTACCAGTCTTTCGCAAGTCACCGTTATATAGGGAAGTGTTGTATTGTTCAATGGCTTAACTTGAGCATTTTCATTGCTTTGTTGAAGAATAATTAATTAATTTAAGAGACATCTCGGCCAATATTGATTTTCATACATGTTTGTAACAAGAATATTTACCTGCGACTACCTAGACGGGTTTCCTGTAAAGCGGAGCACAATTTTTTTTTCCAAAAACAAGGTATAGAAGAGTTAACAAAAAAATATTTCATAAAGATAAGGGTTTAATACAATTTCTGAATGTTCGTTCATAAAGGGTGCTCAAACTAACCACTCGATGCCCCACCAACATACGCAGGCTCTGATCCTTCGTTGTGCCAAAAAGTGTCCTCTACTTTTTTTTCCTCAAAATTTCAAGGTTTCAGTGGATTTTCTTTGCAGTATCAAATATTTTACCTAACTAAATTAACCTTCGTATTCTCAAAAAAGTCTGGTCTGAGTCATTCCAGAGAAAAAAAAAAACCTGGTTAAACTCTCAGTTCTGAATTCTCTTTCTGTTTATAAAATGAATATACACTGAAGCGGAAGGAATCTGAGCTGGATATCGGCGAAGGGAATCAATATCTAAAACAGGATGGCAGATGAACCATAACGTGATTCCGATCTGATTTTGACAAAGTCCAATAAGGTACAGCGTAAACTGAGCAAATTTTCCATGTGGAAGACTGAAACATGGTTGACGTCACAGAAGGAACATTCTGTTTCCGTCCTTTCTACGTACCAAATGTAAACAAGTCTTAAGAATCTTTTGCAGTAGGTGAATAGGACAAGGTAAGAATTGTATTAGTTGAAGTGGGAGCCAAATTCTCATCGAATACTCACGCAATGTGCTAATCACTGGAAACATTACTCAACAAGTTCTTCAATTTTATACTTCGTCATACCTGAGACGTGAACGACTGAAGTTGACATTTTCCTGATACGGAAAGGGTTCCTGCCCCATTTGACGTATCGAAAAACGTTATGTAACCCATTCTTGTACTAAAATTGTTGTTTAATTATTTTTACACCCTCAGACTGTATTAACCCCTATTCCGATTCTTGCAATTTACACATAATGATATAATATAACAGAATGCCTAAATAACAGGTTTAATGTCGATTTCCTCAATTTGGATTTGACTACGGAAGAAGAGAATAGAAGAAGTGGTGACAGTAACTGTATGCTCACTGGATATTTAATAAGATTTCATAAATTTTAATGACATTGAGCTGAAATATGTTTGTAGACTTCCACATTTCACGATGTTTTAGGTGGAAATAGGAAATCTAATGGAAATCTGCTGTACAGACTGTACTAACGATCCAATAGTCGAAAAACATCTTTCATACCCATCGGACCCATCCTAGAAGATGGAATACTTAGGGTCTGTTCAAATTTATTGTGTCTATTAACACTCGAGTGGCCACGTTTTTTTTTATCGTTACCAAACTCGATATTTAAACGTTTCATGTAAAATTGTTCCTTAATAATAAAAATTGGAGTATTGTGGAGAGGGGGCCAGAGTGAAAAAATAAAAAAATCTAAATTGATCCCAAATTTTAAGTAAACTAAAAAAAATCGTATACAACTAAACCTATTATAAAAGTAATTTATATACTATAATTACTGCTCTTCACATTTTTGTCAAGCTCGAATATTATCATATTTATATTATGCTCTACTATCCATTTATATTATGTTCCCTGTTTGATCTTCAGGTTCCCTCCTACCAAAGAGATTTTAACTTTAAGCCACTGTGTATCATTACAAAGAGTACTTAAAAATGGAGAAATGGGGAAGGTGGATATGATATTGCAAGATGGTAAGTTACAGTGACGTCTTCGTATGTCATTCCTCCAATGGGGAAAGCTGCTTTCTTTTGGAGTCCATATTAAATTTTTATAATTTTAAAAGAAAAAAAAAAGTTATTTATAAACGTCCTCTTTGTGCTGCTAGTACGGCTAATTGGGACGAGTTATATACAGGTTTCTACACTTAAACAGATAGGGTGGGGATATTATTTAATGAATCCTGTGCATCTTGATGGAAGTTATTTCAGTATTTTTTTTTTAGTAAATTTCACTTAAGGTAAGCATAAATACTAAATATTATTTTGTTAAGATCTTTACTAGATGACATTAGTGAAAAGACGTTGTGTGATATCGACAACGATTAAGAATTTATTTCATGACTCAATAATGTTTATTTGATCCATATCATACTCAATATTTAATCGTTTCAGTTAACACAAAATATCTTATTCCTGATTGGCTGAAATCCGACCAGAATATGGGGCTTTAGAGGGAGCGTGAAATTCAATTTTTATTCAAATAATTAATTCATCTCCGTTATTATGAATAGGATTAAAAAATGTTATAGAACCAATCTTGTTAAAATATTAATGCACTAGAATTGTTGTTCTATAGATTTTTTTGTAACTCGAATATTATTATTAAATGATATTTATTAATGGCCACTTTGTACAACCAAGGCGAATTGGGACGAATTATCTACTGATTACCACCCTTTTCTAGCCAGAGTGGGACTAAGAATTTTATTTATTGAGTTCGTCACTTAAGGAGTTCTTATGCCCAGGCGGGAATTGAAGTAGCCACTCTAGGTTTACCATGTGCGATTAAGACCAATGCCTTAACTCACATGGCAACCTGAGCCCCATATTTTAAAAGAAATACAGTCCTAAATCACAAAATTAAAATAAAAAATCAGATTAAACCTAACTTCTAGAACTCATTGACATAGTAGTATGCCAAGAATTGGATTACTTTTTCAAATGGCACTCCATAACTCAGAAATTATACGACACATTTCTTTTTGAATAATATTCTCATGCCATTCTTTGTCGATTTACCTTTTTCTCCCATAAATTTATTAGATATAATCCACAGTGATCTATGAGACAATAAATCCAAGGAAAGTAATTTACGATGAATTTTAATCTTGCTTAATCTTGAGTCCCATTTATTAAGAGCACGAAATTAAGTCAAATTATGAAAATTACCGAGGGAAACTATGAAAAATTGCTCTATGACGAGATTGAAGTTTGCTCAAGTCATGAAGTAAAAAGGAAAAAAACCTGTTGTAAAAGATAATTGAATTTTATGCGTCCATAGAATGCGGATTATGAGATATCCTCTTCGTTGTCTAAAGGGGTTTAGCGGGTCAACTTTTCTTCACGGTTTTATTAATAATTTTTTTTTTTGTACTTGAGTAATGGAATTGGGATTATGAGTTGGGTTTTAATGACATTTTTTGTCAGTTTTCCCTTTAAAACTTATTTTAATTTCGGCTTTTACTGTTGTTATTGATACTTTTTCATGAATAAAAATACACTATTTTTCATTCCCGCGTTCTACCCTTCAAGAATGTAGAAATAATTTGCATTAAGAATGCATAACAACTTATAAATATTTTTTCAAGTGTTGATACACTATAATTTAAGGGGGTCAGGTTGAGCATGTTAAGATGTTGGCCTTAATTTTCTTGGTAAACTTACGAGTTGTAGGTTCGATTCCCGCATGGGCAGTAGCCGTTTATTAACTTTCTAAATATTACCCTTAATCCGACACTAGCTAGAAAAGCACGGTAGATAGCTCGTCTCATTCAGCCTTAACTGCATAAAATGAACAATAATAAATAACAAAAAAAAATACAATAATTGAGCAACTAACGTTATACATTTTGAAGAATCTATTGCAAATTTAAATTATTATATCACACAAGGAAATATATAATCCTGTCAAATCAAATTATACAATTCTCGATAATGTAACTCAGCATCAAAGGAAGTACCAATAACAATATATAATTCATACGGCAAACACATATGTAATTCCGAACTCTATTGCATGTGCCATTGTCATTAAGAAACATATAATCTCCCCTACACTCTGAGTTATATCATTAGTTTATTACAACTCCATCAATCATTGAATTTTAGCACATTCCCTTGAGGAAAATCATCTATTCAAGTTGTTATCATGGCGGGATTTTAAAACAATTTCTTTAAATGTTCATCGATCCTACCACGAAATTGTCGAAAATTATGTGTGATCAAATGTGCGTGCGTGTGTGCGTGCTTGCGGGCGTGTGTGTGTATTTATTTATATATGCATATACTTATGCATTACATGTAAAAGAAAGTTCGTTAAAGACTGACCAAGAGAAGGGGGGAGTTAGAAGCGATGGGAGGATGGAATAAGAAAAGTCCATTACGCAGGGGCTGCGAAAACTAAGCAGATTTCCCACGTGAAGTTTTAGAATAGAGAAATTTCACGAGAACCGAACAGTTACTGAAACGGCCGAACTTGCTAGCCGGAAACTCACGACTGCAACCGAAGTTAGGCCGATCTCATCATGTCCGTAACGCTCAATAAAATGCAAATATCTCCGTTAATATTCAAGATAGAGAATAAATGTATATTAGAATATTTATAGTAAATTTAATTTGCAATAAATTGGTTCTATACAATTTTTCGATCCGACGTATAGTAACGGAGAAATTTCGACTAAACCCCTCCCCCTCCTATTTGTCCGATTTCAGCCATTAACAAACTTGATCTTTCTTTTTACATAAAACGTTTAAATATCCAGTTTGGTAACGATCGAACAAAAATTGCGACCGCTAGAGCGACAACAGACAAATATATATATATATATATATGTGTGTGTGTGTGTGTGTGTGTGTGTGTGTATAATTTTGAACGGACCTCATTTTCGTCATCTACTAGGTAGGATCGACGGACATTTGAAGAACTATTTCGAAAATCGCGTCATCAGTACAACCTCAATAGCTGATTTCCCTGAGGGAAATCTGCTAAAATTGAAATATTTCCGTCATGAGTGGAATCTGAATCTGATATCAAAAGCCAATTGGCCGGTTGTTGTTATATTCGTTTTTTTCTTTCTCTAATATGAACTGATATAATACACGCTTTTTAGTCTTTAGTAAACTCCCACTCATACTCTTTACATAACAATAAGAAAATATATCTGGAATCTTCTTAATTCATGGATAAATAAGATGTAGTTCCCATCGAACATGAGAGAGTAAGAGATTAGAGAAGAGATGAAATAAGAAATTGGAAATACCGCTAAATAACAATCTTGTCAGAATTGCAATATTCTGACATTATGCTATTATATTTTAAATACAATTTTTCTCCTACTGCAGTATTTACCGAGTTATTTGTATTTTCGCCGACCTATTCGAGTATACTCGAAGGGACAAAGAAATAGGGGTGATGTTTTGAGTAGAATTCTTTACACACGAAATATAACAAATATATTTTCACGTTTGCTATCGATTTTTTTCCTAAAAACACAATTACGTGTACACTACTAAAATACACTGACTGTATGCTTAGCGACTCAATGCTAATATTCTTCAAATGTGTATTATTTAATTATCAAAGTTCATTATTATATGTCGGTAGAGGAAGTAGAGATATTTCGCCTTTCATTTAAAAAAACAATGAAGTTATTATTTATTTTCTGGTGGTATTCTGCAACCAAAAATCAATAAAATGCCGTTTGACCTAGTAGGAGTAAACTTCATGAAGCTAAATTGATGTTAAATGTTATTCTTGAACCGATCGACTCAAGGTATTGTATTTAGACGCTTGGGTTATGAAGCAGACTGTTTATGCTAGCCGAACCCGTGCCTGTAGATAAGTTGGAGAACTTACACTGTTAGCCAAATTACAGGAGTTGAATCCCAGTGGGTATGAGAAAATCAACTCTCTTAATAAACAATTTAAATTAATATTTCATATTTCAGTATTAGAGATTTCATAGATAATTTAGAATGTACTTTCATTTTTTCAAGGCAAATTCTTACTCTTACTTATTATTAATTTAATATTTGATTATGTAAGTCTCATGTCGGAACACTGTCAATGAAAGTAAGAAAGGTCTATGAGCAGGGGTCACACGCCATTAGTATGATTGCCGTGTTGAAGAAAACGGTCATTACTATTCATCAATTCAATCATGTACTTAAATTATATGCTGATGACAATCATTTATGAAAGAGATGGTTATTGAAGCGTTCGTGACACTTGTGTAAGCAGCAGAAAAAATGGGGGTCCAGTGTAAACACTGACATGACTATTTGCAAGTATATACGTGAATTTAAGTGACTCTCGTGGAATGATATGTGGAAATGAAATAGCGGTTTTAAAAAAATGTGTATTTCGGAACCCAATGAGCAAGAAGAAATAAATTAAGTGTGCAGGCTTGGAAATTGTTTCATGTATTACATTAAAAATCGTACTTAACGACAATTTATTACATATATTTTTTTTCATTTAATTTGTTTATGACTTTAGACTATTATAAATTATAAAAACAGTTAAAAGTACTTTTAAAAATAAATATCAGCCACTTGGATTATCTAGCTATGCCTTCCATCAACACAATGTTTTTGGGCAGCCCAAACTTTTGTTTTCAAAAAAAACATTAAAAATAATACATCTGCTCTATACAGAAAAAAAAAACTCGCTTAATGCTTGAGTTTCCAAAAACGCATAGAGCAGAAATTGTAGAAAATCAAAAGTTTAACAAGATCGGTCATACAAAATTTTATGATACGACTCATAATAACAAATATGTTTTGAATTTTCAAATCCCCTCCGAATTTAGACCACCACTATTCCAGGTCCGATTTAAGCCTATAACAAAAATGATTTTTAGTGTTGGCTATAACGGCTAAATATCGAGTATGGTATACATCAAATAAATATTTTGAAGTAAAGATCGAAAAATCTTAATTAATGTATTTGCATGTGTCTTACAAAGCAGTAGAATTCATACACAATGAAAACGTTATATGGTATATAACTTTGAAATGATGAGGTTCATGATATAACAGCATATTATTGATGTAACAAGAGTAGAAGTGGGGGTTTAGTGAAAGCCGAAAAATAAAAAAAATTCTAATAACTCAGTTAGTACTCATGATACAGAAAATATGTATAGATCAACATTTATAGAAAAATAAATTTTCAATAAGATTAGTTGCATACAATTTTTTCTATCTGACGTATAATAAGGTTCTGTAAGATATTTTCCCCCTCCCACTCGTCCGATTTTAGCGGTTAACGAATTTGATCTTTCTTTTTAATTAAAACGAATACATATCGAGTCTGGCATCTATAAGACAAATATTGCGACCGCTAGAGTGGTAAAAATTAATATATACAAATATATATGAACAGACCTCATTTTTGTCATCTATTGGGTAAGATTGATGGACACTTGAAGATATTTTTCGAAAATCGTGTCATGAGAACTACCTGATTGATTTGAGAGGAAAGTCTAAAAAATCTATAGTAATAGCTAGGTTGGGCGAAATCAACAAATGTTGAATCTTGAAAGTAATCAATCAGCCGCTCTGACAAATATACCCCTTTTACCGGTTTTTCTGGACTGCATTTCCGGCAGGAGATAGATATGCAAACGAGGTGCCTTGCCCGTTCTGCATTTTATCCGGAATAGGAAGTGGAAGAGAGCTCCACCCCCGTACTTCAAACAAGACCATTTAGATTTGCATGTCTTAAAGCTTTCACCGGCTACACTGACGTAAATCTCAGCAGCTGCTGCTTTGGGAAGGCCGGAAGAATAACGTAACCAGTCCCTTCTCGGACGGATCAGACTCAGTATTTCTTTCTGACAAAACATGTTTCATTTTTATATTATCAATCGGCTTTTTCCATCCTAAATAATGTCTGCGGTCTCACCAAACTTTTTCTTCCTGGGAGGGAAAAATACCTGAGGAGATCTTGTTTACTACGCAGTGGCGAACTGGTTTTATGGCTTTTGGTTATGAAATCTCCAAGGTCGAGATTTTATAATCAAAACACTTCCAAGACATAAAATATTGATACGATTTTTTGTTTTTAATTGGAATAAATTGATTGACTAAAACAATATCATAAAAAACTAATTAGCGCGCACTACTGTCCTTTCAGGACTTCTTAAACCATACCGTGTTGTCTGCCTGTAGGTTCCCCAATTTGGAACGTCCCAGCCTCCTCAAGTCCCACTCAAAACATTCAGACTACAAAGTCTGCAGGAGGCTTGTTCCTCTGAAACGCCATCTACCAATCTCCCATCTGTAGTAGCACATATATTACAGGTATTACACTTATGAAACAATCCCTTTTGAGTTGCTTATGATCGGTCATCTGTGTAGGGCATTTCATTGCTCCAAACATGTTCCTTAGAATTCTTGGGGAACTCAAAGAACTCTCAAGACTTTCTGAGTAAGAGGCCAAGTTAAAATTTCCAAATAGTTGCCGGCAGCGTAATAATGTTCTAGAGGTGTCGGAATTAAACATTCGGTTACTAGTCTTCGAAGGTAGACTTCTAATCCGTTCCTCCCACTCAATATACTATTCGGGCAATTAAGTATTGCATCTTTGGTCAGTAATTCCACCACGACACAAAATAATATACGTCAAGCTGACCCACTTTACATGCCGTCAAAGTCGTACGGGCAGTCGCTCCAATAGTTTTCATTTTATTCTTTTCCTATAACCATTAAAGTAAATAAATAATTTTAAAACTGTTTTGATGAGAGTACTTTTAATAAAATATGATACTGAAAAATCTGGTTTTATCAAATTTAGGACTTTATAAACTTTTATTCTGGAGGAACAGTCATAGATAGGAGTCATTGCAGAATAAGCTAAATTATAAAATATTATCAATGGATACGTGTGCCTACTTATCATTTAAAGAAGTGAAAATATGTAAATTTTGCTAGCTGAAATATCCAATTATATACCTGAAGTTTCTTACAATTCATTTGTAATTTCAACATAAGTGAAGTTGGGCTTTGAAGAGCCTCATTATTTTTTTTTTGTCGAAGCTACCTTGAAATACTATTAATTACTATTTATTAACGCCCACTTTTTGCTACTATGCATAACAGGGAGAGTTATCTACAGGTTACCACCCTTTTCTAGATAGGGTGGGACTAAAGATTATATTTAATGAATTCTTCACTAAATAAATTCCTATTGCCCAGGTGGGAATTGAACACGCTTTAACGTCGACACTTGTAATTGGAAAACGTACACAGAAATGAGTTAATGCTAATTGTTTTACTCGTGCTAAAAACACGTTCATAGATAAGCTTCTGCATATCTATGAATAATGTGATGCAAAATAAGCTACAGGTTCATTAAATAATACAGCATCATCCCCCATTACTTTTTTTTTTTTAAATTGTAAAAAGGTTCTATAACTTTCAGGATTCCTGAAGTGGAAAATTAGAAAATTTGCACCAAAACAGTAAAGAAGATGTAAATCTGTGGAATGACGAAGTATAGAATAAGTTACAAGCTCATCAATCTAGAGGAACATGATTTAATCTAGAATGAGCTACAGGTTTACCAAGTCTTAAAGCACCATTATGATTTTTTCCTAAAATTCTATTAGTCCTATAGTTTTTTGGTATCTTGAAAGGAATACGCATACAACAATTGGTGAATGAAATTGCATAGCCGTGAATAGTGTTATGCAGTAGGCTACAGGTTTTGATAATTCTTGCAGCAGCATTATCCATTAATATGCGAATAATATGTTAAAGTAACTCTTTGCAAACTTGAAGTAGTATGGAGTAGAAAACATAGATATGCAACTAGTGGAAGAAGGAGTTTTACAGGTGGTTGTTGGGATACCTAATAGGATAGCAGAATTGCTGGTACTTTCCCCAAAATATCTTATAAGTGGAATCAAATGAGAAAACTCACCCCAAATACGAGCGAGAGTAGCAGCTTAGCTATGCCTACAGTTATGGCAGCTTTGGCTACTGTTGCACCGACTGTGACTGCAGCCTTGACTGCTTTCTTGCCGACTGCTTTAACTGCACTCACGCCTATAGCCTTAACTCCAGCACCTGCAGCTTTGAGACCGGCTCCAAGGCCCAGGGCTTTGAGTTTGAGCAACCTTTTCTCTCGTGCGCCGGAACCCTCTCCGACCTGGCCGCCAAACACATCCTCTCCGAGCAGCTCAGTCTGAAACAAAGATAACAATTTATTAGGTAAACGATAACTTTTTGACAATTGTCTAATCTGTCGGATCGTATTGCCAATTATACTCGATGATCAGCCATTATGTACCGACACACTTGTGAAAATAACATTAAAGCCCGTCACGCAGGGACTGCGTGAACTAAGCAGATTTCCTATGTGAAGTTTTAAAATAGATATATCTACATACTAATAACATTAAACACGACCGTGAATGTTAAATGAATACATACAAATGATATGAGATATGATTCAGTCAACTTAAATTACCTCCAGAACAGGAAGCGTCTGAATAACAAACAAACAGGTCAGCCCACCTCTCAGAGCTGAATACATAGAAATATTCTTGATCGGATAGAAAAACAATTACAGAAATACATCTGAATGTAATATATTAAATTAATTGAATACTGTATATTCTATATAATACTGTAATTTATAATGAAGTCAGAATATTCTCAATCACTGTAAACTATATAATCCAAGAACAAAAGACAGGCGGGGGTGGGGGCATCTCAACGTATTTGCATATATCCCATTTGGAAAAGATTTTTTTGAACACAATATTTGAAATTTCAACCTAAAATAAGACTGTTCATGATTTATTGGCTTATTCTTTACATGAGATGACTGAATGTGGGGTTTACTGAAAGCTGAAGTTAAGCAAATGTCAAAATCTCAGTTAATATCGTATATAGAGAAAAACTTGCAATACCACTGGTTCTATACAATTTTTCACTCCGACGTAAATTAACGGAGATATTTCAAATATTCGAAATGGTCCGATTTCTGCCATTAATGAACTTGATCTTTCTGTTTGAATACAACGCTTAAATATCATATTTGGTAACGATCAGACAAAAGTTGCGACCGCTAGAGCGTTAACGGAGAAATGTATATGCATATTCAACACTTTTTAGGGAACTCAACACTTCTGACGTTCTTCTACTAGTAACAAAGTGGTTCCAAATTTAGTTGACTGCGAGTAAGTAAATATTTTTAAATAAACAAAACAACAATAGTTCCTGGTCTTAAAGGGATCAATGGCGCCCTAAAAAGTGATTCTAAAAATAATGTGTCAGAAGGCGTGGTGTGAATAACAAAGTTGTTTACAAAATTCATTGCATGCTCTGACGTTTGAGGCTTGTTGATTTTTCGTGGGGGGGGGTTCGGAGTGGGGATACGAGTTTTACCATTGGTGTGATTTCATATTTACCAATAGACTAACAACAAAGGAGTCAAAGAACAGATGGTATATTTAGAACAGCTTTGCAACCTCCCTCACACCGCTTCAGGACATATCTTGTAGTTTAAGAGTGGGTGGACGTTCAAAAGAGAAGGTTTAGAATACCAGACTAATTTCTTTTTAGTTGTTAGCACGCTTACATCAAAAATATCCTCTTTATTTTATTAATGGTAACGCAGGAATATACAATCACTCATTTTATTCTGCTGGTGGCAAGTGCGATTAATAGGTTCTTCAAAACACATTTTAGTGACTCCTCAAAATTTATTTTGGTAAACACTTAGCGCTTTCAGAAATTTAAATTTGTATCATCAGAGCTACAAAAAATAAAGAACAATATATAATAGACCACTTATTTATTGTGATTTATTGTTTGCAGCTCTGATAATGAGCATGTAACTTCCTGAAAGCACTAAGCGTTTTTAAAAATAAATTGTGAGGATCCACAAAATTGTGTTAAGAATAACCTGAATATTCAATCAGTATGTAATTTGTAATTTAATTTTTCATTGTGTGAGAGATATCTTGCCTACCGGGGCTTTTCAACAAGTAAATTACTATCCCACATATACGGGTACCGGTAAATATAATCAGTCAATTTCACCGAAATGGCACATATAACCAGTGGTCCCGGATTCGAGTCCTGTCAGATAAGACATTTTTTTTGGACATAAAAAAAACTTAATTCATTTATTAGATCAGTTGGAATTTACTTGTATTGCTAAAGTACATCTGGTAGGAACATATTTCTACTTTTCTCGATAATTAACAAGAGATATTATTAATTCTCGAAATAGAGATAAAAATAGTTAATTTCATTTCAACGACAAAACCAACTAATTCATTAGGACATACAAATCAAAATACAATAACAGAGATATTTTGAATTCTCGAAATCCCCCCCCCCCCCCGTCAGATTTTAACCCTTAACGAACTAGATGTGCTTATATATCGAGCTTGGTAACAGACAAATATGTACACAATTGAGAAAATTTTTCGAAAATCGCGTCATGAGTACAACCTTAATAGCCGTAGTATAAAAAAACAGACCACAGATTCCTTGAGCTATTAACGGTTCGATAGCTCCATGCAGAAGGCCACGGTAAACCACTCCGTGTCCCGTGTACCCCTCAGCCTTCCCTTGTAAGTTTCCGTGAAAATCAAGACTTTCTGCTTACAAGAAAACCCCTTTTAAACCTAAATAAAAACACTTTATTGGAGCCTAAATGCCAAAAATATTGTTCTCATTGAACCTTTACATTTTGAGATAAATGCAAATACATGATGCACGTGGGAAATCATGTCTATGGGGGATTGTCTATAGGTTACGGCCCTTTTCTATACACGGTGGGGTGAGAGATTTGTTTAATGAGGTTGTCACAAAGTAAATTCCCATTGGCCAAAAGAGAATCGAACACACGCTTCTAGATTTACAATGCCTAGATATAACTCACACGACTAACGTCAACCCACATTTCGCTGAAAGTCAACACGTGTTATTATTCAGTACTATCGATAGTTCTTAATGGATTGGACGAAGGTATTAAAAGCCACGGCATTTTGTGGGGAAACGAATGTCCATTAGTATTAATTGTCAGTTTAATTACTATGGACAATTTGCCCAATTGTGTCTACAAACACGGGCTTCTAAGTGTAATGTAAAAGGCCAGTTCGTTATAGGTTTCTGCTAACTGTCAGTCCATATCGATACACTTTTAAAGCGAAAATCGATTAATTATTTATATACCTAATTCGAGAATACATCAGAGCAATGCCCAACGGAACATTCGTCCATTGGACCAGGTGTCATTCTCGTGTACATTTAGGACCACGATGAAGTTTTAATGGTGTTCGAAGCTCGATGAAAGTTAATACTTAATATTCCACGTGTTGTAAACAAGAGCAGCAGTTAGACTAGTGTTATATGACGTAGTGCATTTCCTAGAGGGTCCAGCTTCCCCCGGGATTACGCAAGAGGAAGATCGGGTTCCTCCATAAGCAGCCGGGCTGGTTTCGCTCCAACACCGCAATATCTAATCATAAACTACGGCACTTGGGAGTTCACAGTGAAAGTAGCAAAAAAAGCTCATCTCAGGCTCGAATAATGGTGAGGAATACGATTAACTTGGGAAAAAGTGGTGTTTATTGTGAAGTAGATCTGTTACCCGTAGGGCTGAAGTGAATATTGGTTCTCAATCGGAATATAACGGTTGTATTTCCTCTGGTTTTTGTCCATTACAGTTGAGCACTGTTAGTCTAAGAAGACTTCAAACGTTCTGGCAAAAACCTCTACTGATCTCATTTCACCATATATTCGCTATTTCCAAACAACAAAGACCGTCACTTACGGGCTGAGTAAACTTAGCAGATTTCCTATACTGCTATTAGACACTATTGATCTCATCTCACCAAAAGTTATCTATTTCTATGCACAAAAAAGTCCGTCACGCAGGGGCTGCGTAAACTAAGTAGATTTTCCCTGTGAAGTTTTTCAATAGAGTAATCTGCATACTGGTAACACAATACCACCCTGATTAGAATATGAAAAATCTTTCAGTTAATTAAAATAAATTCCCAACTGAAACGGCTTCTGAATTGTAAGAATAATTTATATTTTAATAACTCAAATTTTAGTAGTCCAAAAACTAAAGAAGGGGGGCGGGTGAACAGAACGTATTTGCATAAATCTCACAAAGTAATGAAGGTAAGGTAAGGTTAGAAACGACAGGTTAGAAGAAGCTTCCGCCTGAGCCGAGAAATGACAAAGATGACCGACGTAATCCGAAGTATACCCGACATAAAAATGCAAATACCTCGATCAATATTCAAGATAGGGAATAAATGTACATAACAATATTTATGGTAAATTTAATTTGCAACACGACTGGTTTTATACAACTTTTCGATCCGATGCATAATATATGCAGATATAGGAGATATTTAGAATTTTCGAAAATCCCCCCGCTCCCACTCGTCCGATTTCAGCCATTAACGATCGTGACCTGTCTTTTTACATAAAACGGTTAAATATCGAGTTTCGGAACGATCAAACAAAAATTGCGACCGCTAGAGAGTTAACAGACAAATATATAGATATATATATATATATATATATATATATATATATATATCATTTTGAACGGACCTCTTTTCGTCATTTCCTGAAAAAGATTGATGGACATTTGAAGAAATTTTTCGAAAATCGCGTCATGAGTACTACCTAAATAGCTGATTTCCCTTATGGGAAAACAAGAGAAAATACGAATAATTCGGTTAATATTTCAGTTACAAAAAAAGTGCAAAGACACACAATTGTAGCCTATTAATAGTTTAACTCTAATATTTTACGATCTGACTCATTAAACTGGAGATATTTTGAATTTTAGAATTCCACCCTCAACCCCCCCCCTTTCTCCTCCCCATCAGGTCTAATTTCGGCCAATAACAAACATGATCTTGACACAAACTGTGATATATGGAGTGGTTATAGATGAAATAATCGTTTACAAGAAAAGAATATTAAATCTCAATTTACGACGTCACCAGACAACAAACTTTCATTTATCTCGCATAAAAAAATGTCTCTTGAAGACAGTATTTAATAATTAATCTTAGAAAAACTTGGTTCACAATATAATGGCTTATTGGTTATATGTCATGAGTAGGAGTAAGAAATCCAAATATCTCGAACAATATTCTTCATAGAGTAAATACGAATATAACAACTTTTTTAACTTAAAAACTTTGCGATGGCTAAAAGTCTGTGTTTACTAAAGGCTGAAAACTAAAAAAATGCAAATATCTCGGTTAATATTCAAAATACAGAAATGTGGTTATAGAACATGGCATTTGCAACAAGATTGGTTCATTACGATTTTTCGATCCGATGTTACAGAGATATTTCGGAATTTTCGAAATTCCCTTCTCTAAACTCCCGCCTTTCCACTGATTCGCTTTCAACAGTTAACTATCTTGATTTTTACTTTTAGATAAAACGTTTAAATAGCGATCGAACAGAAATTGTGACAGCTAGAGTGGTAATAGGCTAGTATATATATATATATATATATATATATATATATATATATATATATATATATATATATATACCTATAAGGGAAATTTGCTAAAACAACCATTCGATTAATGTATAAGGCAGACGATCGTTGGGTCTAGTCAAGTGAAAGATGGTCTTTTCTCTGGTAAGTGTTACTCTAAGAACGATTTTTGGCCCAGTTAATGAGTGAAGCAGATGGAGGGGGACAGGTACAATCAGAAGGCGAAGTTAGATGGAACTGATAGGTCTAATTACCACTGTGCCACAAAGGATACTACCGGAACACTAGTAAGAATGACAGTTGTACTGTTCATCTTGTGGCGCAAGGAAAAGAGGAAGACCCAGATTGCGCAGGTTGACAGATCTGATATTGGATGTGGGGCTGCTGGGGGCAGTGTAATTTGGGGGAGGGGCATGCAAAATTTGAACAGCATTGCATTGGAGAGTCTCAGATCCCTCAGGGTTCTAGCGTCCAATTGTGAGAAAAAATATCCTAGCGGTAGTGCTAAATAATATAATTCAGTTCTGTTCAAACTTGTTCTTCTTGTTTAGTGACTCGAAGTCAATAGTACTCATTTTTAATTTGGTAAAAGCATGATTTGTTAATAGTGAAGAACGTCCACTAAACCTGTTTCATATCATTTTTTCGATAAAACCAATATTATCGAAAATATGTTTTGACGGGGTTTATGGTTGCTTCTAATGGTAGCAAAGTGTAACATTAGTTAATGATATTCATTGCTTAACTTTTATTGAGGCATTCTCGTGAAACGTAAGTCAAGTTCCATTTAACAACCGAAATTCGGGAGTCTAAAATTATAAATAACTATAACACATTGTTACTGAAAGGTGTATTCCAAAAACAATTTAATCTTTATATTAATTCTTTATTAACGCAGACCTTTGGCACATCTGTGTTTCGACTTCGAAGTGAAGCGTTACTCCCGGTTGGTAAATCAATTTCTCATAATCCTGCGTTGAATCTAGAGTTAGTCGATTCACAAATACAAAATTTCATTGAGATTATTTTTTCTCTCGTAACCATAATCGTTCTGCTGCATGAGTCTTGCACCATTCAGACAAGATGTCCTTGACACGGAGCTATAAACATATTCAGATTGAAATCTTGCATTAAGATCTCTGGTAAGAAATGGCCAAAACACTGTGTCAGCGCTACTTCGCGTGCCCAATGCCTGTAACTCTCCAGATTGAAATAGGTAAACGTTTATTTATTTAGCATATCATTGTCAGTTTAGTGTTGTCGGAATTGCTTTTTTCAATATAATTTGTATATGTTTTGAGTGAATAGGATATCCCACTAAGCCCAAAAGTGCGAAGAAGTCATAAAAGCGGTTCAAAATAGACAGTATGTGTTGTTGCTGAATCTGAAGGTTATTTCTAGCGAGTTGACTCCCTGTATAGTGAGTCCTGATTTCCACTGACAAGGGAAGGAAGAGATCATATGGACATGCCGCTTGGATTTCCAGTTGCCTCCAGCTACGTTTCCAACAAGAAAAACGGCAAGAAGAGTAGAGAGAATTCTCCTGGGTGCAAGATTAGTTAGAGATCCATTACTCAGTAAATTACATTTGAACCAGGAGAAGTGGATTCATAAATCGAAAACGCAAAATCCCAAATAACTCAGCTAATATTAGCGAAAACGAACAAGCTTACATATCGAATATATTACAAGAAACACAACTTTACAGCCAGATTTAACAATAAAAGAATAAACTTTAGACTTAAATAAAAGGATTTCTGCTCCTAATAATATCCACTGGAAAAAAAGTAACTCAGCTTTTACCTACGACTGTCGACTTTTAAACATATTTTTTTATAATAAGGTGGCTTTACCTAAACTAATTTACTTTTATAATAAGAAAATGTGTGGATCGCTGGAATTGAGCCACCTAAATAAATAAATAAAATATTCCCTCCCTAAGACGAAATATCATTTATTTCAAAATATAAGGTTCTATTTTTACCAGGTCTTTATATTTTCCTAAAGTCCTCGAAAACCTCGTCCGTACTGGAGTGAACCCATGGTCCATAGCGCATCATTCGTGCTTAATTTATTCAGGACCTGTGTGACAGACCTTTTATTTAATTTAGGAATTAAAAAAAAATATATAATAGGGGAAAATACTCGAAATCTATAGAATGTATGTTATTATTAGTATTATTCAAATTGCCCATATGGGTGACCTCATGATGCAGGTAGGGCTAAAAGTGGAACAGTTCATCGACCCAAATCAGTAGCAAGGTCATAGCTGCCAGCAAACTGGTCACTTTCCCTCATCCCTTGTTCTACATTTTCGGCGGTTATGCAACCCCACCAGTTACAAAAGCTAAAAATAATTTAATCATTTTATCCAATTATTATTCTTTGAGGAGAAAACATTTTCTCTGTCCGTACTCAGAGGTTTTTACACACGTTGCTTAATATGAACTACATATGCTCCAATATTAGGTTAGTGAATGAGCGAGTTTTTTTGTTTTTTTTTTCTCCTCATATTGTTACTATGAGGAGTTATTTATTTGAATACATATAACATGTATGGTTATGGTTAAATACATTTTTATTTTACAATATAAATACGTTAAATCCACCATCTAATCAATTATAATATAAAAAAAATAATAAAATAAAATATTAAAATAAGTAAGAAAATTGTCAATACAAGTAATAAATTAAATGAGAAAATAGATAAATAAAAAAATCAACTAAAGTTAAACTCAACCAATGATTAATTTTCGAGTCTATGTAAGGTAAATGTATTGAATTATAACTCCCATTCCTCACAATCAACTTTACAATCTAATGTATTTTTGCTACATCCTTATCTATACTTTTGATAAACTTTATAAGTTCCTTATTATATTTGTTAAATATAATATGAGGTGGTTCCGGCCAATTGCCTCCTGTTAAAATTATGTTCATTATTAAATTTGATCTATTTTGATTAAATGTTGAACAGTCATAAAGCATTGTGGAAGAACGTTTGTGTTGTCTGTGAGTCGCAAGTACATTTGTCATTGTCTTGAATTTTAAATCTTGTTAAATAATGTCCTGTCTGTCCATGTTCCGTTAGAAATTGTGTGCATTTGTGATGGTGACACTTAATTGTGTTGTAGTTGTTGTGAGTTATATTTGGTATGTATTGATGTAAGCTGTAAGATTTGTTCCACTTATGTATTGTGTCGGTACGTAAGTCTTTTTTAATGTACGAAATGTTTAATGAATGAGTGACTTTAGTGGGCTTAACTAAGGAATCATGCATCTATAATTATATTTTATCATTTATTTGCAATAAAATGTAAGGAGATTCTCCTTACGGGAAATGAGCTATTTAGTTAGTACTCATGAATTGATTTTCGAAAATTGTATTCAAACGTTCATCGATCCTACCTAGGAGCATATATATATATATATATATATATATATATATATATATATATATATATAGTCTGGTCTTTAGAGGTCGTAGTTTCTGTGTAGTTGTTACCAAACTTGATATTTACGCATTTCGTGTAAAAAAATTAAGATATTCTTTAAGGGAGAAATCGGGTCAGCATGAAGGGGAGGGGTCAAAAATCAAATTTCTCCATTAAATTTATTGCTTTCAGGACTTTTTTCTGTAACTCCCATACTAACCGAGATCAGCTGATTTCCCTTCGTGGAAATCTTCAAATAAGCCACTGCTTTCACCCTGTCAAAGAGATTGTGTTTTATAGCAAGTTCCGTATGAACTTCATTTTCTGCACAATCACGACTTTCAATATAATCAGTACGTGCCCGTAAACCTATTACGTCATCTTTTGATTCAGTTACTTGTTTACATCTGCAGCATGAGTAGCCAATTATGATATTGGCCTGAACTGTGCGCTTCCTGTAATTTAAAGTTTTTACTATCCTTTCCTGAATGACGTAAACATTCCCAGCAATCATTTGCCCATAAATCAACCATGTGTAATACCGTTTCAAGTACACAAGATATTATTTTTGATTTAGTCGTGCTTGAATGTGCATCTTTTAGTCTGCACGAGATATGACCACTCCTTTAAATAGTATTGGCAGATCTTTAAAATTTAAATTTAAGTTCTTCTCAGCTTTTAATTACAATCTAAATTCTTCTATTTCTTACATATATACATATTGCAATGACTCAACAACAATATTTTATGATTTCTAAAAGACTTTATCAAATTAATTATATTGTACACACTATTATTAAATTGTTTGCAGACAAAAGTTACAAATGTAATACTGAATATTAATAATGTGTGTAATTATTATTATAAATAATGATTATGAGAAAAGTTACGTACTTTCGCACAATGTAACAGCAAAACTTAAGAAACAAATAGTGCATATTTCATAGAATACTAATTACTTTTTAACTTACAGCACATTATTATTTTTTTTTTGTAATTATTGTTGTAAGTAAAGGTTATGAGTAACGGTATGCACTTTCGCACAATGTAACAGCAAAATGTAAGAAGCAAATAATGTATATTTAATAAAATGATAATTAATGTTTAACTTACAGCTATTATTATTTTTTTTTTGTAATTATTGTTGTAAGTAAAGGTTATGAGTAACGGTATGTACTTTCGCACAATGTACCAGCAAAATTTAAGAAGCAAATAGTGTATATTTAATAGAATGATAATTAATGTTTAACTTACAGCCCATTATTAAAATTTTTTGTAATTATTATTTCGTGCTGTTTATTTAATTTTTAGCATATTTCCCTTGAGGGAAATCAGCTATTGAGGTTGTACTCATGACGGAATTTTAGAAATTTTTCTTCAAATGTCCATCGATCCTACCTAGGAGATGACGAAAATGAGGTCCGTTCAAAACTGTATATATATATATATATATATATATATATATATATATATATATATATATCCATCTATATATTTGTCTGTTACCGCTCTGGCGGTCGCAATTTTTGTTTGATCGTTACCAAACTCGATATTTATTCGTTTTATGTAAAAAGAAAGATCAAGTTCGTTAACGGCTGAAATCTTCTGAAATTTTCTGTTTTCACCTTCAGAGATGAGATCGGCTAACTTCGGGTCTAGTCATGAGTTTCAGTCAAGAGCTAGTTCGGGCTGTTACCGCAACTGTTCGGATCTCTATTCTGAAATAACTCTATTGTAAAACTTTACGTGGGAAATCTGCTTAGTTAACGCAGCCCCTGCGTGACGGACTTTTTTATAATCCTAACGGAATCCGGAAGTAAGAGCTCCTTTTTCTGAAGGAAAACCGCTTAAACACTAAAATACACGTTTCTCGTTAAAGGTGAGTCGTACGAAAATAAGTGCGTAGAAGCGTAGAAAGTTTTAGTAAATCTATTTTTCAAAAAGAATGGTTATATAACATTTTTCGATCCAACTCATGTAACGGCGATATTTTGAATTTTCGATTTAACATCTCTCTCCTGAACCAATTCTGCCGGTTAACTAACTCGATCTTTCTTTTCTTGATAAAAAGTTTAAATATGAAGGTTGGGTTGAACATCTCGAAATTTGCGACCACTAGAGAGTTAACAGACAAGCAATTTATAAATTGATATATATATATATATATATATATATATATATATATACGTATATATTGATATCAACTTCAAACTGATCTTCTTCTTAGATACGCAAAATTTTGAAGAGATTTTGTGAAATTTTGTCGCAATCTCAATAGCTCCTTTTTCTAAGAAGAAAGCTAACAACATGTTCATTAGTCAAATAATTTCGACTTTAATTTTAACTCGTTTGATTTTTACAAGTTTATGTATTTTGAATTAATGAATAGATAACATTTTTTTAAATGGTATAAAATGTTATATACATTTATTTTAAGAGAAATCCACATAGAAAGGACGCATTAGCTTTAAAACTAATGTTTTCGTAGAACGAAGTATTGATTTTTCTGGTCTACTAGAATACTAGTATTCCTAGGGGTATCGGTACTGAGAATCCTTAGAGCATTCTAGTGATTATGTAATATTTAATAACTTAAATTTTAATTATACTTTCATAATTTTTGAATACAATAATAATTAAATAAGTTAACTAATTCAACCTTATTTTTAAATTTGAATGAAATTCCTAAATCCTAGAATCTTATTTAAGGGCATTCATCACTCAGTAAAGCCCCGATTTCGTAAATTGTTGACATTCATCAACTATATTGCACTACCTTTTTCCTGTGATTTTTTTTCTCATTCCGTGCTTCGTAACGGTGCTATTCAATGCAATTTCCGAAGAAGCAATACATACATACTCATGGATTATAAAAAGCAGCAAGATAAGCCCCAATTAGGAAGACTTAAAGCGATTTTGCACGGCGAAACAACCCCAGTGCTTCCTATATAAGAAGTAATATTAGGCCAACATCAGCTGATTTCTTCATCAATAGTGAACCACTAACAAGGCGCCTTCACGCTTGTAAGAAGCCTTTTTACCATATCTTTAAGATTTTCATTATAATAAAAAAAGGTAAAGCTTCCCATGTATTTAAATCATTCAACCTTTTTTTATTTTTGGATGCCATTTAACCTAAAACTCTGATTTGTTATTATAAATTTAATTCTCAGGGTTGTTTTAAAAACAAATTACTTCCAGTTGATGATACTGTGGCTCTTCGGGAAGAGTTCTCCATAGGTCACACCCTATTCGAGCCGAGGAGTGGCTAAGGAATTTAATTAATTATTTCATAATTAACTAAATTCGTGTTACCCTATCGACCCAACGTCCTCCTACCCTTATCAAGTCTCTCAAAGCTAACGCTTAAATGTACATGCCCACCTAGTGACTTAGTAATTGGATTATTATTGTATTAGTAAAGTGATAAATGTTTAATACATTTTTTTTTGTTATTTATAAACGTCCACTTTGTGATATTATGGCAAACAGAGCATCCATCTTTCACACATTTCTAAGTACGCCTGTAATATTGACCGTCAAGTGGTGCCATTCTCATTTTACTCCGAGTAGGTGTAGTCGCCTTGCGTTTGTTATTCATTCAAGTTTGAGTTTCCTGTTATTCTCAACACATCTGAGTGTTCAAAGCTGTGAAAACAATGATTACAGTCTAATTTATACATGCGAATAGTGCGGATATACATATCACACATGACTCAAAATGACTAGCCTAAGAATTATCAGAGTCATAATTAGAACAGTTTAAGGTTTAGTTGTGTATTCCTACTTTTGTTAAAAATAACTAAGGGTGGAGGGCGTTTTGAGTGAAAAAAAGTCCGTCACGCAGGGACTTTGTAAACAAAGCAGATTTCGCGCGTAAGGTTTAACAATAGATAAATTTACATAGCGGTAACACAACACCACCGTGAATATTAAGTTTATTACAAACGATAATAAGAAACCTCCTGACGTGAAGCGAAATGTAAACAAACAGTTCTATCAACTTCTCGACGGAAAGAAAAACAATTACTGAAGTATATCTGAATATGAAGTATAAATATGTTTTGATATATATATATATATACAGTTTTTAACGGACCTCATTTTCGTCATCTCCTAAGTAAGATCGATGGACATTTGAAGAAAAATCGCGACATAAGTACATCCTCAATAGCTGATTTCCCACTAGGGGCTCTCTACTTACGTTATAAAGGTTATTTTTTGTTTAGCTCAAAAATATTTAGATACTACTTTCTATAACACTTTTTGATCGGATATATTAGAACGGAGATATCGTATACGTCTTTCAAATTACTAATTATATATGAAGTGCAGTAAGTCATTTTGTTCATTTAATTCTATAGTAGTACATGAAAGTCAAGTAGTATCTACATCAAATTTGTTTCTCTTGCCACATCTACTGGTAGAATTCTAGGGGACAAGCCAATTTTGATGTTTAGACTTATAACTAACAATCTGGCTCCTTTCGTCTGAACTTTAAAGCAGTTTCCAGCTTGGACTTCATGGTTTCCAATGATTTGGTGAGAAGTTACCTTAAAAAAGATGTTCTAGTTATGCTATAGCGTACCTGTCCAACTGTGTCTCCCTCCACTATCGCCGTCTCCGAGAGGTCGCTGAGGTCCCTCTTGACTAGCGGGGAGCTGAACACTGCATGGACTAGAAGGAGCAGGATCAGGGCTACCCCTTTACACTGTAGTCGGATCGGCATCACCTGAAACAAACAAAGAGGACAACTGATGAACAGGAATGCATAAAATGGTATCTTTTGTAATAAGTAATATGTGCATGAGGTTTTTTTAAATCATTTTCCCGCCATTATTGCTATGTGGGTCTCATAGACTGACTTAAAAGGCAATCGTGCCAGGTTAAGGAATGAACGTCTAAGGTCAAGGAAATGCCAGACTGAGAGCTATCCTAGAAGAACATTTATGGAACCCGGTTGTGAATTTGGAGTATACCAATAACCATGTAGCAATTTCTTATTAATGTATTCATTTCCTTTAATTTTAACAAGACATAACAGTATACGTCAAATATTTTAGTTTTATATAAAGCATTTGCTAATATTATACCAAACAATTTTTTTAATATATGTTACGTTACAAAATAATAAACATTAATTATTATGGTTGTTTTGGATTGCAAAATTAAATATATAAAACTTAACGTTTTTATCATTACCCAATTTATTTGACGATCACTACTCACTATGACACACTTTAAAAATTATTCTTCACTACTAATCACAATATGTACAGTTGACTTCACGTTCTTATTACACAGGGCAATAGCTCACGATCACTCGAATCACTGATGTTCACTAGGAACACTGCACTGTACTGATGTTTAACTAAAAACTGCACTGAACTCACACTGATCTTGAATTGAGAAAACTGAAAACTGAACTGCTAAGCGAGCGAGGCGACTTATCCCTGGTGTCGGCTCTAGGAGGTTCGAGGTGCCAACTCGCCTGCTGATTGGTCGGAACCTGCTTCGTCGCCTAGAAGGTTCTAGATTTCCTTCATGGCTTCTTTATTACTATGTATTTAATTTTTTTAATATTCTTTTGTCATTTATTTATTGCTTTTAATTGTATTTAATATTCTTGTTATTTCGTTGTGTTCTGAATTTGTTTAATAATATTCTGTTTAAGTATTCTTATTTAATATTTTGCGTTTTTGTATTCTTCTATTATTAGTTACATATTTCTTTCTTAACTTTAAACGAGCAACATCGTCTAATTTGCAAAACTCTTAAAAAAATATTTAAATTAAAAATAAAATGATATATTTATTTTTTGATAACTGAACATGCTTGATTACTTTAAAATAAGAAGCAAATCCACCAATAAATATTTCATGAGCGAGTACCTCTTTCAAGGAATAAACCGCATCAATTGTTTTTTAAACGAACTTAAACTTCATTATCTTTAATTTAGAGTATTATTCTATTTGTAAAAAGTGATAAAAATATATTTGAATTCTTCTCGATCGATCATAACACGGTGCTAAACATGTTTAATAAGGGAGGGGGGAGGCTGGCTTCATTTATACACCTCTATGGAAAATGTAAATCTCAATGATGTCCTATATCGCTGACTTTTCTTAATTATTAATCAGTTTAATTCATTATTAATTCTAACGCGGATTATTAATCATTAATGTGACCGCCTTCGAAATTAAACAAGTACATAGAGACGGACATACGCGTTTACAGGTTCACAAACTACTTTCAACTAGACCGTAGAACTTCGTCAATAATTTCTAATACTTTGACGTGTCTTTTTTTTTTTTCTTTTTCGAATTTTGTAATGTTGAGATTTTATTCTAGTACAATATATTTTTGTCATAATACGATGAGAGGTATGAAGGAAATGAACTGCGCTCATGGCACAGGGGCTTTTCAATTTAAAGCGGGGGAAAGTTCCGACTTGAATTTCAAGTAGCCCAACTGAAATACTCCAAGGCATTGCTGACGAGTCAAGTTCGGTCTAATTAATTTCTAGAGCAGAAAGTGGAATGTCTTCTTCTTAGGTAACGCCATTTATTAAACATTCCAGCTGGTTCTCACCCTGGCTGACGCCTTGGAGATGAACTAAGGTCAAGTTGATTGAGCTCCACGCGATTAAAAGTCCGTCACGCAGGGGCAGCGTAAACTAAGCAGATTTCCCACCTCATGTAACCACATATTCTCTATTTCTATGGAAAAAATAACGTTGATTAGAAGGGGGGGGGGTTGGTGACAGAAAGCAGGAAAAAAGAAAGGATGAATAACTCGCTTAGTACTTGAGTTATGAAAAGGTACATAGAAAAATAATTGTAGAACCACCACTATTACTTGCCAATTACAAATATGACAACTAATGTTGTATATATATAAAATTGTAACCTCTGTCTGTACATTGATTTTTTTCACGAAATTTCACGATAACTTTTCGTTTCATATGTCATAGACACCATAACTGCATTTTGTTTCTTTCGTGTCTGTTTGTTTGCTTGTTTGTCTGTTACCTTTTCACGCATAAACGGCTGAACCGAATTCTATGAACGTTGGTGTGTATATTACTACTAACCCAACTTCGACTTTAGGCTATATTATTATACTCTGAGATGAACAGGAGTGGGGGTTATAAGGGAAGCTAGAAATTAAAAATAGCCATATTTCGTTTCCTATTGGATTTTCGGCAAATATGAACATAACAAAAGTTGTTTACTTTGTTATTTAAAGTAACTTTTTTTTATATATACTTTTTTCGTATACCGAATTATAAGCGAGATATAACTTTTTAAATATTCATTTTTGTCTTTTAACAATGTATAAACGAGATATACACTATAAGCAAAAGCGGGAGTCAACTATTTCATTAGGCGCTAACGATTACAGCCGAACTTAAAAAACTCGGTATGACAATTAGCATTAATTCTTCCATGATTATAAGCTATATTAAAATTTTTAGGTTAGAACGGGAGGGGGGGTTATAAGGGTAGCCTGAAATAAAAATTCGCGATGTCTATTTGTTTTTCGACAAACATGCACATAACAAAAGTTGTTTACATTGTTATTTAGATTAACTTTCGTTTTATACATTTCTCCAGGAACAATGTGTGGAGGAAGTATTTTGTGTAGAAATATTGATATGCTCAACAATTAATAATAAAAATATTTTTTCCTTAATAACTGAAATCAATGCATAATGCACAGGCGACGGGAAATATGACAACTTGGAGGATAACGAAGACTTACATAAAAAATTAATGTTATTATTAAGAAATGCCAACAACGAGTATTAACCCTAAACACTGGGACGGGTAAATGTCAAAATATTGTGCAAAGTAAAGCCTTGCCAAAACATTCCATCACCATTCAGCCTCAAATCAATTCCCGAGCGAAGCCGGGTATCTGAGCTAGTGTTGAATAAAACGGTTAAATATGAACTATGGTATATATCAAATGAACATTTCAAGACAAGAACATAAAACCATAACTGATGTCATCCCACAACGAATTTGCATTTATGTCGCACAATGAAAGGTCTCATGGAAATAATGTTTGGTATTTAAGCTTAGAATTAAGTGGTTCATAATATAGAAGCTTATTGTTATTAGGACATGAATAAGAGTGGGGGTATATATATATACGTATATATATATATATATATATATATATATATATATATATATATATATATATATACACTAGCGGACCCGACAGACGTTGTCAAGCGATTAGGATATTAAATTTATAATATTATGTTTAAAAGAAAAGCTACTTTTAATAACACGAAAAATAACTTTTGTTATGAGCACGTTCGCCTAAAAACAAATAGAAAATGAAATATCGCGAATTGTATATTCAGGCTTCCCTTATAACCCTTATATATATATATATATATATATATATATATATATATATATATATATATATATATATATATATATATATATAATATAAAATTTCCATGTCACAATGTTAGTTAGCGTACTCCTCCGAAACGGCTTTACCGATTTTTACCAAATTTTATATGCCTATTCAGTAGGTCTGAGAATCGGCTACTATCTATTTTTCATACCCCTAATTGATAAGGATTGTTCACCCTTAACATTTTTTTTTTAATTTTTGGACGAAATTTTTTGTTTTCATTTTTTTTTATAATGAGGCATTAAAAAATTCATACAACCCTAAATTTTTACATTTTTATCCCCAACTCCTATTTTTTTATAGCCATTTTAGTAATTTAATCATTATCATCACGCTCGATAGCTGATCAATTATACCAGATGTGCCAATTCAATTCAAACGAATTCAGTTTCCAATTAGATTGGCATTTGCAATGACAATCAACAAATCCAAAGGCCAAATGATGTCTATTTGTGGCTTAGATTTGAGTGCACCATGTTTTTCACACGGGCAACTGCAGGTAGCGTGCTCTCGAGTGGGTAAACCATCCAGTTTGTTTGTGCTTGCTAAAGATGGGCTAACAAAAAATATTGTTTACGCTATAGCATTAAAAGATTGATGTCGTTTGTTAGTGTTACTGTCGTAATTAATATGTGATATGTAATTTTAAGAAATACAGTATAACTTAAAAATAATATTGTTTGGCGTTTGTTATTTTTATATTCCCTTATCGTTCATCGCGCTCCATGCCTATTACACGCATATACCACATACTTATACACTTATAATAAGTAAGTTACTTTTTGTCTACACTAGAATTTATCTAGAAACTAGAAATAATTTATAAGGCAAATCAACGTTTGCCGGGTTACGTAGTATATATATATATATATATATATATATATATATATATATATATATATATATATAATTTTGAAAGGACGTTATTTTCGTCATCTCCTATGTACGATCGATGGACAACTGAAGATATTTTTTGAAAATGCGTAATGAGCACAACCTCAAAAGCAGATTTCCCTTAAGGGACGTCTGCTGGAACAAGACATTTAATGCTTAATGAAGTCATGAACAGTATTAAAACTTTAATTGACAGAAATTACTTTCAGCTTTTAATCGAGTGTCATGTCTGAGGGAAATATATTGATAATGAGTGTGTTCTTCACCTGTGTAATTAGTATGTAACACAAAATGGTTAATTTAATTCATTCACTGACTAACTTTAACAAATTATTTTGGATATTATAGCATAGTATTTTGATCTGTTCTGTTTTTCGTTTGTTTAAAATGTCCATGAATGAAATTAATTGAAGAAATATTGTCGGTTATAAAAATTAATATCGGCGGCAAGCTTATTTGGTGCTTTTCCTATGATGATTTTTTTTTTCATAGGCCATTTTAAATTAGAACGGAAATTTTGTAGGAAGAAATGTTTTCAGTAGTTTAGCAGGCTACTGTATAGAACTTTTATCAGGTCTCCCGGTGCCCTTTCAGCATCGTGAGGGAATATCGTCAGCATTCAATTAAAACCACGCATCTCTGATTCCCTTCTTTTTTCTCTTTTTTCCATAAGATAGAAATACAGTTTTATTTGTATCGATAGACGTTAATAGATAGTTATCGATTTTAAATAAATAAACTAATATGACTAATATTTAAAATATATTAACTAATGAAGTTTGGAAAGTAATGCTTCTTCACCTTCTGTAAAATGTTTGAAATTAGAGATACGAGGGTTTCATTTTAATTATATTTTAGAATGAATCTTTTATTTCTTAGTGAAACGCTAAAATTCCTACACACCGTATAACTATAGTATATAGATAATGTGGGCTGTGTGCAAGCTGATATAATCTGGAATAACTAAATATTGAAATCCAAAATCGGAATGTAGTATAAAACAGATAAATATCATTAACTGAGCATTGGCAGCTGTAAAAGCGTTTATCCGCTCTAGAGAAAACGGTTTTAGTGTGAAGTGGGATGTTGATATTTTATTCAAGAGAGTAAAGCACACTGTGGAAGAAGAGATCTTTAATTTCCCATGAGGGGAGAACCTCAGCAGAACTGTTCCCGCTTTCCCCGGGGCCTTCCTGCATCCATTCAGCGCTGCGCCAAAGTTCTCAGATAATTAATTGCAGGAAATATCGTGTAGTCAATACCACCCCTGAGGAAAAGTTACTCAGGGAAGGAAACGTTTCTTCGTCGGGCTATTCAACCGTGCTCAAAATATTTCCTATCTTAATTTATAAAATAAAAGTCTGTGTATGCATGACATTTAAATTATTGATTATTTCCAATTTCTCTCTCTCTCTCTCTCTCTCTCTCTCTCTCTCTCTCTCTCTCTCTCTCTCTCTCTCTCTCTCCCCTCTCTCCCTCCCTCCCGATTTTATTTAACGAGCTTGTCACTAAATAAATTCCTATTGCCCAGGAGGGAAAGAAAAATGATCTACGTGAAAACATATAAATTGTTTGCTTGATATTGGAGTTAAGAGAAGTCTGTATAGAACAACAATTTAAGCTTATTACTTTTTAAATAGCTTGGGTAATAAAACACTTTTTTGATAATTAATTTAATTACAGTGATAAAAGCTGATTTCATACTTCGCTCCTCTGAATCTCCAATCTTTCTGGTCCGATTTCAACTAGCAAACTTTACCTATCGTTTTACATGTAGGGGTTCTTGATCAAATAAAACTTAGGCCTCTGGAGATTATTCATAGACGAGATCTCATTGCACTTTTACCTTTTTATGTCATATGGTAAAGGTTCAATAATAATATGTGGAATATAGGCTTGGTATAAGGCTCTTTGCAATAAATTGTTAACGTGAAATGAGAAGAAATGGGTAAGGTAAGATTGGAAACAGAAAAATTATATCCTTTAATATTCAAAATGGAGAAAAATGTGTTGAATAACAATTGTGAAACATTGCATTTGTTGCATGTTGATGATTACTCAAATGACACTTTTTGATCGGACACAAAATAAGAGGTACTTCGATTTTTTTAATTTAGCAAGGACTCAGGATTTTAATTAATGAGTTTTTCGTTAAATAAATTCCTTTTGCTCAGGCAGGAATCGAGCCCTGAACTGTGGGTCTACCATGTGAGATAAGCTACCAACGCCTTTTAACCGAGGTGGCTTAACAGTGCTCCTAAGTTGAATTTTTTTTTTTTTTTTTTTTTTTTTTTTTTTTTTAAAATTGGAATAAATAATGAAAATAAACCAGAATTAGAAGAAGAAAAAGCTTTGTTTATTGATTTATGATAAGAACAAGAGGTAGAAAATGTTGTTATTGAAAAGTTCAACGTTACTTTAATTCCAACAGTTTTTTATTCCTTTGGCTTTATTCGTTCAGATTAATTCGTAATCTTGTAAAAAAGAGAAGATAGCAAGACGATTTTCAGAGTGGCAGACAGACTGTTTCTGATGCGCCATTTCAGCGCGTCAACACAGGAATGCAGCTAAATTTAATCATAAACTTTAGTTAAGTAGTTAATACAATTTTCGTAATGTATTTTACTTATTTCTTCAATACATTATTTATTTCAACTGACTATTGCTTTTGCTCAATGGGTGTTCTCCTATAAAAAACAAAAACATGAGAGTACCATACTGGTTGACTATTTATGATTACAATTTCCACAACATTGCTTAAAAAATTCACAAGAATGCTTACATTTTAGCACAAATAGTTTCAAATGTAGTGTCCTAAACATTATTAACTTACCGATGTGTGTTTCAAACTTTGATGGTAAAAATTTTGAATTAAGGAGTAATGTACGTACATCACGCATAGCTCGGCATAAGTATGACATAACTGAGGGTCATCCAACCGAAACGGAAATTATATATATTTATATTTAATAACATATATTTCGCGTATGACACTGTGCGGAGCGCATTTTATTCTAGAACCTTCATCCGTTTGCCCAATTCTTACTACAATTAGAAAAATCGAAATTATTGGCTCAACAAACCATGAAGCACCGTCCTGTCTCACGACTTTGATGGGAGGTCACGTGACCTGCTTCACATATTTTTCCTGAAATATACTATAAGAAACCAAGAAAAGGCACTTCATAGATTTCATTCCTAATTAAAATAAAAAAAAAAAACCTAATGCTTCACAGACGTTTCTAGTTTTTTTACTCCGTTTTAGAAAATATTATATGAAATATATTCAGAAGAAAGATTAATTTAAGGAGTACGCGAAACTATAAAATGCTCAAATTATAGTTCGCATATTTTAGGGTGGGGGTTCACTGAAAGCTTAAAGCTCAAAAATATTCCGTTACTATTTGAGTTTTAGCAAAATGTACGGAATAATAATTGTAAAGCTTTAATTTTTTAACAAAATCGGCTATGTAACCATTTATGATCCTATAATAACAACATGGATATTTCGCTATGCACCGTCTAAACCTGTCACTCTTCTTAGACCGACATAAATTATTAACGATCTTGATCTTCTGTTTTATATGGAAGTATTGAATATTAGAGTGGTAGCCTTCAAAGTTACGTCCGCTAAGACATAAACAGACCAACAAATATATACTTGAACGAACGTCACCTACTTGATAGCATTGATGGCAAAAAAAATTGACTCTTTTTTTTTTCTTCTTTTTTTTTTCGAAAATCGCGTCATTTAAACAACGTGAATAATTCCGTTTGGCCGAAGAAAATCTGTCAAATAACTAAAATAATCTCTTCAATTTTCAGCTCTATAAATATTCCTGTTAACTTAGTATTATCAATCTTTATTAATTTCTTTTTCGTTTGTAGAAAGAAATGTTATTTATTAACGTCCACGTTCAGTTATTATGGCTAATTGGGAGGGGTTATCTACGGGTTACCACCCTTTCTAGCCAGAGTGAGACTAAGGATTTTATTTAATGTGTTCGTCACTAAATAAATTCTTATTGTCCACACCTAGAAGTATCCACTCTAGGTTTACCATGTGAGATTAAGACCAACACCTTAACTCACATGGCTAGCCTTAGCCCCGTTTCTAGAAAAAAGTAAATATTAATTCCATGCGAAGCAACAGTTGTTTCCCTTGTTTCTCAGGCGAAAAATAAATTGAAAAATCCGTTGTTTAAAGGATGAATGGAGTATAAACAAACATCAGACTAGACTTTCATCTGTGAATGGAAGGTTATATCAACCCTGGCCTTGGATGTTGAGGTTACTCTATAAGAAAGCCGGCTGAACCAAACCACAAGAATTTCAAAATGATTCTCTTGGCCCCATTGAGCTGGCAAGCAACTGTATGCAGAATCAATACAAGAAGAACTGTTATTTGTAAAATAGTTATTTTTAGGCATTAAGTATTTTCAGTTTTAAATTATAGGTAAACTACTATTAGAATTTCCTTTTGGGTAATTAAGTAACAAATGTTCAAGGCTCCAGATGGAAGTCTTAACGAGTTGACTTTCAGAAAATCGTCCATTTTAAAATAATTAACTGGAAGATCACTGTGTCTTTGAGATAGTGAGTTTTAGTTAAGTTGGTTATGAATGATTTTCTCATGTGTTTAGAGTCCTTAATAGGGGATCTTACGAAACTGTAGTTCGAAATTTAATTTATTGACGTTGACTAAGACACAAAGTGAAGGAAATATAAAGCTTTAGGAATAATTTCAGTGATACACCGTACAACATGTTTTATTATTATTAATACGCCATATAACCGATGTGTTCTTTGAATGCACTATTCTGATTCCGTCCTAACTAATAGATTGGATGAGTGGAATCCGACATTTAAGTGCCTAATATAAATAGTTCTTGTACTATCTTAATTAATTTATAATTTCATTTATATTGTCTTATTTGTTTTTTATTTAATTTCTGGGGGCTCAGGTTAAAGCATTGAACTTAATCTCACATGGTAAACCTAGAGTGGCGAGTTCGATTCCCGCCTTGGAAAAGGAATTTATTTCGTGACGGAATTAATTAAATAAAATCCTCAGTCCCACTCTCGTTGGAAAAGGGTGGTAATCTGTAGATAACCCGTCCCAATTAGTTTTAGTTGCAAAAAAGTGGAAGTTAATAAATAATTTAATTTATTGTTAGTAATATTTATAAAAAATCATATGTTCTTTCAGAAGTATTGCAACGAAGAATAAAGCTCACTAGTGTTAGTATTATTCTTTTTCATTGAATATACAGAATAATAATAATAAATGTATTGTAACATAGGAATATATAGATTTTATTTTTAAATACTCTTTTTGTAACCATTGACGTTTTAAATATTTTTATATTATGGAATAATGCATGGAATCTTCGATATTTAGTAGGCAGATCGATCACCTAAGCTACAGATTCTAATATTTCTTTTTAAATCTCCCAAATAGTTGTTGCCAGGGTGCTGTACTAACTAGTCTGACAGGAAGGCCACCCGGGCAACAATTCAGTGTACGATTTTTTGCTCATTACAATAATGCTGGTGCCCGTTTCGGTTGAAATGGAGTACTGATTTCCATCTGAACAAACAAGGGGAGAAAGAGGGCCAGAAAGGTATTCCCATTGCCTTCTGCACGATGTTAATCAATAAAGCTATCAGAAATTGTAAAAGTGCCTTTACTCGATGCCTAAATCGTCAGATAGCCATGTAGCTGAAGTTTGTTGTCTGTAGAATTTTCTTCTTTTTTTGGCGAAAGTTTAAATTTATTTTTAATATCTCAATACTCAGCCACTAGAGAGCGAACTTCATTATAGACAGTGCAAACGCATATATACAGATATATATATATATATATATATATATATATATATATATATATGAATATCCATTATTTCTGTGAGACGTTTCATAAGTGTAAATTAAGTTTATTAAAGAAATGAATAGCAAACTATCTTTCGTGATCTGGATTCTACACGCAATTTTAGAGGTAATATTATCACCCATTTGTATTCCTCTTAGTTATCAATGTCATTATTAAATACTAATGAGGACTTTCATATTCTGTCCCTTGTCATTTTGTCCAGCTAGTCAAAGCAGAAAATAATAAAGAAGCATATAAAAATTATTTGGATAAGCACCAAATATTTTCATCCGATGTCGGAGCTTATCACTTCCTGAGTGGACAATTAGCTCTGATAGTGACCAGCTGATTATACAGCTGTGCCTAAACCCGTTGGGTCAGGTAGAACCGGGAAGAGCTCAGCTGGTGAAAGTGACACAACAGCTACACCACACTCTAATTCAGGGTTATCCTGTCTCCTCACTGTGAAGAGGTTCATACTCTTTAAAAAATATATTTTATTTTATTTATTTATTTATCCCTTCTTAAGGGAAGTATGCTATTGAGGTTGTACTCACGGCGCCAAATTCAGTTGTTCATTTGTAAGTGATGAAAATGAGGTAGATATATATATATATATATATATATATATATATATATATATATATATATATATATATAGATTACTAACAGTTGACATATTCAATAGCGTATAGAATCGTTTTAAAATGAAACCTAAATAGTGGCATATTTTACTCAATACCAAACATAATAATTATTAGGACAACATTTACTTTATATCTGGTTTATATGTTTATCAAATGTATTTGATTTATTTTATTATTATTTCTGTTGTATTTATTTCATTATTATTTTGTAGTTGTTGTTCTGTATACCTAAAACGTTTACTATCAATTAATTTAATGTACACAACTTATTGAGGCATGCTAGTTTAAGTACAATACGTTATCTACAAATGTATGACACGTGTAGAAAATAATCTCCTTTGCACATGGGTAAAATGTAAAGGAAAACATTATATCTTTATATATGTAATTCTACTGTACGAGTGTATTTCACTGAACTCCTCCTAAACGGCTTGACCGATTTGAATGATTTTTTTCTACGCGTTTGGGTGACGCCCTGGGTGGTTTAGCGTCACAAATCAGACTGGCAGATGAAGCAGGAGTGGGGGTCGTAAGGGAGGCCTAAAATTAAAAATAGCGATATGTCGTTTCCTATTGGTTTTTCGGCAAATATGCACAGATTAAAAGTTGTTTATGTTGTTATTTAGAGTAACAAAGTATAAACGAGATATACACTAAAAAAATTAAAGTGGGAGCCAACAATTTTCGCTATAGTTCATTTTCTATTTGTTTTTAGACAAACATACACATAACAAATGTTGTTTTTTTGTGTTATTAAAAGTAGCTTTTGTTTTAAACATAATATTATTAAATTTAATATCCTAAGCTGCCGGGTCCGCTAGTATATATATATATATATATATATATATATATATATGTGTGTGTGTGTGTGTGTGTGTGTGTGTGTGTATGTATAATGTTTTCCTTTACATTTTACGCATATTTTGAAAATTCAAAATATCTCACTATGTGTCGGATTGAAAAATTATGCATAACCAATATATTTTGTTGAACATCTTGAATATTAGCCGATATTTTAGTATTTTTCAATTGTCAGCCTTCAGTAAATCCATACTTCTAGCCATCGCGCAATAACTATTAGGGAATATACCATGAAACACCTTATTCCAAGATTAGATACCTAATATTGTTTTCAATAATGTACTAGAAGAGATATACACATGCAAATATGTGGTGTGATGACGCTATGAACTAATATATTAAAGGGACTATTGAACATCAAGAAGGAAAATGAAAATAGAATTTCTACCACCTAGGCACAAATAACTCTCCAGAGTGCCTATTTACTATTAAATAAATAAATAATATTTTGATGACCTCCCACTTTTACTCATCGGATTTCTTTGTGGAATCTGAGAAACTATGGCGAGTTGAGATGAGAAGTGTGTCATGCCAGCACTTGGGAAATGCGCTTAGTTTACCCAGCCCCCGCGTGACGGACTTAATTTAATCCAATGTTATTTCTGTGAGGGTGAGAAGAGATATAGGTTTTCATATGCTACGATATTTTCCGTTTTGCCACTCTCTGAACCATATTGACGAATTCCGGTGCGACCTCTGTATGTATCTCATGTAACTTAAAAAAAGTCCGTCACGCAGGGACTGCGTAAGCAAAGCAGATTTCCCACGTGAGCCGCGTAATTGCATTTATCTCAAAAAGTAAAAGTTCAATAAGAACAGTATTTGGCATTTATGCTCAAATAATGTGCTTCATAATATAGCAGCTTATTGTTAATATGAAATGAGTAGGAGGAGGGGTTTACTAAGGCCAAAAACTATGAATTGCATGTATCTTGGTTAATAATCAATATAACAAAAAATGTACATAACATTATTTATAGAACATTAAATTTGTTATATGATTGGTTCTATACGATTTGTCGATCCGACGCATAATAGCGGAGATAATAAGAATTTCCAAAATTATTCCCCTCTAAAGACCCCCCCCCCCTCACTGGTCCGATTTCAGCCATTAACGAACTTGATCTTTCTTTTTACATGAAACGCATATAAATCGAGTTTTGTTACGATAAGACTAAAATTGCGCCCGCTAGAGTGGTAACAGACAAATATATATATATATATATATATATATATATATATATATATATATATACACACACAATTTTGAACGGACCTTATTTTCTTTATCTACTAGGTAGGATCGATGGACATTTGAAGAAATATTTCGAAAATCGCGTCATGAGTACAACCTCAATAGCTGATTTACCTTAAGGGAAATCTGTTGAAACGAATAACTTGTTTAGAACGAATAGATGTGTAGAACTGTCGTAACGTCTCATTATGGAGAGGAGTTAGGGGAATGGAAAAAAAAAAATCCTTAATTTTTTCCGTTCTTAAAAAAATCTATTTGACATGTATAGAACGTTTTATAGTTATCATTAAAAGGTCTATAAATTATGGTACATGACTTTTTCTGATCCAATACATGGAAACGAGATACCGTATATGACTTTCTTATGAAATAATGTCGAATATAGTGAAGTAAAATATTTTGTGTATTTATTAGCGTTCACTTATGCTACTACGGCTAATTGGGACGGGTTATATACAGGTTAGCACCCTTTTTAAGCTAGGTTGGGACTAAGGATTTTATTTAATGAGTTCGCCAATCCTTAAATGGAATAAATAAATTTCTATTGCCGAGGGGAGAATCGAAATCTTGGTTTACCATGTGTGATTAAGACCAACGCCTTCACTAACATGTATAACCTGTAACTGAATAGGCATAGAAGAAAGCCATGTGATGCCCGGATCAGATTATTTATGGAACGTAAAACGTAAGAAACATGTTGTAAAATATTATTTTAACGGCTGTTTGTGGTAGTATAGTTATTTTAATTACACATTAGACTTATAGTACATGTAATTGTATGAATACAATTACAGTGTAATAAAGCCTCTATAATGAATTATGAAGCCTTTATTACACTGTGGAAGGATGTATTTATAGTATGATGATGATGACGATGTTGCTGCATGAGGAAAGGGCATATCTGTTGATGTAGGAACTAGTTTGAGCAGGTCAGCTCATTATTTGGTCGAGGCTAAGCCAAATGCCTTCCTTATGCAACAGGTATTAGGAGATGCCCACTTTCACCTGATCATATGATGGCTATGTACCGCTATCCGGCCTTTATTCAACATATAAGCATAGTAGAAATTAATAACACTTACTCATCTAAATGCTCATGAAGAAAGGTATTGCACGCTCTGAGATAGTTTACAGTCGTCACCGAATGTTCTACAAGCTACGCAGACATTATTAATGCCTCCTTGCACAGCCCGTCACGCAGGGTCTGCGTAAACTAAGCAGATTTCCCACGTGAAGTTCTGCAATAGATAAACCTCACATACTGGCAACACTTAACACCGCCGTGAATATTAAGTGAATAACCACCTACGGTAATGAGAAATCTTTCAGCCAATTTTAATAACCAAGTGTCTACATTGTAAACAAGCAGGCGTGCCAACCGCACAGACCTTCGAGTTTCTTGTTGAATTTGACATCCTTAGTTGATTACTGTTGGGGAAAGGCATGCACGAGTGTCTGACATCCTTCGGAATGGCAGTCAACTGCAAAAGAGGTTTTGCTAAAGAAATAGGCTGAAAAACGTTTGAGAATTTGAAAATACTTAAAATCTGAGTGAACAGAGTGCCAAAGGAACCGCAAAATAAACATTTTTCTGTAATCGTTGAATAATGGTAACATTACTAAACTGAAATGAGTGAAGAAAGTGAAACATTTTGCAATAGAGTGAAGAAAGTAATCACTTTCTTCACAAGTGAAGAAAGTGAATTGCCTTCTTAATTAGTAATAAGTATAAATTAAAAAATAATTTGAAGTTGGAAATTAAATGCTTTTAAATGTTTCTTAACATTGTAAGAATTTATTTTAACAAAATAAATTGAAATGTGAATGAATTATTGGTGGAAATAATCAATATATTTTAAAATTTAAATATAATAATAATTACCTTCCTTGTTTATAACCTGCACTTGTTTATAACTGCACTACTTCACAATCATCACTAGTTGTTTTATAACTATGCTTATAACCTTTCACAACCATGCTTATAACCTACCAACAACATACCATAATCTTCACAACATCCTAATTTTGTTCATATTCTGGTTAGATCTGATCATGTATTACACGATTACAGAAAAAAATTAATATTACACTCGTGACGAAAGTAGAATTTACAACTCTCGTGAAATTACCACACTCGCTTCGCTCGTGTGGGTAAACGTTTCACTCGAGTTGTAAAATGATCTACTTTCGTCACTTGTATAATAAATAACTATTTCGAGCCAAGAAATAAAACCTTAATCTGATGACATCATCACACGACGTATTTGCATGTATCTCATCTGAGAAAGATCTGTTGAACACAATATGTGGTATTTAATATTGGAATAAGACGTTTCATGATACATTCGCTTCTTCTTCAAGTGCGATGACTAAAAGTGGGAGTTTACTGAAGACTAAAAATTAAAAAAATTAATATTCAATATAGAGTAAAAGTGTATAGAACATGTGATTGTATAGAGAATTAAATTTACAACAAGGCACATACATACAATTGGTCCGAATCATAGGAGATGGTTCGGATTTTCGATTTCCTTTTCGTCTATGCCCACCCCTCCATCCCCCGATTTGGTTCGGGTCCTATTTAGTCGTTAGCGAGCTTGATGTTTAGTTTTACATGAAACACATTTATATCGAGTTTGGTTGAGACTGCTAGAGCATTAACAGGCGCTATATTTATATATTTTTGATCGGACTTCATTTTCGTCATCTCCAGGATAGGATCGATGGAGGTTAGAAGAGTTCGGTGACTACTTTATCTTGGAGAAGGAGAACACATCTTCCAAATTCCATAAAAGTCTAAGGAATACGCCCTCGAATATTATACTTTCTGAATGACCTTAATCCGAAATGAATGATGTATTAATTAAAATGCACTTTACTTAATTTTTGCAAGATACCCTTGAAAGACGTTCTACTCCTTAAAATCGGAGTGGGGTATATAGCTCGCCTTGACCCTACTCCAGTTCTGCTTTATTGCCCCATCAGCTGATTGCTGTAGAAACCCAGCTGCAGCCACTGCCTACGTGATTTGTTAACTCCGTGGCGTTTTAAGCTTAAGTATTTCGAATTATATGGAGCTTGATTTTTGACGGCTTATTTTGACACTAAATATGGGTATTCTATAATTTGACGACTCAATATCAGAACATTACGAAACTACTTGATACAGAATGCTCTCTCTTCTGTAATTGAAACTTTCATCAGCTGTGAATACTTGAAGCGTTACCTTCCTAAATCTGGGAACATAATGTAATAGTTGATAACTACATGCTGATTATATTAATCCACGAATCTGAGTTTTAGTGGTTGTCAATTAATGTGAAATTTTAACTAAAACAGGTCACAACTGGTGTTGAGTATGTGTAAGAAAACTCCATAGACCAAAATCCCTTCTTTTTTAATTTTATTTCCATCAAAATGACTATTTTTTTCTTGAAATATTAATTTTTGTAATGAGATTTTCAATTTTTCAATATGACAGGAATTGGCAACAGTGGAAGAGGCTTGATCTAGGAGTAGAATCATTTCATCATACGGCAGTGAGCCACTGTGCTGTATGCATGATAGCCTCATGTTTACAACTTTTGTGTCAAAATTCATAGTATGGTTAACGAAATAAAATGCTGTTGTTGTTGACTGAAAATAGAACGTTCAATAATCATTAAGTCCCTTTAATTATTGTGTTTTGTTGTTAAAACGATTACATAAGTCCTTCCCAATATGTAAATTGATATCACCCTTGGTTGGATCTTTGCGTTTATTTCAATAGAACATTCTTTAAATTCCGACGTTTTATTCGACAGACCATGAAAGGCAGTATCTAGTAGCTACACTTGGTAATTCTTCCTTTGAGTTAGATGATCTCAAAGCAAGGGGTTTTCAGTAGCCTTCTGCGTAAAACTATCTGTACAAAGGCACAAAAAAGAGTGAAATTAGAGGGCACAAAATTGTAAGTTTGTTTGTTGTACAACATTGAAATAACTAAAAATTAGGCCATATAAAACTTTCCAATCCAATGATCAGAAACATATATAATTACGGTTTCTTCTACCTCTAAAGAATCCATTATTTTTTACTCTACTGATTAAAAGTTATTATTTTGGTATTTATTAACGTCCATTTTGTGATACTATTGGAAGGGGTAATCTACAGGTTACACCCTTTTCTAGCCAGGGTTAGACTAAGGATTTGATTTAAGGGGTTCGTCTCTAAATAAAGTCCTTTTGACCAGCTAAGAATTAAACTCGTGACTCTAGATTTACCAAATGTGATATAGATATAGCTTTAACTCACCTGCCTAACCCGATTCCCCTTCCAAAAGTTTACCGAATATATACCGAATTTTAATCGATATAAGTTGTTAGAAACAAGTGTCTTCGAAATATTGAAGCATATATGTTAGATCGAACGGAAGTATACTATTATCACAAACAGTATAATACAGTGGTCTCTGTGTGGCAACTATTAATGAATGGGCAGATTCTAAATGATAGGCCAGTATGGAGTTAACACTTTCCATTAATATATGACCATTTTAGCAGATTTCTCTTAAGGGAAATCAGGTGTGTGTGTGTGTGTGTGTGTATGTAACTCGCTATTTAATCGTAGTATGTAAAACTAAAGACCAAGTTTGTTAATGACAAAAATCCGACAAGTGGAAGTGGGGTTAGAGGGGGAATTTCAAAAATTCATAATGTCTCCGTTATTAAAATTTGTAATATTTCATATATTTCTGTTATTATTGGTGGTATAGTAAAATGTTACATAACCAATCTTGTTAAACTATTGATGGTCTACAATTGTTATTCAATGTCTTTTTTTGTAACTCAAATAATAAGCGAGTTATTCATACTTTCTTATTTTTTGTCTTCAATATCCCCCTCCCCTCCCCCTCCGCACCCTTATCAACAGGTTTTTAGATAGAAATAGAGAATTTGTGGTCAGATGAGATCAGTAGTGTGTTATAGTAGCACGTGGGAAATCTGCTAAGTTTTCGCAACCCCTGAGTTTTTTTTTTAATTTAGATTTCCTGCTAAAAAGCCCGCACAGGGAAGGGTGGGGCCGGGTTGAAGAGAGGGTGGACAGATTGAGCAACCCCTATAATACCGGGCGCCCTCGTACTCATATTTAGCAACCGCAGGATCGCTTTCTAGACGAACTTTCAAATGCTCTCCGTTCGAACCTCTCCTCCACTATCACTTATCAGCTATTATCAGTAAGTCTACTGATAAGGAAATGCGTTTTGGAGGAAGCGACGCCTTGAATGAAGGAGCAATTAACAGAAATCAGTCAGCATTGTTCTTGAAATTATTTCAAGTTGGAAATAAAACCTTGAAACGATATCCCTCCTGAAAATGTCTTCACTACCTGTTGGTCAAGAATGATCATGCAAATGCCATCGATACTCGAATAACAGCCAGGTTGGCTTACATATATTGACAGACTACCCACTTATTACGGAACCTAAAATGTTATAGATTGCTCTCAATGGAATGAATGCCTTGGTTTTGTTTGAATAATAAAATTTCGAAAGCACATTTCAATATAAGTATGAAAAAGAAACGGACGGCGATTAGCATTCCCGTAAGGAAAATCTGGAGTATTGAGGTCGAACTCATGACGTTATTTTCGAAATTTTTCTTTAAATGCCCATCGATCCTAACAAGCAGATGACAAAAATGAGGACCGTTCAAAGCTATATATATATATATATATATATATATATATATATATATATATATGTGTGTGTGTGTCTATTACCGTTCTAGCGGTCGCGATCATCGTTTAATCGATACCAAATTTGACATTTAGTCGTTTTATGTAAAAAGAAAGATCAAGTTCGTTAACGGCTGAAATCGGACCAGGGGGACGGGGGGGGGTTTAGAGGGGAGGAATTTCGAAAATTCGAAATATCTCTGTTACTATAAGTCGAAACAATCTTATTGCAAATTAAATTCACTATAAATATTGGCCAATTCATATTTTGTGCACAATGAATATTGACAAAGATATTTGGATTTTTTAGTTTTACTCTTTCAGTAAACACCCCTACTCCTACTAATGTCATATTAATAATAAGCTGTTATATCATGAACCACTTCATTACAAGGCTAAATACCAAATATTGTTATCATTGAATTTTTATTTAGTGAGATATGCGCAAATACGTTCTAATGACCCACCCCCTTTTTTTGGAACTTGGATTACTAAAATTTAAGTGATTGAGATAAAACTGATTCTGATTCACTACAAATTACAGCACTAGCATTAGTAAATTGTTTTCAATAAAATTAATTTGTTATATTCAGATATATTTCGTTAATTATTTTCTTTCCGGTCTATCTATCTATTCAGCGCTACGAGGTCGGCTGGCCTGTTTGTTTACATTTCCGCTGTAGAGATTATTAACTTGTATTGTAAATTGACTGAATGATTTCTCATTACCGTTTGTATTTATTCACCTGTATGTATATTTATCTATATTAAACCTTCGCGTGGGAAATCTGCTAGGTTTACGCACCATTCAATAGATTCATTTTGAAGTAAAGCTAAACTTAAACGAAACCCTACCAGTTATAAAGAAATAATGGTTGTTACTATGCATCATTTGATTCAAACTACTGTTCTTAGAGAGATCAACTTCGATCGCTATACAATAACAGGAAAGAATAAAAAAAAATACACACACAAATGACCTCGGATGAAGTGGGTTAATCAGCTGAAGGGTATTTATTTTCATTCGCTTAATCAAAAGGAAAATATTTTCTACCCCTATTGACGTCAACCGTGCATTTAACGCCGCACGTCATCCTGGTAAACAGCAAGTGGGCGTGTAGGAAAGGCTTTGTAAAAATACTCAATACGAGATCTTAATGTTAACGTTTCATCCAGTCGACTATATATATAAATTTACATGAGCATATATATTTGACCATTCTGAATCAAAACCAAAACCTATTCGCTTTCAGTATATTTTATTTATTTATATCTCCTTCCCAACGGTTTTTACGCTATTGGTTCCTACAAAGGGGTTATTCATTCTGCTACAATTATAATTTAGTTATTGAGTTTGATTTATTGCACATAACTACTTATTTCCATAGCCATAATATTTCACGCAGCTCCAGAGTACAGAATACTGCTTAATTAGTATTGTCTCATTTTTGTTTTACTTCCTTGTACGAAGTAAAGGAAACATGGTTGTCCTAAAAATGTTTGATTTTCAGATTTCAACGAAATTATACGTTATGACCTAACATGGGTGATTCAACAGACGTCTGTACTGTCTTCTTGGCTATTAGAAATACAAAAAAAAATGTATAGAAACACTCTGGTTTACGACAAATGGTCTATAAATTATCCTACGAAATTGTTTGATCCGATTTACTGGAACGAGATATCGTATACCATTTTCTAATAGAATTATTTCAAATGAACTGGATTTAAATATTTTGTTTATTTAATATAATAGAATTACAAGAGAGTCTTTTGGTGCGCACATCAGATTTTACAATACCTGTGCGAATATGTTTGAAATATAATAAGTATGTCATGTTGTGCATTTTTGATTTTTTCTACGGTGGAAATAGAGGTGAAATCCGTTTACAATTTTGAGACTAAATAATGTTTGTACATATTTCTTTATATGAATGGACTTCAAATTTTTGTCTTAAATAAGTGGGTTCAGTAGTTATTTATTCAAAATTGGAACTATTTCAAGAATTTCGTCATGAGCACAACCTTTCTCTTATGGGAAATCTTTTAAAACGGTTTATTCAAAAGTATAGAATTTATTGTGACATATTTGAAGATATGCTCGCTTGAAAAGTGGGCATAAACATGCCTGTCTATTTCATAAAACCTTTTACCGATTTGAAAGGAATATTGCCAAAGAGAGAGGATAGACCAGTGCCTCCTTACGTAAGTTATGCACTTTTCAAGGCAAGTAATCCTTATCAGAAGAAAAAAGATAAGAATATAAGTTTTCCCTTGGAAAACGTTTTTTTCTCGAAATATTCAAAACAAACTTTATATTTAAACTTTTGAACTGATTAGACAGATCGAGTTCGTTCACGATTAGTACCAACCAAAGGAGAGGGGGATTTTATAGAGGGCTAAATAGAAAATTCAAAATATCTCCGTTTTTATGAGTCGGCCGAATAATATTATATAACCAACCCCGTTCCAAATTTAATTTACTAACATTTTGGATCTGTACATTCTTTTGGTAGGACTAACGGTTACTGAGATATGGGCGATTTCTTTTGATATGGTGGCTGTTGGTCATCTCAACATCTCAAAAGTATACAAACATTCCTTCAAATCTTCGCCGAACTCGAAATGGGATATAAGAGTAAATATAATGTTATACATTTCCGTAAACACATTGTTAATATGATTTTCAAATAATGAAACTAAAATATATTGTTTAAACTCTATGTATCTAAGAAAAACCGTTATTAATGCAGTTCCTGTAGCAGTATAATGCTTCATAACATTTTCATTTAAATTGAAATACCAGATATTAATGGGTTATGAAAATCACAGGTACGAATATTTCTATGATAAATCCTTCTCTTGAATTCTCATGGTATGTTGAACAGAAAAAGAGAGTTCAGCTTAAATTACTTAATTTAAATCAGGACCATTTTCATAAATATTTTTGCACAAAATTTGGGACAACATTATTCTCTTTTGACCTATAAGACTTAGAAGGGAAACTTTTCTTCTTTTGAGGACAAATATTGGAGGGAAACAATAACAGGGAATTCTATGTTGAGACTTAGGTCCTAAACAAACATTTGTGTCTGTTGTTTGCTTTCAAGCGTCACCTTGTGTCTTAAGAGAATAACGGAGAAACAAGTTACCTTCATAAGTCACATACACATCATCCAGATTTTTTTTGGGGATTGTTAAGCTATTTTATCAATAAATATTTTGGGTCCAACTTATGTTTTTTTGGGTTTGGTTACATAGAAGTCTTACAAAGGAGTAAAAAGGGGCTTTAAGAATGACAGTAATTTGCTTAGTTTAGGCAGGTCTTTGCTAGTAATGATTTATCCTTTAGAGGAGGTTGTGCGAATCAGAGTTTCTGCCGGAGAAAATTCTAATATATTAATTACATTCTGGTGAAAAAAACTGACAAAGCTTAAACATTCTACGTCATTCCGTTTTCGAGTTAGACGTATATATCTGACAGGTGAACTGAAATTTGTTGGGCATCAGTAAAATCATAAAACTATTTTAACTTTAAATGAACCTGAAACTTCTAATTTGAGAAAGGTTTGAAAAGTATTATTAATGAATTATATTATTTACGGCACTATAGTAAAGATATCACACATTGTATTTTGTTACTTATAGTCCAAAAATTTCAGAAATAAATAAATAAAGATTTTTAAGCCCATCGGTGAAGACAATTAGTCCACAGATCATTTTCATTACGACACTTTCGAAGGTACTATCTTTTATAAAATTTTTAATGACTTAAGAGGAAGATATCCAACCTAAGGGCTATTTACGTAAGTTATGGGCACGACCAATATTTCTTATTGCAAGATAAGTCCCAACATGAAACATAGCTTTGTGAAGCTCAACAACCTTTTTCAACAAAAGCCACGTTAAAAATGCTGTTTAAGGTTCCCTCTCCATGTCCACCGTAGAGAATGGATTACTTTGAAAATACAAACTATGGAGATTTCATAGTTTCTTGGACACAAGATGGACCCATAGGTATTGAGAAATTTCAAAAGTGCTGAAGCTCATTGACCAACTAGAAAGGAGGGAGCAATAATTTATGTTGCTTCATATCCTCTCCTGTCAAAATTCCTACTATATTCCATTTGTAGGTGTCTTGTTTATGGCGGGAGCTTAGATACACATTGTCTAAGGCCCCAAGACTTACATACACCTTTCAAATGCTGTCGTAGAATGCTTCTAAAATTGAATTTTTGGCTAAAGTTTGCATTTCACTGTTATGGTGCCTCTTTTCCACTAACATTAGATCTTATCTTTCTTAAGTTAGTTATCAAGTATTTGTAAGACAATTGTCATTTGGGTGCGAGTCAAGCGCGCTTTTGGTATGTAGTATTTTTTGTTCTCAAGTTTGTTTTAAAATTTATATTTTACGTACTATTCCCCACTTTACCCCATTTATGTCTGGGGAGCATTATTAAGTGAATTATGCCTAGTGGAATACTTGACAGATCTTCATCTTTCCATCTGCCATCTACTTGACATATTTTCATCTTTCCATCTGTCATCTACTTGACAGATTTTCATCTTTCCATATGTCATCTACTTGACAGATTTTCATCTTTCCATCTGTCATCTACTTGACAGATTTTACTCTTTCCATCTGTCATCTACTTCACAGATTTTCATCTTTCCATCAGTCAACAAATTGAAAGATTTTCGCATTTATTTCGTAGAAACTGTACTTTTTGACAATAACATTTATTGGGATAAGATATAGTATTAATTATCGTCTCCTCTTTATACTATATTTAACGAATTGGCTCTCCAAATGAGGTACCATAACATATGTTATTGTATATTTTAAATTGTGTACAAGGAACATTCCACTGCTTTTTGGCATTCATTAGGTTTTGTTGGGAACTAACTGAACAGTTACAAATTTCTAATATTAATTTTCTTCGCCAATTACTACTGCCTACGGCCTTTTTAATTTTTTTGAATCTACCATTTTGAGGACTCAAATTGTATTTCACCTGTTGCAATTCCTTTCAATATCTGAATTGGTTTTACAACATTTCAGCTGTTATGCTAGAATGGCTGAGTATGAGGTTTATTGTGAGAAGAACTAAATTTGCATGAGTATTCCGATCATGAAATGCGCCCTTAATTACTTGAAATGTATTTAACAAAGCTAATGAAGTAGATTTGTATGTAGAAGCAGAGTGATCCGAAGTTGACGAGTCAGTTGAAAGGTATTAGGAAGTGTGAGCCAATAGTGTTCTACTTTCTGGCGGGAACCACGTACCCGCCAATTCGTCAGGGTTACCAACTGACTAGTCAATGGAGGCAAGACACATAGGGTATTCCCAGGAAGCTGTGAAAGTATATTGTATCACTGAGGTAGCTGTGGCTGTTACAAGTTTTCACAGTGTTTGTAAACATCGTGAAATAGACAAGTTTAACATTCAGGCACTATCTGACACCCCTCCCCTCCTTGAAAACCCTTGATGTTGTAGACATAAGGAAGAATAATAGATTAATGGTTATTTCTATGAAATTTTAATGATTAAGTCATGTAGAAGTGTATTCAGGGAAAGAAGCCGTTCAACCTACTGACTCTGCCGCGGACAACCCTTGAAACGATTTTGAAGTACTGGAGCCTAAAGTATTACTTCTGAGAGAGTTTATTTCTGAGGATTCGCGTGGAATAAGAAACTATCACATCTATGGGGAACAGTATTAGAAATTTTTATTTTCACTTTCACATTTAATATTTTGCTCCCTCAGTTCCTATTCTTTTTTGGTAATAATCATAGGTATTTTATGTTGGTAAGCCGAAATCCAAAGGTTAATTTTCGCTTGGACAAGAATAATTTATTTTATGCCAGACTAATTAAATTATTTTGTTGTATTAATAAATACCACGAGGTTACGTAATTTCTAGTCTTTTTATTTTTCGTTTATAGTATATTATTTTTAGTTACAATCTGTTCTAGTGATGTATTTTGTTTTTAATGAAAGCTCATAGTTGTAATTTATGAGTATGCTGTGTTCAGAGATATTCAATGTAAATGAATATTTTTGTGATTATGAATATATTGACAAAAATGTGTTTATGACGTCCATGTAACCCCCCCCCCTCTTCATAGTTGAAAATTCTGTTTCTCGTATAGCCTATGTTGTGGGATAATCGACCTACAAATATAAAAATCCATAGAAATCGCCAGAGTCGTTTTTGAGTAACAAATAGGTAGATTGACGGACAGACAAGATTTTCAATTGTTCCCAGAATACTCTGAAATACCAAAAAAAAAAAAAAAAGAAAAAAAAATATTCCCGCCAAATTTAAATAGAAAATAAGACAAACAGAGATTTTTTTTATTCACTAGCTATATTACCCGTCTTTGACGGATACAAATAGAAATAGTTTCTACAAATTATGTCAATTTGTTCTCAAGTTTTTAGTAATGTATTTTATTTTTAAAAGTCATGATTAACAAGATGTACCTAAGAATCTGAGTCACTCAGACATCAAGGTATTTAAGACATTAAATTTGCTATTGTCCCATATTATAAAACTATAAAGGCATGGAAAAAGAAGAACGATATTTCTCAAAATAAAATATTTCCTGTCATTTTTTATAGATACAATTAATACGAATATTTTTAGACACTTAAACAATAATATTTAAGTGTTCTCTGATTACCTCATGATGCATTATTTTCAAAACGCCAAAGTTTCTTTTGGTTTTTTATATAATAGTCGAATAAACATTGATGTGTGTTTACATTGAGAATAAAATTGATATGCCCAGAATGCTTCAGAAATTCTTGAAAAATTAACTATTTTCACAATTTCCATCGATTATGGAGATACGGTGTCTACAAAGAAGGCTTGGGATTATCAAGAAAGAAATATTTTTACCCTCCCTCAACTCTGTTTTTATGGTTTGTTTTTGAGAATTTAACTCAAGATGTCTGTATTCAAATTCTACGTATCTCCAGTAGGAACCCAATGACGCAAGTGGAATAAGTGTGTTCAATTATTCAACTTTCCAATCATTTGTCAGTGTTATGGAAGCTGATTAATGCCGGAACTCTTCTAGCTGACACATAACCGATAACACCTGATACATTCCTAGAAGTTTTTTTTCATCGGCCGTAGCTCGTGATATAGTCCTAACGCGCCTACCACGAATGGGCTAGGGCGCTTTTGAGCTGAGTATAGCGTGTTAAATTCTTAGGTCACTTGAATTTCTTCTCCAAATTAGAGGGTACTGATGAAGTAATCGGCGATGCATGAAACATGTCCATTGTGCATTTTGTCAGGCTTGGGATGATAATCTTATTTTCCTAAAACATGGCGAACTTTAGCCCCAATTGCGGCGGGATTGAGTGAATATGCAGTGAATATTCGGAGTGAATATGCAATATACAATTGGATATTCCTGTTTTTAGCCGATTACTTTCAGGGAACCAGCTACTGAGGTTATACTTATGAAGCGATCGTACCTAGAAAATGGCGAAAATGGGGACAGTTCCAAATTATATACATGTATACATTATATTCCTCTCCTTGTCAAAAATCTAACTTATTACATGCCATTGGGGATAAACTGGAGGGTAGATTAAAATTGTAGCCTGCATACTCATATTGGCTAATAGTCTATCATTATTCAGCTTATGCAGGCTACAGACAACGGAGAAATGGCTATCTAACAACTCTGGCTTTGAATTGAATTTTCTCCACTCAAGTCTTTACTGGTGTGAATGGAATTTTCCTCATGATGTCTTTATTGCTGGATGGCCTGATGTAGAAGGCAATGGGAAACCACCGCATGTCCATCTTATTCCCGTGTTCGGTGAAAATCAGGTTTAACTGTATTAAAGACCAATTACCAGGTGTAGCACTTAAAATACTACATACAATATACATACACTATATATATATATATATATATATATATATATATATATATACTTGTTTGTTGTCTAGCGGTTGTAATGTTTGTTTTATGATTACCTAACTCCACGTTCAAGCGTTAAAAGTAAAAAAAAAAAATCATGTTTGAATTCAAAATTGAAAAATTCTATAGAACCAACCTTCTTGCGAATTCAATTTTCTATACACGTTAGCCATACATTCCTTTCTGTTTGAGTATTAAGAAAGATATGTGAATTTTTTTTTAGTTTTCAGACACATGTAAACCACCACTCCTACTATCGTTTTTTAGAGCTCGTCAAATAAATATTAAGAATATTTTTTTTAAATATATTTTTAACAATGAGGAGAAGTCCTTTAAACTAATGAGAAAGTAAGAATACATGTAACTCGATAAAACTTACGTAAGACGATAAAAATATTTCTATTAAATATATTCAGTGAAAGAGTACAAAACACTTGTTTAACAAAGAAAATAAGGTATCAAGTCAATAAATAAAAAGTACAGTAATTGAGTATTCCGCCACCGCCTAAAATCATATAATTTGTTTCATCTAATTGAATTTTGAAACTAATTTTCATCTTATAATGACGAATGTAACATGTGGTGTTTGATATGTTGCGTTGTGAATGTTGTTTAATAGTTGGAGACCGGTTTCAAACAGTATGTAGGCCAAGTAATTTGAGACACCATCGATTGAGTATTTACTGTATTCAATTACAAAGTTATATAATTAGTTACATTCTCCGAAGATGAATACATTTATTGAGAATTTGTATTAATGGTCAGACCTATCAGTTTTCAAAAACTTCCAGCATGTGAGAATGTAATAAAATAATAATGTGTGTGCTGTTGAATGCCTGCCACACAGGGTTATACTAAGGGCAATTCTCATGAAATGAATGACATACAGATGAAGCCATACTATGCAATCAAATCTTTAAATAGGAGAGCTAAATGATTTACTGTGCCTAAAAGTAGAGGGGAAAATTACAAATATAGTTTATTTCCGAGTTGGAGATATAAAACAACAATTGTAGTTCACCGGTTTACCAACAAAATTTTATATATATCCGATGCACAATAACGGGAATATATATATATATATATATATATATATATATATATATATATATATATATATATATATATAATGGACAATAATTGTGCATTATATTTAAATTTAATTTTTAATGTATTTTATAATTATTGCATGCTGCTTCTTTCTTTTCTTGGCATTGCTATATAAAATCTATTTTTGATTTTGGAAGTGATAGAATTTTATCAGAAATAATTTTGAATGAATCAGGGTCTATTTATTTCATTATTGTATTTTTGTTGTTATTTCTGTGTTTTCATAGTTTTAATACTTTAGTCATTTATTATTATTATATATTAATTGTTTCCAAATTAACCTAATAATTAACAAATACTATATAAGCTGTATCCATTTGTGTGTGTATGTGTGTGTGTGTGTGTGTGTGTGTGTGTGTGTGTGTTTGTGTATTCTTCATATTTTATGGCAAGGGCCACCAATAAATAAACATTTGTTCTCCGTGTCCACATGTTTCATGGCTTATTTGCCACCTCTTCAGGGGCTATTCATTTCTGAAGTGCTCGTTTTCCTCTTACATTCGTTGTGACTGCCTAACTGAGGCGGTAGTTGACAAGTATCAATAAAGTTTGCATAGGAGAAAACATGTTTTTTATTGGAGACTCTTGCAATAAATATATATATTTAAAACCTAATTCTTGTCGTCTATTAGATTGGATCAATGGCCATTTGATGATATTTTTGAATTACGACATGAGTACAACCTCAGTAGCTGATTCCGCGTGAGATGTATTCAAAATTAACGGTTTCTTGCTTGGTAAACGTAGAGTGGCAGATTCGATCCCCGCCCTGGGCAATAGAAATTTATTGGCGACGGGCTCATTAAATAAATTCCTTAGTTCCACCCTTGCTAGAAAATGGTGGTAACCTGTAGATAACCCGTCCCAAATAGCCATAGTAGCATAAAGTCGACGTAAATTATTGTTCAAAACTAACGGGACGATGAACTTCCGTGGTTGAAAAAACTTAGAGCTTACATTATCTTTACATATTGTACATAATTATAAAAATTCAATTCTTTCACGCTTCATGCTACAAGACCATATCCTGGTCTATCTAATTCGAGGATTAAGTAGATTTAATAATCAAATGAACGGAGCATTAGTGATGGAATGCAGACGTGTTTCCGCTAGATGGAGGCAGTGCATCGAGCAATTAGCCATAGCAGTATTGCAGAGAGGTACGAACGCTGGCGAGAGAAGGCAACGTGATGACTATCACATTTATAAGTATTAGCTTACCTCCGATGGATAATCTACTTTCACGTTGGGAGTGATGTAACTCTGGAACCCGTCTAACTGACGGGAAGACCCAGGGAATCAACAGGGAGGTGATATACAAATAACTCGGGCCAGATTCATAATATTCATAAAATAAATCTGCCTAGGAAATATAATTAAAGTGTTAAAGGAACTAAAAAAAAAGATCGTAAGGTCTCACCAGCACAATGTATTATTAAAAATATGACCGTCCTGGGCATTTACAACTAAAGTTAAAAATTGAACTCCTAATGCATAGCAGGAGACTAAAAAGTCCTCCACTTTTTAATTGGCTGCGTTAAATAAGCAGATTTCCCACGTGCGTCACGTTATATTTGGCATTCAGGCTTCAAATAAACTGCTTCATAATATAAAGCCTTATTGTTTATGTGACATGCGAAAAAACGTACATAACAACATTTATATAACATTAAATTCGCAATAAGATTAATTTTTGTAATTATTCGACCTGACGCATAATAACAGAGATATTTCGTAAATTCACCCTCCCTCAGTTCCGATTTTAGCCGCTAACGAACTTGATCTTTATTTTTACATAATAAGTTTAGAAATCCAGTTTGATAACGAAAAATTGCGACCATTAGAGCGTTAACAATATATATGTATGTATATATATATATATATATATATATATATATATATATATATATATATAAAAACACTCACAATTTTGAATGAACCTCATTTTCGTCCTCTCCTAGGTAGGATCGATGGACATTTGAGGACATTTCTCGACTTCATAGCTGATTTCCCTTAAGGAAGATCTGCTAAAAACTTTGTAAACCTTGACCGATGTGATAATTTATCAAAAATATGCATATTATTACATTATTTAAGTCTTATAGTCATAAAGTTTTATTCTTCTGCTAGGGTTCTAAATTTATATTTACTTAAGGGAATAATCATAAATTAGCTTTGTAAATTCCCAGGAGGGCGAGACGTTTGCTTAAAGACAATAAAGAATGTTTCTGAGACCTGAAGATCTTTTTTAAATCCTTAAATAGTTTTAGTGGTCTCAGTAAATAATTAAAGTGCATAGTTATCATATTACTTGGCTGTAGTTGATATTTGAATTCTTTGCGTTGACTGAAAAATCTGTGGTATCTGGTGGGATTAGAAAGAGCTATCTTGGTCAGTGCGCTAACCTACTTAGTATTATGTCTGCCTTTCACACTATTGACACGGGGAGTCATGTATAAAGAGTTTGGCTTACGATAGAAGAATTGATCGTATTAGCTGTCACACGTGTCTGGCACGTGCTGGTGAGAGATCTGCCAAAGACAGACCGCAAGCAGCGTTCGCTTCGAGCTCCAGGAAGTGTTATAAAAGATGACACACGTATAAATGGCAGATGTGATTTATATAAATATCAGGAACAATTAATTTATTATCCATAGTAGGTGGTTTGAATTATCTGAGCCTCTCTTAGCCTTAGTTCAATTTAAATAGAAGCCCCCAGCTTCTTTACAAGTCCTGGCCATTCACGTTTCGTGCGCTTTCTGGCACCCCTTTAGTGGCTAAATGTTTAAGAGGATTAGCTGGAACGAAACATTTACCCACCTGTACCCATCTGAGGAGATTTTACTAAATTTACCTTAGCCATAAGTTCTATAACCAAGTAATATTTATTTTTAATATTCGTCACTTTAATACACTCTATTTATATCAATCAAATCATTTACATTTCTGCCGAAAAATGAAATTATAATTAAACAAGTTTACTTTTATATAAAAGCAATTTGTGTCCTCAATATGCTTAAATGTTCTAGAAACGCCGGATTCAACGGTTTTGGCAGATTCTGGCTATCAATTTTACAAGGAACAATCTTTCTTCTTTAAGAATAAATGAACGAAAATTTCTTTTTCCACAAATCCAAATCTCTTATTCAAGTAGAGTTTCCGAAGAGCAAATGCACACGATAAAAGGTATGGGATAATAAGAATTGGAGAACTATGACAACACAGGTTACGTTTTGGTTGTTTTGAAAATAATAAATGGAATCGTCTGTGATAACTGGACTATTGTAATTCAACCACGAAAGAAAGTCATAAAAGTAGTTTCCAATGGCGTGTTTCATTTTTAGAAAATTCCTTAAAATTCACGACACTACGTACACGACGAACAAGAACAATATTGAACTAGGAGAGAAATGCTTAGATTTAACAAGGGAAAATTCAATTAGAGTAAATAACTATGAGGTAATAAATATTTATGAAGCATTTAAAAGAAGGGCTGGAGTGTATAAAGATTTAGTATTTAACTTTTCTTGTACTGCATGTTCTGTGAATTCTGTGAATTTTCGCTTTGTAGAATCCCTGAAAGGAGGAAAGAATTTTCAGTAAGAACCAATCACTTTTTGGCTATAAATAGCGTATAGAAATCAATATTTTGGTATAGAAATCATTGATCTACAAAACGAGATTTCACATTGTATTAATACAATGTAAACTTAATTTATTCTTATTCTCAGATTCTCTTTACCCGGTAGTAGTAAGTGTATTTCAAAAGAAAATTCTTTGTTGATCAGAGGAATGAATATACTGCAAGACTACCAACACCTACCGTCTACAAAAAACTAAGGAAAACGTTATTAGATTCCGTAAAATGAATTCGAGGAACTTGATACCGCAAAAAGGTTCCTTTCACCGTTCGTATGATTAAACTTTTCGTCGAACTGCATAAAGATCATGCTGAAGATTCACAGATAAACAAATCAACAGAACTTATTGACATGAAAGAAGGAAACGAATGAAAGTATTGCGGTTACCTGATTTCGGTAGAGAGGCTTGGGGCGAAAGTAAGGTCCTTCTGCGAGGAGAGCTGTATCCAGCGACTGTCCAGTGGTGACTGGAACACGGAGGGAGTCCTGGAGAGGGGCTGGCCAGGGGTTGCGAAACGCGTCTCCTGCCTCCTATCCCTCGGGTCCTTCCACCTACTTCTCCTTCGGGAAATGCCGAAATACTCCCCAGGAAATGCCGGGCCGAGTGGAGAAACCCGCTCCTTCCAACGGCCTTTCGAATCGACCAAAGAGATAATCTCCGAACAGGATATTGTCGAAATTAGAGATGTGTCCAACGAGATAGATGTGACTCAATGCTTAAGAGAGAGAAATAATGCTCTTCATTCTCAACACGTCTCATAATTAAAGACCTTTCCAATTTTTGACAGCGGACAATATAGATATTAAGTTTGATTCAAGAACCAAACATAAGCATAACATGGGACTTCTGTGCGGTAAACAACATTTTCAAGCATTAGTTTCTTGCAGAGTTGTTCCCAAATTGATTTTACCTTAACTAGTCATGTCCGAACTTACCTTGTTTTGGAAATCAACGCAATGCATACAAACTTTTGTGTGTAAAAGTTCGATTAGAATAAGTTCGAGTATATAAAAAAGGGATTACATTTATCTCTCGTTAATCATTTTTGATTGATGCAAGAAGCACTTACTTAGGTTATTAATTTTACTTCTCTAGGCGCTGTTTTATTAATGCTCTCTAGGTTTGTCCATTCTGTGAATTTTCGTTGGGTCCAATCATCCCTGGGGGGAAGAATTTGGAATTTTCAGAACGAACGGAAATACACTGAACAAATTTACGTTTCACCACTGATCTACAAAGTTTCACATTGCATTAATATATACTTATTCACATTTATTAGTTTATTTTATTATAAGATTCGTTTATAACATAGCAGTAAGATTTCTATAATAAAAGGTGTTCTGTAGATCAGAGAAAAGAATATTCTGTAGGACGCTAATGCTGCAAGAAGCATCTACAGGTCACCTTGAATAAGGCCACCTTACATTCAGCCATAATGGTTTGTCGGAATAAGGCTTAACCCGTAAGAATAGCAAGATACTCCCGTGCAAAACTGTTGAGTGGCAAATGAAAAACTGATATTTATGCCATTCCTACTTCATAAATTCCCCTCCCTCTTCTCACTTTTCATTGGAGCAAGACTGCAGGGTAGATTAAGGTTGTAGTCTACATACTCATACTGGCTAAAATGGCTATAACTGAAAATCAGGTTTACCTGTTCACGAGATTAATTACAAGGAGTAGCTTGTAAATACTACATATTTCATAAATTACGAAAAAACGTCCGTGCAAATTGTGTGTGTGGGTGTGTTTTTGACATTTACATTCTACAGTCGACTCTCGCTATCAAGAAATTCGACGGGACTGCCATTTTTGTTCTTGGTATGTATAGTTGGTCTTAGGCATAGTTCGAGTTATAGAGGTGAACTAAATGAAAAATCGTGTTACTGAGATAAAAAAATGTACTGTGATTTATCCCCTACATCTTCAACAAATCTACATAATCTTAATATTTTACGAATATTTAAATAAATTTAAACATGTATATATTCATAATTCAAAAAAAAACGGTAAAACACAGAAAACAGAAAATATAATATTAATTCCACTGATTAATAAGTCCTTAATCTTCCTTTGCTTAAAACTGAAAAACACTATCAGTCATAATGTTGATTAAACTAAAAAAAAACTTCAATAATCAAAACGCTCCACACAAAGTAAACAGACCTGAGACGAGACTGCAAACAGACTAAAGGCTCTTGTCCCCGGTTATAACTCACCGCCAGGATTTCGTGTTAAACAAATCCATTCTGAGAACATCGTGATATAGAGGTAATGCACTAATCAAATTCGTCTTATCTACTGAACTTCGAGTTACAGAGGTAATTTTTGTCTCTCTTCGTGTTATAGAGGTAAAATATAACCGGAAAATTAGTTCATGTTACGTATAGTAATTTCTTCGTGTTAGACATGTTTTTCCAAGGGGATTAAAAATAATTGGTGATATCGAGGATTTCGTGTTATCGAGGTTCGTGTTAGCGAGAGTCGACTGAATATGAATCCGATATAAACAGTAAGCCAAAGGTTCAATTTCAATATTGCCGGCCACTCTAAATAAAATATTCAGTTCTAATCTGGGTAGGAAAGGATGGTAACCAATTAGCATAAAATGGATCTTAATCTATTATTAATAGTTATGTTATTTAAAAAACAATAAAATTATATTCACTTATTTATTGTGTACTCTACTTAAGCCACCTCTTTAGGAGCTGTAAATATATACAAATTTAACTAAAATAGTAGGGAGGTCACGTGACAAATATAGAGGAGGATTTTTTTTTTTTTTAAAAGTAACAAAACAGTTCTGAGAGGACTTAAAGATTAGAAGAGGAATAACATGTTGATTCGTAAATATCTCAGCAAATAGACGTTAGATCAAAATATTGGCGATTGAAAAATGTTTTTCAACTGTAGTTTATAATTTTTCTCTGTCTCGAGAATCGACAGATTGTTTTTTAATTTGTGCCTAAACCCCCTCTCCTCCTAGAGCGAATTTTACGAACCCATTTACAGCTTATTTCTCAGGTCTTGTTTACGTAGGGGAATTATGGTATACATATAGATTTTAAAAATCCTGGTGAATTAATCTGTTTATCATTCCTACGCTTGGGGAATCTGCATAACTCACACAGACCCTGTGAGACGGACATTTCAATAGCTTAGGTCTCTAATCATCAGATAGCAGTCGACTATGAAAACATTTGGAGACTATAAATCCACAAGTGGGAGTAGAAAAGTTAATAAATCAAAGATATTAGCGCTGAGAGCTGTGACACAATTCAAGTCCCTAGGGAAGAGTGCCAAGAAAATGAGTCCAGGGTTAGATCCAGGCTGGCAGTAAGTCTGCAAATAACCATTGCACAAGTTGTCTAGTCGTCCGCTTCATCTTTACGGCCCTCCCCAGCAGTAAACAGTTCAATACATTCTCTCTCTCCAGAAAATCTGAGGGAGTCCTTTATCTAGTCACTTCTTTCTGGAAATTGCATTTAGCTAATTTTCTTTTACAGTTATACAGCCAATCTAGTTAATAAGTTTGTTTCTACTGTTACTCTTGTGCACTTTATTTCAACGTGAGCGTCAGTGGAGTTATTTGTTTATTTTTGTTTCCATCGCCGCAGAAGTAAATCACCAGTCTTACAAAAGTGGTTTTCGACTTAGGCTGTCATAACACTGCACAACTCATGTTCATCAAAAATTCAACTACTTCTTTATAAAGCGCTTTTACTCTGAAAGAAATAGACTAGAATTTGTCGTGACGTCAGTAAAGTGTATCAATGATACTTACTCTAAGTTGCGTGATGGACCTTGTATAATGTTAATTATTAATTAAATTATGAAGGCCGTGTTCGGCTCCAGAGGAACCATACGGAAACAGACACAAGACTATATGAATGAACTTGGCTTGGACACCAGCTGTTTGCCACTACTCGCTTACTGTATTATAATAACCACATTTATAGGCAGAAATTATTTTTAATTTTCATTATTTATTTGATTATATATATTACACTTATTTTTTTCTTATTAATTGTATATATTTTATATTACTTTAGAATATTCATATTATTACTCCTCATTTTAACATATTATTTTCTGAATTTATACCATTAATTTAAATAACTGTTACAATTATCTTTTTTAAATATGAATCAACCACGTGGATAAAGTAGCTGTGTCTTCAGCAACCCAATGTATTTGGGCAGCCCGAACGTTTATTACAGAATAATTTTTTCTTCTTCTGCAATGGTTTTAACTGGTTTTCATCACTGAAGACACTCCAGCACTCAAAGACAAAATATGAAAATGTTACTATACTTATATTTATTCCAATAGATTAAATATGCCCATAAAATATCTAAAAATATCTTAATGTCCTTTTTTTCATTTTAATTTAATGTTTTGTTATACTGCTGTGAGTTCGATTCCCGTGTGGGCAATAGGAATTTAGTGGCGAAGTCAATAAGATCTCATGTCCCACTATGTTTGGAACAGATCCCAATTAGCCTCTTTTGTACTAATGTGTTCGTTTAAAAATAATATAACAAAACATTTTACTGGTGCTGTATTTAGGGCATACTGTGCAGCAAAAGCTCGTAAAGTTCGTTTTCTTTTGCCTTTCTGAAACTAGCAAACGTATTTATGTACATAAAAATTTATTAATGAAGCCTTAAGGCCCTCCAGATTTACTTAAAATAACTATCATAATTTTCATTAACATTCAGCAACACCAGGCATTTTATAACTAAAACTTTGGAAATACACACCACTGACCATGTCGCTTCGAAAAATGTCGATCATTCTCGAAATTTATCCTCGAAAGTACTAAGGTTAACGTACGTACAACATATATGGCATTCTAACTCTGAAGATACCTATAAAAAAAACTAAGCAGATTTCCAACGCGTTAGAATGACACGCAGATTATATCATCTCTCGTTGTATTCCCTATTTCTCCAATAACAACAAGCCTAGCGTAACTTTACCCGAAATGTTAGCTGGGCACAAGTGGATTAATTCTCATGAGTAGGAGCCAGACAGCTAATTACAAACCGAAAACAAATTGTCGGATAAATTAAAGAAAATCGTGTAGAACAATTTTGCTTAGTAGAACAGTAATTTCGCTTGTGGAACATCGTTTGATCTGACTTGTAATAAGGAGATGTAGTTGATACATTAAATTTCTAGTATGGAGGGACCTTTGGAGCATAGACTGTTCATGAGGTCACCTTCCGAATTTATTTTACCCCTTCTCTAAACCTTCTCCCAACACAGAAGATGTCATCTAGATATTCTATTCTTTGCATATCCCTTAGTCAATAACCTCATATAAGCGAAAAATAATACCCTTAATTGAAAATCGCAGTAGCAAGAGTACGTGCTCACTATAGGCTAAAAACGAAAAAAAGTTAGAGAAAATGTGTATACACTAATCAGTTGTATTATCATTCATTACGTTATTACAATGATTGGATACGTAAAATATTTTGCAGGCTACATAGATATTTAAGTAGGTAAATTTAACAATTTTTCTAAACATCCACTTTTCTTTGCCCAATTACGGATAAAAGCGAACTCGATATTTAGTTTTACATGCAACATTGAAATAAGGAGTAAAAAATAAATTACGACTTCGAGAGGGTATTATATTAATAATCCCTCAATATTCGCCATCTGCGTTGGAGAAAATTTTAAAAATTCGTCACGAGTCTAAATTCAACAAGGATAATGGTATAAAAGAGTTAGATCAACATTCGTAATGGCTGTTGATTTCATAAGCCATTTTATGAAATTATTATAATTATGCTTGAATGGTGAAACTCAAGTGATATTCATAGGTAATTGCAGGGACAGTTTTTCAGGCCTACTACTCAAGCAGAGTTCTGTTAAGACCCAATTCAGGTCGGTCTCACGAAGCGATTTTATGAAACTGCCTTCAAATGCACACCGATCCTATCTAGTAGATGACGAAAATGAGGTCCTTAAAATGAGTAAATATATATGTGTCTGTTGACTGTCTGGACGACCCTAATTTTTATTTGATAATGCTGTCTTGTTATGGAGAAAGAGTGTTTTGTAGATTGTTCATTATGTGTAAAGCCATTGGCTAACAGCCATTGACAGGGCTTCGACTCGTTTTCATCCGTCGGAATTAAATATCAATTAAGAACCAAAAGCTGAAGTAATTGAGGTTTCTCAATTATTGTGACAGTTAAGGTGAATCTGCAATTCGCAAACAGGTTTAATGGCACCGAAGTTCATTCTGTTTAACATCTGCAGTACACATCGCAATGAGGTGAGACAAATGGGTTTCATAATTAGTGATGTCTGGACAAACGTGGGGCAACAAACATCATATATCACCCCGTTCGGAGTCTCAAATTGCATAATACCAAAAATAGAAAGTTCAGCCTTAAATTCCATTTCAATAATTGGTAACGACATACCTTTTACCGTTTTATTTTCTTTCAAGGCTAATGTTCCCTCCGACTGTTGCAAGGCAATATTTTAAAATTGTCTTTCGCCTTACATTTTAATAAGCTTGACAAAGATACAATTTTCAAACAAGAGGTGGAGGTTTACATGGAAGTAGAGTTGCGAACTTGTGGACATCTTATTTACTTACGTTTTTTTAAACGGAAATACAGAAATAATGAACTCTTTTTGAACTATTAACAACTTCTAGGTATCGAGGGACAGTTATTTATTCCTAAGCATATCTTCTCTTACACTTATACAAAACTAATATGTGATTGCTAAATCGATTTTTCAGCGTACAAGGCAGATGATTTTTACATACATAAACACAACTTACGTAATCGATGTTAAAATATGTAAAAACATAGTTATCAGGGAGATATCAGAAAAAATGTGACACCATTAGGGCAAGAAATAGTCGAAATTGAATATCCTACATTGTACAATGATTTACAACAGATGGAATGTAAACAAATTATTATAGTCATCAAACACTACAGGTTTCAAGTTCTTTGGGTATGAGGGAAATACTAAAAGTTCAAAATTTATCACATAAATAAAAATGTCGTATTAAGTATTTAATTGACCAACACCGAAGTTCATTATGTTCTCAGTATTTGGCTTAAAAAAGTAAAAGCCTAAATTAAAATATAATAAATGAAAAACAAAATCAGTACTTACAGAGAAATGTGTATGGTCCAGACTCCTGGCCTGAAATATAAATGATATATAAATCAAAATGCAAGAATAATAGTTATAAAAATACAATTGCATAGTGTAGTCTAAACCAATAAAAAAAAAAAAGTGTGATTCTAAGTATATTGAAAATATTCATCGCAGAAATGTAAATATTTTTTAATGTCTTAGCTAATCCAACTCTGTAAGTAAACCCCGATAAATAGACCAAGAAAGGGAAACCAGAAGAAATATTTAATTTTGCTAAATATAAAGTAATGTCAAAATATTTGTATATAAATGCTTAAATGTTTTGCAGAGATTTAATGTATGAAATTAAATGGAATCCCCTTCAAGTAAAATGAAAAACAATTTATATCATGCTTGATGTTATTTTTCGCTGAAAAAAGAAATTACATCAGAAAATTCGAAAATACATCAGTACTGACCACCTGTCACTCCTTCTCAATCAATAGTGAATTGAGGTTTCATCAAAATTATTAATCATGTAAAGACCTGACATATGTATAATATCTCAGAAAATTGATTTCCCACTAAATTTGCCATTGGCCATTTTTTCTGTTCACGATTTTCATATGTGAATATAATAGTTTTATTAAATCAATATTATTCCTGATCATTAAAATATGCAATTTCATTCATACAACCTGCTTATTTAATGATTTTGTTCCTTTCTAGACTGACTAATATACATACCTCTTCGCAATAAAAACCATATTTCATTAAAATGGGATACGTTTTATGTAAACGTTGAGTATGTTAGCCATAGTTGTCTTAATGGTGAGTAAAACTAAGTCAAATTTTTACTGTCACTGGTCTCAGCAACAGTGTTGCCAGAAACTATTTAACTTAAAACAATTACTCTAATTTTAAAGTGGGTACACTGCGAGCAACCTCACAATTACCTTTTAGTTAGTGTGAAAATTAATGGCGTACCCTTGCAGTTGTATCTATTAGTGCTCCGTTCTTTTTGTGCGAACTCTGCTTCAATTCGTTAGTTATTATTTATACAAAAACTTACTATAAACTTATAATTATTTTGTGTTGTTCAATTTTTATTCTTCGAAAGTGTAAATTTTTGTTTTTGTTTTTTTTTGTATAAATTATAGTGGACTTATTACAGTATTTTGATAATATAATTCAGTTAAATGGTGTCTTTAGTGGAACCCAGAGCACGAAACCAATGTTGTAGATCATAAGCATGATGGAGTTCAAAGAGACGAAAGATCATATGTTAAAACTTAAATAACTTCGTACATTATTTAAAAACTAGAGTGGCGAGTTCGATTCTCGCTTGGGCAATAGGAACTTATTTAGTGACGGAATTCCTTAAATAAAATCCTTAGTCCCACCCTGGCTAGAAAAGAGTGGTAACCTGTAGATAACCCGTCCCAATTAGTCTTAGTTGCAAAAAGTGGACGTTAATAAATAATTTAAACATTATTTAAACCATCAAGATCACTAGCCTTTTTTCTTTAAAACTAGCTATAATTCCGTCAATGGCTTCTGAAAAGACGTCAGGAAAGTTGTGAAATATATTAATCTGTTCCCCAATAATCAGAACTTTTTATTGTTTCTGAAGTTTTCAAAGCACAGAATACTAAAAGAAAACTCAGTACCATGACGTAGTTTGGATCTCCTAAGCTTTTGTTCTGTGCTCTGAAACTTTGGCAAAGTAAACAATTGTGTAACACTAGAAACTAAAGTTGTTATCTACAAACTTATAGTGATAATGTCACCGTCGATATTTTATACTGTTCAGTTACTTTTCTTGATAGTCGTGATTTTCATGTTTGGGGATTCTTTTTTTAATATTTAATTATGCAAACAGGGCCAATGTCTATTGCCATGAGTGTTACAACGGTCTTATAATGTATATATTAATTTGATTAAAAAAATCCTTGTTTTAAAATAAATTACAAAAACTTCATGTTTGAAGGTTCTAATATATATACAAAATTAATATTATAAAAAAAATCACATATTATATAACACTACAAAAGATTTATGATAATAATCGATGGAAAAATAAATTTTATTGTGTGTGATTAGACACATTATTGTATTAGGTTGAAAACAACTTTCTAGTCATTTATATTTTTTTTCCATCCTTTAATTCGAGCCAAAACGATCTGGCTTTGACTAGACAGAAGCACGGCCAAAACTATCAAGGCGCTAGTGTGTAAACTATGACTATGATATATGGTAATTTCAGTAGGTTTATTTGCCTTTTTGTGTAACAAACCAGTTCTTTCGGAATATAGTGTATTTCCATTCATTAAAATGCAGTTCCTTGGACAAAACAGGTTTCGGATTGGGAAGGAGAATTTCACAATTGATAAAATGAAGGTTTCTTACGAATGTTTAGTGTTGGGTGAATGTTGGGTGTTATCGCAAAAAACCAATCTGCCAGTACAAAAAACCTAAAAACTTCGAAGAAATCTCTAATAACTAAATTCTAGGTTTGGGATTCGAATATGCCACCATGACTTAAGAAGTGGAGGGAGGTCCAAGTATAAAAAAAGTTTGGCCTGAGATATCCTAGACTTATGTCGGTGTAAAGAAATGCATAGGAGCAGTGCAAGATAAAAGCAACTCCAACATGGATATCCAAAATTACAGTTCAAGACAGTTGATTTAGGTAAACAGTAGTTCCTCAGAAGCAGAGGAAGGCAGAGACGGCTGTTTACAGAAATCTATTCAGGCAACAGTAGTCAGTGACATCTTGGGTTACGGAATGAGTAGTAGCTGTGAAAAACAGGTCAGTTGGCTTACAGAAATGCATATAGCTAGCGCATAGCAAGAATTCCTTGTTTAGGACCGGCTTAAGATGGGATAGCAAGTCAACTGAAAGATGTAAGCACCCTCTAAGCAGACAGCAACATCTTGGGCGTAGAAATGCGTAGTCATAAATGTAAAATACGATCTTAGTTTACAGGAATACACAGAATCAGCGCAAAAAGGCAATACCATGAGTATTTCAATACAAAATTGCAGCGGAAAACAAGCAGGACTTCTTCACGAAAATGCATAGTACCAGCGTAAAATCGGGACAACTAAGGAAAAGCTTAGAGACTACCAAAGACGAAGACTCCTGAATCACGAAAATGCATTTGCAGCGCCACAAAGAAAGGGAGAGGTAGAGTACAGAAATGCACAGAGGCATAGCAGACCAAGGCAAGGAGCAGCACAAGATAAGTGCGGCTTGTTTATGGAAATGCATGGTATCAGTATAAGATGGAGAATGTTTGGTAAACGGTAAGGCATAAAGACTCCTTATGAATGGGGACTGCGGGTTTACGGAAATGCACAGAGTCATAGCAGTGTAAGGCAAGGATTTCTTATTTACTTAAATGCATAATAGCAGCACAAGATAAGTGCGGGTTGTTTATGGAAATGCATGGTATCAGTATAAGATGGAGAAAGTATGGTAAACGGTAAGGCATAAAGACTCCTTTTGAATGGGGACTGTGGGTTTACGGAAATGCACAATAGCAGTGTAAGGCAAGGACTTCTTATTTACTTAAATGCATAATAGAAGCACAAGATAAGTGCGGGTTGTTTATGGAAATGCATGGTATCAGTATAAGACGGAGAATGTATGGTAAACGGTAAGGCATAAAGACTGCTTATGACGGAGACTGTGGGTTTACAGAAATACACAATAGCAGCGCAAAATCGAGACAGTTAGTTTACAAAAGTCTATAGAGGCAGCTCAAAACAGCAACTGATTAAGTATGTGTACGTAAAGTAGAATCGCAAGACATGGGCACCTTCCTTAAGAAGAAGTATAGCACCAGCGATGGGGACAGATGGTTTAAGGAAATGTGTAGTACTTGCTTAAGATGGGGACAGCTGGTTTACGGAAATGCATAGGCGCCACACAAGACAAGTGCACCTTCTTTACGGAAATGTATAGTACCAGCATATAAGACGGGGACTGCTGGTTTAAGGAAATGCATATTTGCAGTGCAAGGCAAAGGCACCTTCTTTACGGAAATGCATAGTACCAGCATATAAGTGGAGGCAGCTGGTTTAAGGAAAAGCATTTTAGCAGTGCAAGGCAAAGGCAACTTCTTTACGGGAATGCATAGTACCAGCATGTAAGATGGGGAATGCTGGTTTAAGGAAATGTATAGTACCAGCATATGAGATGGAGACTGCTGGTTTAAGGAAATGCATATTAGCAGCGTAAGACAGGTACACCTTCTTTACGGAAATGTATAGTACCAGCATATAAGATGGAGACTGCTGGTTTAAGGAAATGCATATTAGCAGCGTAAGACAGGTACACCTTCTTTACGGAAATGTATAGTACCAGCATATAAGATGGAGACTGCTGGTTTAAGGAAATGCATATTAGCAGCGTAAGACAGGTACACCTTCTTTACGGAAATGTATAGTACCAGCATATAAGATGGAGACTGCTGGTTTAAGGAAATGCATATTAGCAGCGCAGGAAAGATACACCTTCTTTACGGAAATGCATAGTACCAGCATATAAGTGGAGACAGCTGGTTTAAGGAAATGCATTTTAGCAGTGCAAGGCAAAGGCAACTTCTTTACGGGAATGCATAGTACCAGCATTTACTGCTGGCTTAAGGAAGTGCATAAAGACTTCTTAAGAAATGCATAGCAACAGTGCAAACACGTTCCTTCACTGGAGGCATTTACCCAGGAATAAGTTGTTAAGTGTGAAAGTTCACTAATTGTTTTACCATGTAGCGGTCAAATGTTCTGAGGATGATTAGGGTTAACAGGGAAAATCCGGGAACGAAGCCTTTCACTTAAGTACTGGAGGAAACAACATTTTAAATTACCCAACGCTTCAAGGCATTAATACACCTCGGCCAGAAGTTCGGTAGACATAGATCGAACAGGCGTGAGCATAGACCACATTGTTACGTGCATTCACACAGGTGTCTTATGTACTAGAATTATACACAGGTGCCATCTCTCTATTTGTCCCTTGATAAGAACCTTGTGTAGAACAGAAGTGAAATATCAATTGGTTAATGGAATAAAAGAATAATGTAAAAATTATCATTAGGGACGAAGGCTTACTGAACACTGAAAACAATTGTGTGACATAATGAACAATACTAGTTATATCAAATATTTCTCACTGGCGCATTAAAAGTGAGATACTTGCGACCTAACATTTCACCCTTTCTCTAAATCCCTACTTCTCTTGTTACAATTTAGACTAAATATTTATACAATTTAGACCTTATGTATGTGCGTGTTCTTCCTTTAATTTTACATAAAACATTTAAACAGTCCACCACCATCCAAAAAAAAAACTGTGGGCGTTACAGAGAGAGGACCTTATTTTAGCAGATTTTTTGTCATCTGCTGGGTAGCGATCAAAGGACACTTTAATACATTTAAAATGAAGCCATATGTACTACCTCAATAATTTGACTAAATATCAATTGAGAATATTTATTTATTTATCTCTTCTGGGTTTCAAATATATTTATTTAAGCGAACTAAGCAGATTTGGAAAAAAACTGGAAACACACTTTCTTATGGGCAAGTCTAAACCCTCTATGGGTTTGTGAGTAGCGCTAATCGGCTTTGCTTCAGATTCTTACAAAATCTGGGCAAAAGGATCTCTGGATTTTTCGTCTCCTCATATGTTTGCTTTCATTCCTAAACATAATTCACTTCAGAAACTAATTCCCTCAAGACATTTACCGCTTCGTCTTATGTATCTCATCGGAAGCAGGAAATGAATCGATGATTTTTTATCCAACACATATATTATCTCTGCGATGAAAAGATAAATTAATTATCTCTAAACAGTCCGGTAAATCTTCTGGGACTTGTTTATTAATAATAAAAAAAAAATAAGAGAAGGGATGATATGATATTCTTTCTACGTATTACAAAACTGGTCTGACTCCTTTTTATTCAACTTCTACCATTAGGAATGGTTGTTCACCTTTGAAAAAGGTCAATAAACCTGTTGTGAACAATATTATAACCGATTAGGAAGAATGAGAAGTCTCTCGAGTTATCAAATCCTACTAGCTTGCCAACTACTGTCATTGCGAAAAATGTTTTTGAATAAAAGGAAATTAAATGATTTGTACTGTTATTGTGTATGATTTTGGGATTTAAAAAACAACAAAGAAGATTGAACATTTCATCGAGCTTTATTTTTAACAACCACTTGTAAAAAAAATAAATTATTTCCGAAATTATCTCCAAACAATAGTGAAAAATGTTCGAACTGACAAAAAGGATTAAAATTGGTCATTACACATAAGTGATTAATATTTTGTCGCTCCTTTTGGTTCTCATATATCCCGAAACTATTAATTGCCCTCCCAAAATTTATATATATATATATATATATATATATATATATATATTAGCTCAGTTTCAGAGATTTGTTTATTTTTTTCTAGTTTTCCAATTTATTAACAAACCCATTAAAATGTGATGCCAAATTGAATCTATTCATTGTGTTAAATAGTGCAGGAATCAAATTGTTAAATAGTCAGTCGTGCAATGGCTGTGAAAACTAAGCAGACTTCTCATTCACTCGCCTGATCTCATATTTCCTTTGCTTCGCTGCAATTATAACCCAATGAAAAAGAGGTTTAACATGGCCTCGAGATCTTTAGTAATATAATACATTTAAGTGAAGATCGTAAGATTAAGAACAAGAGACTTGCTGAAGTAGGGTAAAATCTTACAAAAGCACAGTTAATACCAGAGTTCGTGAAATGCTGTTAGAGCAATAATTTTATAAACATTAGCGATCCCATAACGGAGATATTTATAATTTTGGATTATACCCATTCTCTAAACCTTAATTCCTCATTTGTCCCGATCTGGGTCATTTACCAACTTTATATTTATTTTTCCCGACTTGCTTAAAACCCGATTTTCATAAGGATCTCTATACTAAATTCGTTGAAGGGAAAATGGCAGAAATAAGCAACATGACTAAACCAAGCAAAGTAAAACTATCATCAGCTTTGACGTCTTGAGTTAATTTACTTCTCTTTTGTTCTTGGATATCTTCATCATCACCAGGTTGTTCTCTTTATAAACCTTTTTAGTTGTTTCTTCAAACAGATCATTGCTAAAATTAATAAAAAAACATTTATATATGGGCTAATTTAAAAAGTAGAACATCTTTGGACGACCATCCTTTGATATTTAAACATAAATTTAATTTTGAGGACGCAGGAATTTTAGATAATGACAAAACGTGACCAGGGGGGATATAAAAGAAAATATCCACATTATTAAAAACATACAATTTGTTGTGAACAAAAAAACTGAGAAAAGGAATTCAAATGATATATTTATCAAATATTTAAATAAACAGCATGTCTATTAGATCTTGATTAATATATGCTTCTTCTGGGATCGATTTTTCAAAACTCGAAACTTTTTATGTAATCGATTTTTACACTTCATCATTATAATCTATCGATATTATAAGCTGAGTTGTGAAGATATTTCACGTGTTTACGTGTATTGCCCTTCCGCCGTTTTTCCCTTCAACGAAAATTGAATTAAGGTCATATTTCAATAATATTTATACCATATATTAAATTCACATCTACTGATTAGAATTGGAGGGCCGTTGAAAAGGCTCTTTTTTAAAAATCGCATCAAGAGTGCAAACTCATTTGCTGACTTCACTTATGGTAAATCTTCTACAACGGATAATGACCTGCAAGTCTGCAAAACAAGTTCTCCTTCTGTCCATCCTGTCTTAGGAAAGGTAGTGTATTGACTAATTTTATATCCAATTTAGAAACAAACTGGCTGATGTGAACAAACCGGTCTATCACCATTTTAGACACAAGTATTTTCTAATTGCAGTAGGACTTATAGATTGGAGCAGGATAACTGTATACCATAAGACCTGGAGAGTTTTAAAAATTTGCCACAATTTTAATATATTGTGTTTCAAGTATTAACGTTTCTGTACGTGGTTTTTTGATACTAATAATCAGCCAAATATAGGTTAGCATGGTAGGCCTATCTGGGCTTTGAAGTTAATATTGGAATTACAGTATGGAAATGCATAAAAGTTGTACAGTTTAACTAAACCCTGGAAGTTGGAATTGGAAGAATGAGGACAAATCCTGGTCTCGATTTACGAATAGTCTGACGCAGCATATTGGTGAATGTATTGAGCACTGATAGAAACATCAAATTCACTGATGACATAGAAGAGTTTCAAGGGGTATGACATAGAATAAGTATGTAAAAAACCAAGTGCATAAGAATTACTAAACGTACCATGGAAGTCTTTGCGAATTGGGGGAGATCAGATACCCTAGTGATGAGGTATGTAATCACCATTTAGCAGATTTTCCTTAATCAGCTATTGAGGTCGTGCTCATGACGCGATTTTCGAAAAATTTATTCAAATGTCCATCGATCCTACCCAGGAGAAGACGAAAATGAGTTCCGTTAAAATATATATATATATATGTATATATATATATACACATATATTTGTCTGTTCGTTAACGGCTGAAATCGGACAAGTGGGAGGAGGGGGGGTTAGAGGTGGGGGATTTCGAAATATCTCCGTTACTATACGGCGGATCGAAAAATGTATAGAACTAATCTTATTGCAAATTAAATTTACTATAAATATTGTTATATGCATTTATCCTCTATCTTGAATATTAAAAGAGATATTTTCATTTTTATTAAGTGTAACGGACGAGCTATGGTAGCTTCTAATAGTTCCCGCCGAAAGCTAGTTCGGCCGATTCCGTAACTGTTCTGCACGGAGATTTCTCTATTGTATAACTTTACATGGAAAATCTGCTTAGTTCACCCTAGCCCTGCGTGACGGACTTTTAATTTCTTGCATTTCCACCCAGCTTCGGTAGTATCGAAGTCATAAACTGGTATTGCAGGGATTCCTTCGTCTTGGTGTCAAACTCTCTGCATGATGAATATTAACCAAGATATTTGGATTTAATAGTTTTCCTCTTTCGGTAAACCCCCACTCTTACTCATGCCATATTAATAACAAGCTGTTATATCATGAACCACTTCATTACAAAGTTAATACCAAATATTGTTTTCATTTAATTTTTACTTTGTGAGATATATGCAAATACGTTCTGTAGATTCCCAACCTTCTTATGTTCTTGGATTACTAAAATTTGAGTGATTGAGATTATTATAAATTATTCTAATTCATTTTAAATTACAGCACTAGCCATAGTTTTCAATAAAATTAATATTCAGATTTATTTCCTTATTTTTTTTTTCTTTCCGGTCTAGAATATTTATATCTATTTATTCACCTCTGCGAGATTAGTTGACCTCTTTGTTTACAATTTAGACGCTTTCCGTTGGGTGGTTATTAACTTGTAAAATGACTCTCATTTCCGTTTGTATTTATTTGCTTAATATTCACGGTTAGCAGTTCGTACATGTATCTATTGTAAACTTCGCTTGGGAAATCTGCTTAGTCTACGCAGCCCAACAACACTTACGAGAAACAGGACCCGCATTCCCGAGATGGTGAGTCATCCTAGGTCGCCACGGGAAGCTAGTCCACATGTTGGTCATAGTGACATCAGCCTTTGTGGCACTTCACGCTACTATAGACGTCGTATTATGAAAGGAAACCTTACGGGTCGAGTGTGATGTCATCAAATTATAAAAGATGATACCAGCTGTTTTATTTGAGATACGCCATCTTTTTTGTTCTGTTTTAGTAGATTTCCCTTAGGGGAAATCAGCTATTGAGGTTGCGCTCATGTTGGGGATTTCAAATTATCATTCAAAACGTTTTAATTTCTCAACTATTATCGCGTTCATATGGCGCCTCATCAGGAGAAGTTCTACTGTACAAAAGAACTAAACGAACGGCTACATCATAATGGCCTTCCACTAGCCATGCCAGTCGGAAAATGGCTTTCGAGTAATGGAGGGTCAAGTCAGCTGATTTATATCGATACGTCACGAAATAAAAATATATCGATTATCCCTTTATGAAGTGCAGTCTAAATCGTAAATGAGAGATTCATAATTGATTAAATATCACTTTAAAGTTTCTAATTAATTAAAATACATATAATTTGCATGTTTTATTTCTGTTTTCTTATTGATCACCTCTCTTCTATTTCTTAAGATGTACATATTCTCATTTGTCCCCCCCCTTGCTTAAATTTTTTTCATTTTCTATTATACTCACATTTTCAAAATAAAATTTATGGGTACATTTAAATTGCGTGGTCGGCTAACGATTTTTTATTACCCTATTAATCAACGTTTATTACGTGTTGTCTGATTTTTCTTTTCAATAGTTGTGATGATTCCCCTATTAACGTTTATAGCAAACCATACAGTTTATTTTGTCTACATCATATTTGATAACTGTTGATTTTAATTTATCTTTTATATGGCTAAAGCTATTTTTTCACTCTGTTTGGATATCCCCACATATCGATGTAATCTTCCCGGCTACTATGGGGATGTAATTCAATGTACAGTATATTTTTTATTTGTAAAATTAGTATCCTTTTGGTTGTGTATATCCATATTTATATTATATTTTTTGTAGATTACTTAAGTAAATTGAATGCTTTTATTTGACTCCGTGTAATTTAGCCTGCAATGTAATGAATATCGCCATTTTAGCTTTCTTTCTCATAGTATTCTAAAATTACATACACATTCTACCTAGAGTTCATGCTCTAACTATTTTTGACTTCGTTGACATTATTCTGATGCCTTTGTATAAGTTAGCCTCTATGTCCATAACATATATAATAGTAAATTTAAAATAATACGTGGTCATGCTACGAAATGAATAGCAAAATAGATCTTGGTTACAAGGTTTAGTGGTAAACGTAACCACAGGGTTGCCCTAAAAGAAGAATTCATTCTACAGAATGATAAGGATTGGCATAGGGAAATTTATTTAAATTTAATCCTTCCACTCAGCAAGCTTTTAAAGGATAAACTTTTAAAGGATGATGTTGCAAGCACAAAACTAGGTGAAACACAAAAAACCGCTAAAGTTTTTTTCTAGAAAAGAATTGATCTCTTTCTAAAGGTGCCTATTTTTTTTTATAACCACTCCCATTCTGTAGAGTAAGGCATTAACTGAAACAAAAAGAAGCAGAAAAGTTTAGTTCCTATTTGTTTACGTATTTCTTTGTTTCTTATCCTTATGAAAACCTCTTTGGCCCAAATAACTTTTGGTAGGAGGAATAGCAATCTACTTATTTCTTTCCAGCCGCATTTGTATTGCACTTACAAAAAATCTGATGTGGCAACCCAATTGTCTCGTTTTGTTTCTACTAAATTAAATAACAAAATGTTTGATTGCACTTCATTTAGGAACTTCGTCCGTCCAAATATATCGAGTGGAAAATAATTTTTAGATTTAGAATGAAGTTAAACAAAAAAAGGTCCTATACCACTTTGTTGTTTCTCTAACACGTACGGAGCTGTTTGCAATTTTTTATTTTCACCAGCCTCTATACCACCTCACCCTTTTCCATCAAAAAAGTACAAAGCAAGACTGTACGACAGTCCTAAATTTAAAAATTCTAAGACAAGTCGAATTTGAGCTATCGCAAAATATGTTTACAGACCACCACGGTGAAGCTACACTCAAAATGGGTCCAGATAAAGTCAAAATAGATAATCCCGTAGAAATCTGAAACCGATCATTATCGCGATTAAAATACTTCCTTTTCTTCCTACAAGGAATTAAATAAAAAATCCGCCGCACAGGGACTGCGGAAACTAAGCAGATTTCCCTCGAGAAGTTTAATAATAGATAAATCTACATAATGGCAACACAACAGCAACAACAATGTTAAGTGAATAAATACAAACGATAACAAGAAACCTCCCGACGGGAAGCGTCTGAAATGTAGTCTAAAAGGAGTGCCTATTTCTCAACCGAAAGAAAAACAATTACATACTGAAATATATCAGAATATAACATATTAATTTTATTCAAAACTATTTATTATATCTAGTGCTGTAATTTATTCTCCCGAGATTTGTAGAAATTATATGAAGAAAATAAATTTGACATAACCAGCAATGTCGTTTTCTGGTTCTTGGCCATTGAAATAATTATTTATTTATTAGCGTCCACTTTATACTACTAAGGCTAATTGGGACGGGTTATCTATAGGTTACCACCATTTACTATCCAGGGTGGAGCTAAGAATTTTATTTAATGGGTTCGCCATTAACCCAGTCGGGAATTGAACTCGCCACTCTATGTTTTGAAATATTTAAATGAAATTTCCGTTAAGCAATATCGATTTCCTATATCGATAAGGGGGTTGAATAAAGATGACAGGCGAAGGTTATTGCCATAAGTGCATTATAATTTATTGCTTCACGAAATGTTAGGAACAACCGAAGACTGTTATTTTGATCATTTAGAGAAGATTATGTACATGCAGAAAAGATTTCACGTCCTGAAGATTCATATATAAAATGGGATATCCGTCTATGAGATGAATGAAAATTAGTATATTATGAAAACCTAATATAATATTCATGAATGAAATCGAACGCAACCACCAACGAATCTTCATATTTCAATAAGGAGACCTGTTTCATATCCTATTTTATGCATGTTATAAATGAGGTCTGTTCAAATTTATTTATTTTTATGTACACACACACACACACACACACACACATATATATATATATATATATATATATATATATATATATATATATATAGTTGTCGTCCTGATTAATGACACTGGTTGTAACAATGTTGAATATAGTATATTGTAGAATAGTGGACAAATACACTATCGGCATATTTATAGCCGCCCTCACTGGAACCAAAATTGGATGAATTCTTAACGAAAGATACTTAAACACATAATATAAATAATTATATTATATAAAATAAATAGTGGCTGGAAATTTTGTTTAAATGATTACAACGTGAGGTTTTAATATATCAAGTCAAACTAAATTCGTTAGTTCCTTAATTGGGAAATTCGAAACAGGATTGGAGGTTACAATGAAGTGATAAAATAAAAAAAAATGTTTTTGTTAAAAACAGTAGGATGAAACTCATAAATAAACAGCCATATTAAAAATGTAACACACTATAAATGTTGTTATAGATATTTCTCTATGGAATTAAAATTAATTGAGAGCATTGTAGTTTTAGCCCTATATCACAAACAGCCAAATTCTTGAATTTCCATGAATCCTTACTATGTGCGGAACATGAAGAAATGTACGGAGTAGCGTCTTCAATGAGCATTCTATTCTGAAAGGCACCAGCATTTGATGGTGTTCTTTATGAGTAAGATCTGTTCCATTCGACGCTCAACTTAACTATTTGATATAAAAGTAAGGATTATGATCATTAATAACCAAAATCGAACCGGGGGGGGGGGTGGATAAGAGATAGTATCAAACTTATTGGAATAAATATTTCCGTCATTAAGCGAACCACCTTGGTTAAAGAAAAAAAAAAACAGTCTTCCTAATCCAGTTTCTCCTGCAGTTCCTTCGTCTATTTTACTGTAACGCAAATATTTTTTCGTTTTCAGCGCCCCCTTTCCTATAAATGCGATTTTGCTATATATTTTGATATTGATGTTAACATTTAAAATATTATTTTGATAAAAATAGAAACACAATTTAAATTATTACCTAAATATTGGTATTATAAATTAGTAATAAGTGTCCTGATAACTATAATGTCTGACACACTGTTCATTTAAACTAGAGAGATAAATAAATATATCTTTTGTATGATTCAGAAATAAAGAGTTTTTGATTTATAAGGCTTCAACTGTGAGTAAAGAGTCTTCTAATTTCCAATATTTATCAGTAATTAATGATCTTTCAGAATGAAAATTTCCTTTAGTGTGTTAAAATAAAAAAAACAGTTATATCTAATAATCTTCCATATATCTGATTTGCATTTAATTAGAATGTCTACAGCTTTTATGAATTATTATTGTAATGGTGCTCGCCAGATTTCGAAATTTTAATTCTAATGTAGGCCACATACTTTTTCAATTTTTATTTCCTCGCCTGGACAGGTTAATAATTTGATTATTTTTTGGACAGGCGCCCCTTGTGAAATTTAAGAACAACCGCTTATGAAGTCCTGATCTCAAGTCGTATCTACTTGCTTTATATTTTGCGTCCGTATTAAATTTTAAGTATGGATTTCTTATGTATGGGTTTTTACTGAATAAGAAAATAATGTGACATGGGAACCTTTGACGTTTAGGGAACCTTTGCGTGACAGAGTTTGATTATTATGAAAGATATCGAGGCACCAGAGTTCATTCATAAACTCTTGCCCGACAATTTCCTCCTGGGGCAAACAGGGGCAGAGATTATTTTGGGGGAAGAACGCTGTGACCTGGATATCGGGGTGGGGTGTGAGCAACCCCCTCCCCCCGGGTCTATCGATTCTAATTCCAGAGGGTCCCTTCATGTGGCAAAGCATTCCAGCTATAACAAGCCATTCTTATCGCCTCCATCGCCCGTTCTCTGCTTAGCAATAAACCTTTCATCCATATCTTCCCAAGCCGAAAGGGTTTTAATAAAATACATTTCACGCTTGTCAACCCTCCACAAGCCCTTAAACATTTTATACTCTGAGCCCTTTTATACTGGCAGAGTGACCCATCATGTCGCCTAGATTTCCCAATGACTGTAAACTAGGAGATTCGAGCATGAACGGAATTTTACAAAGTTCGTTGACAAGGATGCGTCAACTATAGAGTTTTCCTACACACTGGATAGCCATAAAGTGTTGTACATAATCGAAATTACAACTCCGCTAAAAATAGCATGATTTTGAGATGTTGTTACTATTACGATTGCAATTAAAGACTATGGAGATTTTGACTACAGTTAAATCAGGAGATTTTATTGTGTAATTACGATTATGATTGTAATCGCAGACTCTGGAGATTGTGAATATGATTATTATCAAGGAATTTTAATGTTTCGTTACGATTCAATTGTAATCAAGGACCCTGGAGATTGTGAATATGATTATTATGAAGGAATTTTAATGCATTGTGTTATTTCGTATGGAAAAACAGTATAGAAGCAATATTATTACAAATTTGATATTCTATAAATGTTCTTATAGACATGTTTTCAATATCTTGAATATTAACCGAGATAATGCCAATACTTAGATTCTAGCCTTCAGTAAACCCCCAAATTTAAGTCATCGAACTTTAAAAAAAGTCCGTCACGCAGGGGCTGCGTAAACTAAGCAGATTTCCCACGTGAAGTTTTACAATAGAGAAATTTCACGAGAGCCGAGAGTTAAGGAAACGACCAAACTAGCTTTTGGTGGGGAAGCCCAGTTAGCCGCCTAGTTTTAATAAAAATGCAAATATCTCAGTTAATATTCAAGATAGAGAATAAATGTATAGAACAATATTTATAGTAAATTTAATTTGAAATAAGATTGATTCTGTACTATTCTTCGATCTGACGTACAGTAACGGAGATATTTTGAATTTTCGAAAATCCTCCCCTCTAAACCCCCCCTCCCACTGGTCCGATTTCAGCCGTTAACGAACTTGATCTTTCTTTTTACACAAAACGACTAAATATCGAGTTTGGTAACGATCAAACAAAAATTGCGACCGCTAGAGCGGTAACAGACAAATATATATATATATATATATATATATATATATATATATATATATATATACAGTTTTGAACGGACCTCATTTTCGTCATCTACTAGGTAGGATTGATGGACATTTGAAGAAAAATTTCGAAAATTCCGTCATGAGTACAACCTCAATCGCTGATTTCCCTTAAGGGAAATCTGCTAATAAGAGAATATATCACGAAAAGTCTTATTCCAAGCAAAAATATCAATTATTGTTTTCAACAGACTATTATTATTATGTTTTGAGATACATGCAAATAATTAGTATGAAGTCATAAAGGACTATTTTAGTCAGTTGCCTTCCACTCCAAATCATCTGATTTTCAGAATAAGCTTCACAATTGAGCATTTATTAAGATGAAAATGAAATGCAGTAATTGTGTTGTTATAATCTTTGGGTCATTCGAAAGTTTTGAAATTTGCTATTTATTTCAGAACATCGATTACAATCCTATCCCATATTAGAACTTCAAAAACAATTTCATCGTGGAGTTTAGATTTCTACGTTGTGGCATGTATCAAACTAAAAATATTTAGTTTTACCTAAAACTTAAGACGTATTGACACTCAAGAAAACAATGAATTAATTCGCTTTACGCCGTTTAAAATAGTGGGTCTATAAGTCCATTACTATATTAATGTTTATGAATTTCATTCATTTATTGAAGAGAAAAGTAATAACTATTGGGCAGGATTCATTATTTAATGAAATAAAATCCGATATTTAATGTGGTTTGATGTGTCCCTGACCATTAAACACACTAAAAAATGACATGACTTCCATGACATGATACTAGTCAATACCTGAACAATATTTTCCAACATCTTCAAAGCATCAATATTTTTTCAAAACATAATTCTCCAGATATCTTATCACATTCACAAGTGCTATTTTAGCAACCAATTGTGTTCCAATTGCCAATTAATTCATTTCATTTATTTATTAATATATATCAAATGGAATTTTGATATTTGTTTTATTATTTAGACTCTTTTTTTTTCAATTACATGATATTGATTGTATTGTTCTTGTAGGGCATTTAATTCAGTTTTCAACATTCGATCATTGTATCATTTGTTCTTTGGTTTATCTATTCTTTCTTCTCCAATATTTATATCATTTTCGAGACGTTATTTATGCAATTTTGCTGTGTTTATTTTAATTAATTTTAATGAACGAGCAAACTTGTTTTGTTGTGAAGCTCTTAAATAAATAAATAATTATTACCTGGTTTGCCAAGATTCTTATTCTTACAGTTTTTTATCAGACACTTGATGATGTGATTGAATCAAAACCATATCTATTCTTTGCCATGGGTTTTACTTTAACAGCAGTCTATTTTTTAAATGTATGTTATTGCAGAATTAGAAGAAAGCAGACAGATTAAAAGTTTAGAAACTCAGCTGTACAGGTGGGATACTAATGGGGAGAATTGCAGAAGTAATTACACATAAAAGGAGTCGCCGGCAAGAAGAGGCTTTGTCGTGCTAAATCGTGGTCTATTGTGTTTGCTGAGAGAGGTGCCGCTTGTTTGCCCGCTCGGTAACGAGCCGTTCACAGCTGATCGCCCCAATTTGCTTCCACAGCAGTTTCTTATGCACATTCCCTGGGCCTTCTTGATAGCAACGAGGAAAAAAAAATCGTTTATTGAATGCATTACATAACTAATAAAAATGGGGCTGCACACATTTTCTTGTTGACTATATTGTTAGGCCTCAAACTACGAGCATCGGCGGTATTAAACCTATTTACCCAGATTTTCCATAAGAGAAATCACCTTTTGAGGTTCTACTCATTTTGAGATTTTCTTCAAGTTCTTCAATAATCCATCGATGACTTATTCCTTACATAAATTGGAAAATACTTAAATAATATGAATAAGAAATAAATAATATAATGAGTGACAAAAAATAACAAATTAAATTATACTAATCATAAATAAAAAATTAAATAATGTAAATAACAATTAAATAATATAAATAATACATTTTAATAATAATTATAAGATTTAATTTTCATTTTTAAATTAATCATATGGATTTAGCTTCCTTTTAGCAGATTTTCCTTAAGGAAAATCAGCCATTGAGATCGTTTCGAAATTTTCCTTCAAATGTCCATCGATCCTGCCCAGAAGATGACGAAAGGGTCCGTTCAAAAGTGTGTATATGTGTGTGTGTGTGTGTATATATATAAATATATATATATATATATATATATATATATATATATATATATATATATCCATCTATCTACATATTTGTCTGTTACCGCTCTAGAGGTCGCAATTTTTAATCTTATCGTTACCAAACTCGATATATAATCGTTTTATACAAAAACAAAAAAAAAAAAAGATCATGTTCGTTAACGGCAGAAACCGGACCGGGGGGAGGGGAGTTTAGAGGGGGGAGAGTTTGGAAAATTCTTAATATCTCCGATATTATGCGTCGGATTGAAAAAATGTATAGAACCACTCTTATTGCAAATGTAATATGATATAACAATAAATTTTGTTATGTACATTTTTTCACTATCTTGATTATTAACTGAGATTTTTTTTTTTTAGTTTTGTACTATAAATTTTGTCATATACATTTATTCTCTATCTTGAATATTAACCGAGATATTTGCATTTTAAATTATTCTCCGGTACAGTTGGGAATTTATTTCTGTCTTCAGTAATGCCACACACCTTCTCATCTCATATTAACAATATTATGTTATAAAGCACTTTATTCGAAGCTTAAATTTCAAATATTGATCTCATTGAACTTTCAAGTTTTGAGATACATGCAAATAAGTGGCGCACGTGGGAAATCTGCTTAGTTAACGCAGCCACGGACCGGCTTTTTTTTGGCGGGGTGGGTCGGCATGTGACTTAAAGTGTTCAAAAAATACTTAACAAAAAGAAAAGGGTGATGCTGCTAACCTGCCACTTAGCTTACAGTGGACATGAAAAGGGATGGTATTCATTTTTTTACCCGAGATATAAGCATTTATACTATTTTTTTTTATTATAATTGCAGTTATCTGGAAAATAATTGATATACTAATGGTTTCCCGTAGAAATATAAATATTTAAATACACTAAGTAATCCATTTATTGCCTTCAAATTAGTTATATTTACAATTTTGACCATGAAGCGTGGGATGCCTATTTGACGAATATTGACAAATTTATTATCGTTCTTGGGATAAAAAAAAAAAAAAAAAAAAAAAAAAAAAAAAAAAAAAAAAAAATTTTCCCGTAAAAAAAAAATGATTATATTATATAAGCATCTGGAGAAATTACATGGTAAACCTTTGTTCAGGCATTCTGTTGTAATACGATAGCCGAATGTATGAGGTGTAAAATATCAAATCACTCATATTAACAAATTCAATTAATTTAATACATGTACAAACAAATTCCCATGTTTATTCATGAAACATGGATATAGTCTTTGGCTTCAGGAAGACGGAAGGTAAAATTTCAAAATTTCTAAATATAAATAATGGTGTTAGGCCAAAATAGTTTTTTTAAACACAATATGTCTTGTATATTTTCTCGATAAAACGACTATTAACGAATATGTGTTTTAACATCAAAGTAAACCCCTCGTATAGTTCAAAATCTGAATTCCAATAGTTGACAGACAAGCAGACATGATATTTAATATCGATTCCAAAAATTGTTAATAGCCTCAAAAGTGAACCTGATCCCTGCCAAATTTAAACAGAAAATCAGACAAACCTTAGAGTTTTATTTATAATAATTGAATTTCTACTTACTGGAAATCTGTTAATAATATTTTTAAAACTGTCGATATAGTTAAAGACCTAAGAGTTTATCTGAACAGCAGAAATCTCTTATGATAAATCTGCTTAAAATGCCGCGTGTAGCAACGAAATTTTAAATCAGCCCATTTTTCCATATTTTTTTAAATAGTCGGTTTAAAAAATTCGACCTCTTACGAGCATCGAGACATCGAATGACACCATGTTGCTTTTACATGAATATGCCATTCTACTTGTTTATTCTCTGACATTTTTCTCAGATAACTTCAACCAGGAGAGACTGACGGACCGGGAAAACCGTGCGACTTTCTCTTAAAAGAATAAAAAGGTTAACTTCCCAAAATTTCCAACTGACATTTAGTTTTACTTTCTTCAATAAAACTACTCAGAGATAAGAATTTTTCAGACTTTCCTACAGTTGGTGAATTAGAGATTGGCATCATATCGAATTCATTGGAAGTCCATCCGAATAGTATTTCGGCTTTAAACTAATAATGTCAGTCTGGGTGGTGGTCAATTGAGCAGATTTTCAACGTTTCTCCATGGCTTGCTTAGTAGTCTATGCGTACGAAGTTTTGGGGCATCTAACACTATCGTAAGAAAGCTATGGCGGTAAAAATAGGTGCAGGTTCGATCCTCGCCAAGAGATAAACTTTAGTTCACGAATTCGTAACATAGCGCTCTAGTGTCGCGGTTATGACTCTCACAGATCCCGTCCACAGGCAAGCTAACACGGAGTGAATTGGCCATTATCCCCCACAGGTATATAATGAGACCCATCAGTCTATTTGAGACAACTCATTCCAGGCCCTCATAGATTAATGGGGTTGTACGTCAAGTTATTTAGAACACAGTTTAGTGGCTCCTCACGATTTAATTTTATTTAAAACGCTTAGCGCTTTCGGGAATTTACATTCCATCGCCAGAGCGTAGGCCGTGCATATAGAGATGCTATTGTGCCGAACTCTGTCGATGCACTCATAGTTAATTCACCCATAAAATTTTTTGAGCCTAATCTAAGGTGCTCTTGCTAGTGATAGCATTTTTGCTGCTATGCTCTGAAGCTCTAATCATGGGAATGTAAATTCTCGAAAACGCTAAGCGTTTTTAATAAAAATAAATTTTGAGGGGCCAAAAAACTGAGTTCTGTATAACACATTCATCACCCACACCCCCAAAAGAAAATAGAAAATAAAAATGGCTTGTATGTCGATACAACGTAAAACTCTGATCACGGACTTTCGAGTCTACCCCAGGATGACCTTCAAGGCTTCTAAAGCCAAAAAAACAAAAGAAAAGAAAAAAGTCGATGAAAGCAAGACATTAAAGTTAATTTAAAATCTATAACTTTCAATATTCCCGTTATTATGCTTCTGATCTACATATAACCTAAACCGTTAACCTTATTACTTCGAAGAGTTTTTAACAATCTTTCTTTTTTAAGAAGTGGCGGAATTAACCTTCCTCACAGATTTTTTTTTCAACAGGAAATATATTCCTCAAGCATACCTTACATTTTTCGCATTACCTCTTCAAGAGTACGAAAAAAACATAAGTTGCTCAGTGGCGCTCATTCGGTTTCATCTCATAACTCTTGAAACTTGCCATGTATTTTATATATGTTGGAATGGTTTCAATGCCTTTTGAATCTCCGTTAAGTGTCCAGATAACCCCTAAAATGTCATTCGAAAAATATTTATTAAAGTATTGTTGCCAGTTATTTAAGAATTGGGTTGTGTATGTAAAATGTGAAGTCTTTGTATATTTTCAGTTGTGTTGTAGGTGCCTCCTAGAATGAATTCTTTTTATATGCCAAAATGTTTCAACAAATCAAAATTATTTAAAAAGTACGTCCAGAAAAGTAGTTATGGAAGCGCAAAGAAGACCAGATTTTCCGTGCTTGGCCTTATAGAACTATTACAGGTGGCCAGTAGACGTTAATAAATTTATTTGACAATCAAAATTTGAAAGTTTAATACCTAAAAATGAATAAAAAATAATGACTCCTTCAATTTATTCTCAAGACAAAAATTGTTCCTGCGATTCTAAATATGTTTTTCTAGGATCCTTACTTACATTATCTCAATCAAAATGCCCCAATAGTGATTTTGCAATGACTATTTTGTGACCTTGCTACCAGCACTGCTACATATCTTCTCTTGTCTTTATTTTCATATTTATCTTTTACATTCTTTTTCGTATACTATTCCAGCTCTACACATGGCAGAAGGAGTTTATTTTACAGGTATATGGAAAATCTCTCAAGTTATATTTCGTTTGGGTCTCATCCATTCCAATCAAATGCCTGAGATCTGAGATTATCCTACTTCCTTCCTGAGAGGATATTGAGAGCTATTCCTGGTCTCGGAGCACTCAATGGGATTAATTTCATTGATATAGAAGGGAGCAGTGACATCGCGTCCTTTGATAGCGGACATTAACCTCTCGGATATGAGGGCCTTACCTCATCGATCCGCCCACTCACTCCATCACTATAGGGGATATTGCATATTTTAGCAGATTTCCCTCAAAGGGAAACCAAAAATGAGTTTAAAAGTCCACCACCCCTATATAAGACAGAACGACTTAAATAACCACCTTAAGCTCGTTATTTTCACTTAGGAGATTTCTGATGTGCTGGATTGAATTCCAGCAATAAGTAACCAATACATACTGGGCTTGAATTTAAAACAAGAAATGAAATGTCCAGAGATACAGATGCATTACGGGATAATCTCTTGAGGGTAGGAATAAAAAGTAGGAATAATTAGGTAAATATATGATTCAGAGAAAAATGATTGGAACAAGGTAATGCCTTGTTAATAAGCTGGGTTATGTAGTTTCCTAGATTTCCTCTCTGGGCCGAATTTTCTTCTTCTCCAAACCACCTTTACGCTGATGCATAGCCTGAGGAAGGTGGCCGTAGAACTGCCAAAAATATGCACAATGATGCCTGACGAGAAAATCACTGGAGCAGAAAGTTGGGTTCGAAAGGGTTTGGGGTGGGTTAAATAAGAATTTTCTGTCCAACTCATAAAAACTGAAATATAGATGATTTTGTATTTTACTCCTTCACCGAACCCCTAATACACCTGGTCAATTTTGATCATTAATGTATTTAATCTGTAATTGTATATGAAACGGTTATGGTCTTAATCAAAATTGATGACAGCATGTATCTAAGGAGGGCCCAAAAAAACAATACATTTTATTTCAGCATAGAATAAGGTGAAATATTAGGTAATTCTATAAAATATGAATAAGCGAGGGGGAGGGGGTTCACAATGTCTGACTTAAGGGCAGACTTAGGGGCTACTAAAATTAAACAGACCCCTCCCCCCCCCACACACACACACACACACACACACACACACAAAAGAAGAGGCCATTATAAATAGGACTCCAATTTTAAATTGGTCATGAGACGTTTATTGATATAGTTCATTGAAGGTAAATTTGATTGAGAAGAAGTGAAGGATGAAAACTGAAAGATTCCGATAGAACTGTTATTTTTTCAAGTTGGAGAACATTTTTTACATACATTATTAACAACATTGGGGCTCTAAATAGCCATGTGAGCTAAAGCGTTGGCCTTAATATGACATTTTAAACCTTGAGTGACGTGTTCGATTCCCAACTGGGCAATAGATATTAATTTAATGACGAACTCATTAAGTAAAATCCTTGTTCCTTAGTTCAATCATGGCAAGAAAAGGGTTGTCACCTGACGACTGTATTTTAAAGCCACTGCCTTAACTAAAATACCCGAAAACCTTTTCAATCCTTAAAATATATTTTGATTTTTGAAAAGCAACTCAATATGATATCATTAAAGAATCCTATGTACAACTATTAAATTCTTATTTTTAATATGCAGTCATTACAGAGATTTAAGATGAAATTCCTAAATTTAGTCAATGAAAGAGAGGCGGCTTGTATTCCATCATCTCATTAGCTATTTACATTTTAAACCCCGTGTCTTAATTGAAATTCCTGCTAACTATTAGGGCCTGAATTAAATTTACATTAAACGAATTCGGTTTTCTGTATAAGTCGAACAAAGGCAAAAGGAGTAAGGGAGAGGGGGAGAGGAGCAAGAAAAGCCACTTAACGAGGCAAAGGCAGAGAATGGCAAAGCACAACCCCTCCCTCTTGCATTTCAAAGCACGCTATGTTTAAAACCCCCTTTCTCAGGTTGTTAGAAGTCCTACTCCATGACCAACAATCTCCTGATCAAAGAAGTTTTTTTTTTTTTCACTTGGGAATCGGACGAATTCAGTCCGAGAAAAAGGAACCGAAGAAATAATGAGTTTCCCCTCATTAAGTCCTTCTTTTGGGTGACCTTTGCGAATTCGAATTAATGGAGTAGAAGTTACTTGAAAGAGAGATCCTTGAAAAATTAGAGACGTCTTGAGTCTCAGTGTAATTTATATTCAAAGACAGTCGTACGTTTCAATTTCTTCTTTTGTCGCACAAAGTCGCGGCTGACACACTTCGGAGTGTAGGATGTCGCAACTCCTCATGGCATAAGTGTGCTAGTAGTGTATATGTGTCTGGTCACTTGATAGGGCTTACTTCTACTTGATGAGAGCATATACTTGTTCTTCAAAATATTGACCTAGAGATTTCATTCAGATACTTTCTTTGACGATTTTACCTAAAACATTTGAAAACCCGTGTATACTGCCGTAAGATATTATTATGTGGTATGGTAATCTGAGGATTTTTAAGATTTTCGATATATCTATAGGTTCTAGTACGTGAGATATCTTTATTATCAGGTCACACTTGGGTGGATAGTCAAGGATGCCTTCCCTTCTCGTAATGTGAGTAATCTTATTGATTCACAGATTAGCTATTATTGCAATGTCCGTCTTGCAAGTTGTAGTTAGCATACACATTCTGCCTGAAGGTTATCATTTGTCGATGTTTGCAGGCTACCGAACAGCGGTTCTCTAACAGTTTCGCTCACTTGCAGAGCCCTTTCTTCCTGCTGGTATACGTTTTACTTATTCCTTTGCCGTCCACTCATCTTTAAGAGGACCACCGGGACTGGGTACATCGCTGCTCAAGCCTCGAAGAGGGCTGACAGGAAAGGGAAAGACGCCGAACAACATGGAAGCCTAGACCCACGTATAGACTACACCCATTTTATGAGTGAAAGAAAACCAACATTGGCGAATAAGTGATGAAAGGATCTGAGAAACAAGGAGAGGACCGAGAAGAACGAAGATGTAACACAGATATACTGAAACATTTAAAACTATAAGATACAAGCCCCATGTTTCCAAGGCAACCGTGACCAGCCCCCCCCCCCAAATATAAGGTCCATACAACCAGATTGTGCCAGCTGCTTAGAAGACCAATCAAGACAGTCATGGTCAACACCATCTTCATGCAAATATAAATTAACAGACTATCCCTAAATGCCCCTGCAAGTTTCTTTCCCCCTAACATGTTTCACATCAATATATATTGGCCCTTGCCTCATAATGATATTCTAATTTTTAACCACATACAGTCCACTCAATTCACAAATGGGATGAAGGGGCATCTCCCTACATTATTTTATGGGAAGCCTATTGGAACACCGAACACATTTATTTTTGCTTAGATCACGCAGAAGAGCAGTGGAAGTAATGTATATCCTTAAAAGTCAGTTCTCATCTTATCTTTTACGAAACACTTTAGGGACTGTGTGTTCCAATGTATACAGCTACAGAGCATATCCTCCTGCAAATGTCACGACTTCCAACATCCGATTGATCACCCATATGAAAATATTCTTTGGATCAGTCATCTTTGAGCATTCCACATCAACTGTCCTCCTAACCAATTCACACCCACATAGCAAAATTGATTTATTGTTTTATTAGTAAGACATATTGTTAAGTTATATTGTTTATTAACGTCCACTTCGTGCTAATAAGGCTGTTTGGGGCGGTTTTTCTACAGCTTATTACTCTTTTCTAGCCGGGGTTGTAAGGATTTTATTTAATGATTTATTCACTAAATAAACTCTCATTGCCCAGGAGAACCGAACTCACGACTCTAGATTTACCAAGTAATATGACATATCACCTCACACTGTGATGTATCTCTGAGACCATAAATAACTACTTTTTGAAGTATTCAATATGAAATCCTTTGTTACTTTGGTTCTGATATCTGTATGTAAGTGTACGTACTATTGTTGTGATTCGTCATAAAAGTCCGGTCTTTTATTATGCATGAATTTGCTTATTACTGATAAATGTTCAGCGTATAATACACGAATTAACACTCACGTGAGGTATCTGAATGTTGACAGCTGTGCCATAAGGAAGAATCCAAAAGTTCTTACATACTTTGCCCACAACTCTTCAAAATCGAAGCTTATTAATAAATCGAAAGACAGTCTTTAAACCTATTAGATATACTTATTTTTGCTTGAGTTTAAACAATAACTAATGGAATACAACAGCTGTTTCTATACGAGGCAAGCAGCTGATTGCGCCTTCACTAATGCCTACTGTACACTATTTACAGAGGTAGTTGTGGCATAATTTAATGCGATGACTTAGGAGTGCATGACTGTTGAAATGTAACCCTATTTATGCAGGTCTTCAAAACACTTTCCCTTCATACTCATCAGCTGCTGGAGAAAGCAAGTGTTGTACAATCAATGAAAGGATGAAACAAGTCAATTGAGTACTCGGAGGTAATTTAGTAAAAACTTAATAACCACTTATCGAAAACTTCGACGACGACCAAAGCAAATATTAATAGCCAGTGGTACGATTTTTTTCTTAATCTATAATTTAGTTCAGATGTCTCAAAGTGGTCAATTTGGCAAATCAACAAATCATATAATCAAGTATTTTCTCCCGAACTCGAATATTAAGTTTTTTTTTGGTCCCAGCCCCAGTTATCACCCAGTCCTGGTAACGCATTTTTCATTTAAAATAACGGTAGTACTAATCATTTCATACACAACTTAAATATAGTATTTTTAAGGTCACATAGGATTCATATTACAGGAAAATTAGGAAATGAAACTAGAGATGACATCAGAGTGTCGTTCCTGCAGTGGGAAATCTGCTAAATTTAAGCAGGACGTACGACTGGGCTTTTATATATATATATATATATATATATATATATATATATATATATATATAGGGAGAGAGAGAGAGAGAGAGAGAGAGAGTCAGAAGAGATAAATAGCTAATGACTCTAATGGTAAATCTGTTAAATTTGAAATTTTAACTTAATGTGCACCCCAATGACTAAAATCCGAGAGTATCAAATTAGATTATAGTAACAATTAAACCACGACGACGTAAGTACAGGTTGGAAAATATTACGTTCTGCCAAAGATGTACGGTATACCTAATGCGTTTTGTTATAGAGTGTTAATATCAATCGTGTTGGATATAAAGTGTTCCTATCAAACAGCTTTGGTATAAGTGTTTACATCAAACATGTTTGTATAAAGCGTCCATATCAAACATGTTTGTACAAAGTGCTCATATCATAAATATATCTCATATCAATAGTGTTGGGCATAGTTTGTTCATATCGAACATGAAAGGATTTTATTTAATGAATTCGTCACTAAATAAATTTCTATTTGCCCAGGCGAGAATCAAACTCGCCACTCTAGGTTTACCATATGAGATTAAGACCTACACCTTAACTCGCTGGCTAACCTGACCCCCAAGTGTTTACATCAAACATGTTTGTATTAAGTGTTCACATCAAACATATTTGAAAAAAGTGTTCCTATCATATTTGTAAAACGTGTTCACACCAAACAGATTTTAGTATAAAGTGTTCATATCAAACATGTTTGTATTAAGTGTTCATATCAATCATATTTGTAAAAAGTATTCCTATCATACAGCTTTGGTATAAGTGTTTACATCAAACATGTTTGTATAATGAGTTTACATCAAACATGTTTGTATAATGTGTTCATATCATATTTGTAAAACGTGTTCACACCAAACAGATTTTAGTATAAAGTGTTCATATCAAACATGTTTGTATTAAGTGTTCATATCAATCATATTTGTAAAAAGTGTTCCTATCATACAGCTTTGGTATAAGTGTTTACATCAAACATGTTTGTATAATGAGTTTACATCAAAGATGTTTGTATAATGTGTTCATATCATATTTGTAAAACGTGTTCACACCAAACAGATTTTAGTATAAAGTGTTCATATCAAACATGTTTGTATAAAGTGCCCATACCATTCATATTTGTTATTGAGTGCTCATATCAATCGTGTTGGGTATAGTGTGTTCATATCGAACATGTTTGTATAAAGCAATCACATCAAAAATGTTTGTATAAAGTGTTCATATCAAACATGTTGCTTATAAAATGCGAACATAAAACATGTTGCTTATAAAGTGTGAATATAAAACAGGTTGCTTATAAAGCGTGAACATAAAACATGTTGGGTATTAAGTGTTTCTCGAGGTAAATATAAATATAACTTATTGCTTTGTTCCAAACAATAGTAAGGGACTTATTAGTCACTGAACTTTACGAAGAGGAATGTAGATGTACTTGAGAGATGATACAGGAATCAACATCAATGAATGAATTGGAATCAATCAACAGTGGTTTCTTTTTAAGGGTTTATTTAAATGGAGAATTTGTGAATGCTTTGTTTGTGTTTCCTCGCTGATCAGTAATATAAAAGTAGTATCAACCATGGCCAGATATAATTATCTTCTTACACGTGCCCAATCATCCGAAGATAGTTTAGCATAATTTTATTTTAAAATTTCGATTTATTGTTTGCTCCAGCGGCGGATTACATAATCTTCGGATCAAACAGCTAAAATTGAATCCCCGTAAAACAGTATAAAGCAGCATACATAAATCCATTTAACATAAATAATTATATATGTCATCGATATAATTAATGCTTGGAGAACTTCGTTTTTCTAAATATAGGAATCACTAATGAGTTCTGAAGAACACACTTGGGAATTACCATGAGCAAGGAGGTATTATGAAATGGTTACTAGGGCAAAGAGGTAGGATGAGATTATATAAGGTATGAGTCGTCGTTGGAGAAAGCAGACTCCGCAACCTGGATCGGAAGTGGAAAATCAGGGACCAGGAAATGCTACACTACATCTTTTTAATGTGTCCTTAGCTGCCATGAGGGATATTCGAGAAAGAGCGATTCTTAATGGTGTCTAAATGTGATAATACTTGTTATTCTGTTACATATGAGAGTGTATGTACCTAAACACACACACACACACACACACACACAAAACACATGCTTATATATTCTTTATATACCCTAACAGATTTATGGTGGACAACACTTAATCAAAACGACTTTCTTCTTCATTTATAACTATTTAAAAAGTTTCTTGGCCTTAATATAACTTCTTCAAGGGTCGTTTCTCTCAGACTTACGATGTGTTCATCCCATTTTCTAGCTGTAGAAACGTCCCTTCCGCGCAAGGGAAGTCGTTAAAGTGTCTTAGGAAATGATTAGGAAAAGTGCAGTATTAAGTAATGAATGGCAGAATTAAAATAAAGATTCAAGAAGAAGAAAATTCTGAAGGTTGTAGGACTTTTGGATTGGAAGAGTGTTTAATGACATGTAATGAATAGAAAGGTCCGTCAAGCAGTCCCCCTAATCTAACTTAGCAGATTTCCCACGTGCTGGTATTACTAACTTTTGATCTCATCTCGCCACATATTCTCATTTCTATGTGAAAAAAACGATGAGCAGAAAGGAGGAGGGATAACTTGAGTTACAAAAACATGCTTATAACAACAATTCCCTCAACCTTCAATAGTTTAACAAGAATTTACATATAACAATCCGACATATAATAACAGAGATATTTTGAATTTTCGAATCCCCCTTTAAACCCTCACTATTTCAGGTCCGACTTCTGTCAATAACAAATATCATCTTTTGAGTCGCATGTAACTGTTAAATATCGAGTATGGTAATTCCTTTCAAATAGTTAGTGATTTTTCTCGGATTTTTCTTTTTGGAAGTAAAAAATATGTGCCGAGAAAAGATCAGTAGTGCGTCAAGGCTATAATTTCACAAAACCCAAACACACTATTCATTTTCACAGACGGATCTAAGACAGAACATGAAACCGACTCAGCCGCCACTATCAAAACTAAACTTGCAAAGCTAAACTACACGACGAATGAAGTACTTATACTGCAGAACTACAGGCCATCATACTAGCACTTTCAAAATTAGAAAACCGATCACACCAAGTAATTTTATGCACAGACTCTTTAAGTTCTTTACTTTCGATGGGAAACATCTACTCTAATCACCCACTAATTACAAAAATACTAGAACTAATACACGCACTAAACACTTGCAATTTTAAAATATTGTGGTTACCCGGACACAAGGACATTAAACAAATGACTGATATTGACAATCATGCATAACTAGCAACAAAAATGACTACTACTGACGTAACTACACGAACACCAACACACCTCAACAAGATTGTACAAACAAAAATACTCCAAGATTAGCAAAAACGTTGGTTACGTACTGACAACAAACTATTTGAAATAAAACGCAATATTTGGACAAAGAAACAGTACGTAGATTCAAGAAGAGTCCAAGTCGTCCTCACAAGACTACGTATTGGACAGACATACCTGACACATTCTTACATAATGAACAGAAAAGACAAGCCTACTTGTACTCATTGCAACACTGGACTAACTATAAAACACGTACAAACAGAATGCAGATTACGAGCAAACTTAAACATACCACGTAACTTGAACGAACTGAGGGTAGCCCACATATGTCCACGATTCTGAAATATTTAAAAACAATTGCGTAGTTTGAGAATATTTAATTCCATAATTTATTTCTTTTAATGCGTGCGTGAGTGTGTGTGTGTGTGTGTGTGTGTGTGTGTGTGTGTGTGTGTGTGTGTGTGTGTGTGTATGTGACGTGTTTAAATTTGAATGCCTTTTTTTTTTTTTTTAAAGAATAGTTTTGTTTCAAATTTACCAAGTTTTCTTTTCACTTATTTGTTTACCACCTGTTTTTAGTTCTATAATGTGTTCGTGTTTCTTGTTCCTTTTGTGTTATTTTGTTTATATGTTTCTTGTTATTTTGTTGTGTTCGTGTTTCACATTTCTTTTGTGTTACTTTGTTTACTTGTTTTTTGTTTTTGTGACGGACTTTTTAATCATATGAAACTATAAATGTGATTATTTATTTATCTTTCTTACATCAAACCCTACTGCGGAGAAGTGTTATAGTTTAAAAACTATTACTAATATATCTGGCAATAAAGAGAGTGGGTTTAACCGTCGAGTGTGTTAAATTGGTAAAAAGAAAGGAAGATTCTTATTGTGGCGTATATTGGTGTGAGCTAGAATTGCTGGTGTAAGGCAGAGCAGGTCCTAATTTCATGAAGTGGTACTTGAGGAGTACTGGAGCAGCTCAAGTACAATACTCACACTCTCAACAACGAGGTATAACAACCTACTTAGGGAATATGGCGTCACAAAGAACTCTCGCCTCCAGTAAACTTTGAACTACTCCCTCAAGAATATTACCATTGTTGGTTTTTATTGATATGGGAGAATTTCCCATTTTAGTTTAATCATTAAAAGTGAGATTCGAGTTTAGTCTTTCAGACAAGACAACCATCATCAGTGACATAGCGAAGAAATAAGTGCATTTTGCTTATTAGCTGATCTCTCTTAAAGAGATTCAGTTATTGAGGTTGTTCTCGAGACGCGATTTCCGAAAACTTTCTCCCAGTGACCATCAATCGTATTCAAGAAATGCCGAAGATGTGGTCTGTTCAAAACTATATATATATATATATATATATATATATATATATATAGAGAGAGAGAGAGAGAGAGAGAGAGAGAGAGGGAGAGAGAGAGAGAGGGAGGGAGAGAAAGAGAGAGAGAGGGGGGGAGAGAAAGAGAGAGAGAGGGGGGGGGAGAGAGAGGGGAGAGGGAGAGAGAGAGAGAGAGAGAGAGAGAGAGAGAGAGAGAGAGAGAGAGAGAGAGAGAGAGAGAGAGAGAGATAAGTGTTGTTTTATTTATTGTTTCTTTCTCTTAAATATAAACCAACATATAAGTAATAATTAGTTTTCAGCTTTCAGTTAACCGTCATTCCTACCGACAGGATTTTGACTTAGACCAACTGAGACATTAAAAACCTCGTATCCTGGTGACGTTTCGATTCCTGTTTTCTTAGGTTTTTTATTGCTGGAGAAATACAGAATGGTGGAGTTGGATGGGAAATCTGCCTAGTTTCGGCAGCTCCTGCGTTACGGACTTCTCTCGGCTGGTTTTACAAATGTTTGGCTTACATATGTTCTTGGTAAGTCCGGCTAGTATAAAAATACTATTGTAAGTAATGTTGATCGTTAGTGGTTGATCGTGAAATGAAATAAGTTTACTTCCATTAAATGTTATCATAACATATTTCGATACGTAAAACATAATAGAATACGTCAAAAAATAATAGGATATGTCATAACTTGAACAGCGTTTTCTGGAGGACGCCATTTATTTTTCGAAACATTGTTCAAAACCATTGATTAGCAAATTAAATTTGTTATAAATATTGTATTATACACTTTTTCTATATGTCGAATATTAAACGAGATATTTCCATTGTTTTATTTTTAGCCATCAGTTAACCCCCTCTCCCAATCACCTCATAAGAACAATAACCTGATAAATCATGAAACACCTTATTCTTAGCTTAAATATCAAATAATCGTATAATTACAACAAAAACATAAATATGTTTTAACTAAAAAAATAAAAATAGTAATAGTATAGAAATATCCCTTTTTGTAACATGAAAAATACGAAAGTACTAGAAATGTAAGAGAGGATCTACCCTCATCCTCCAACCCCCCCCCCAAAACATTGGGCAATCTAATACAACCCATATAAAACACTTTTTCAATACCACAATAAATGTCACACCAAGTTTGAACGAGATCCGCACCACGATGTGGGAACCGTGACCACTGTGCTTTGTTTTAAAGCACTTTTGGTCTATTTAAACGAACATGATCCGAAGTACTCTTTCTGTAGTTTTAATTTATTGAGAACCTTTTTTAGAGTGTTAATATATAAGTGCGATTGTTTGTTCGTGTGCGTGGGTGTGTGTGTGTATGTGTGTGATTATTTTGTCTGTAGGGGAAAACACCCCTATATTTTACAATGGCATGTATCATATCGGCTTTAAATATTACCTGTTGCATGTACTATAAGATTATTCGTATCCTTACATTGTTATTTGCACTCAATTGCTGCCTTCCTCCAATGAAGCTCTCACTTTTACTTGTATAATACAACCAAGAGGACTTCGTCATTTATACTACTTTACGTCATTTGCATAATTAGTCACCATTGTAGGGATATAAATAATGAAATTGTACAACAAATCCAATAGCTGCTGACCCAACAACTCATATTTTATCTTATCAGCCATCTACAATACTCATACATGATTGAGAGAGAATTCTGCGTGTGGTAAATGTGTTGGTTCGTGAATGCTATTGACGAATGTGACAGGCAGAATGTATACCCCTCCTTCCTCAGCTGTCACTTCCCTCACAATGAGAGAGTGACAGAGTGCCTACGTCATACTATCGACCCATCACAGGCAACCCCCTTTGCCGCTGACGTCAGTCGAAAATTTATTATAATGTCTTCCTGCAGTCTATTAATAACTGTCATGGTTCCGCTTTGAACCGTAATGAATGTTTATAAGTTTCAGCGATGGGGGAGAGAACAACAACCAGGTCTTTTCTGTTCGGGGGAGAGGTTGGCAACGTGTAAATACGTATATCGACCTATCTATATGCGTCATTCTACACACATATCTGTAACCCTCGCTCCCTCTCTCTCTTTCCAATTGACCTGTTGGACTTGGTAATCAAAAGGTTGTTTTTTTTTCACCGAATAACCTTAGATCAATATCCCCTGTTTACATGTAAGAGCACACTTTCTTTAGACAAAGGAATTTCATTCTGAATAAATAATAGTGAATAGCGGACGATTTATGCATTATTTTTTAGCTATTCAAAATGTTGGATGAAAAAATTGTATAGAACTAATCTTATTGGAAATACTATTTCCTTAAATGTTGTTTTATTCATAGTTTATTTATTTTGAAAAAAACCATGATATTTGTGCCAAGAAATTTTCAGTTTTCAGTTAGCCCCCAATTAATAATATTTAGATCTTGTTAAAACATTTTATAGATTTGTATTACATTTTATGTTATTTTTTTAACAGAATAATTATACTAAAAATTACAAAGGTTTTGAGTAAATTCATTAATATTAATACGTACTATCACAACAAAAACATAAATTTGTTTTAACTAAAAAAATAAAAATAGTAATAGTATAGAAATATCCCTTTTTTGTAACATAAAAAATACGAAAATATTAGAAATGTCATATATATATATATATATATATATATATATATATGTATATATATATATAATATAACCTATATAAAACACTTTTTCAATCCCACAATAAACATACCAAGTTTGAAGGAGATCAGTCACACTGAATGTATTTTTTTGCACCACGATGTGGGAAGCGGGACCACTGTGCTTCGTTTTAAAGCACATAAGGACCTTCGGTCTATATAAACGTATATAATCTGAAACACTCTTATTATATTTTTTAATTTACTGAGAGCCTTTTTTAGAGTGTGAATGTATATTAATGTGTGTTGATGTTTGTTAGCGCGCGCGTGTGGGTGTATGTGAGATTAATTTTGCCAGCAGAGGAAAGCACTTTTATTTTTTACAATGCCATATATCATTGTCTGTTACCGCTGTAGCGGTCGCAACTTTTGGCATACCGTTACCAAAATTGATATATAATGTTAAAAAAAAAAAAAAAAAAAAAATCAACTTTGTTAACGACTGAAATCGGACAAGGGAAGGGGGGAGGTTAACATAAAAATCACACTTTATCTCAAATATGTAAAAGTCTGACACCCAAGAGCTGTGTACACTTAGCAGATTTTCCAAATGCTGGTTAAAACACCAAACCTATGACTAGAAGGGGGTGGTTACTGACGGCGAAAAATGAGAATGCACGAAAAAGTCTCTTAACACTTTAGTTTCGAAAAATGCACAGAACAACAATTGTAGACCATCAATAGTTCAAAAATGGTAAAATTTCACCATTCGACTTATAAGAAAGGAGAAATTTTGAAATTTTGAATCCCCTCTCTAAATCTCACTATTCTATGTCCAATTTCAGCCAATGATAATTTCTTTAGTATTGACTGAAACGGTTAAATATCGAGTATGGCATAGATAAAACAAATATTTTCGAATAAAGAACGAAAAATCTTAATTGACTTCGCCATCACAATATATTTGCATGAATCTCGCAAAGTAAAAGATCGATATAACCATATTTGTTATTTAACCTCGGGATAAAATGAGTCATGATATAACAGCTTAATGTAGGAGTTTATTGAAAACCGGAAACTAAAAAATCAAAATATCTGAGTTAATGTTCATGATACTCAAAGTACACATATAGAACAAAATTT